>CM077150.1:225052483-225493735 GCA_039583875.1 Platanthera guangdongensis
TTTACTTCTTGCACTTTAACTTCTGTTACTACTACTTTTGATTCTTTTTTTCTTACTTTCCTTTCTCCAAATTTTTACCTTTCTACTAATTACCTTCAGATTTCCCAGATGATCTAAGAGATCACATTGAAAGAGAAGTCATAAAGGGGGAGAGGGTGTTAGTCAAAGCAGGCTCTGATCATGAAAAGTGGATTTCCAATTCCATCAGAGCCACCCTTGGATATCCTCCATTATGTAATGATGACAATGTTGCAGAGTCTGGAATTCATCCTGCATATCTTGGAGGGGAGCAAGATGAAGTGGCTGAAGTAATATACCCTCCACCAGATTTGGATATGGTACATCAAGACATACAATCAATGTATTGCCCTCCTGAGGGAAATCAGAAGGTCATCATAGAGAAAGTGGTTCAGCCAGTGCCAGAGGCTATACTGAAAGAACAAGAGGCTTTGCAGAAAGATAAGAAGCCCAATTGTCTAAAAAGAGATTCAGGGAGCACGCTGAATTGAGGCCTGATTTGAACAGTGGAGCCCCACCTCCAGGAATATCATTTTGACTGCTTGGAAAGCTGCCAAGGACAATATCCAGGATAGAAATAAGTGGTATTATGAACTGGAGTGGAGGAAGCATGAGACCAGGGCAAGAGGCAATTGTGCAATATAGAAGAAAGGCTAAGATGGGAAAGCTACCTCCTACTGCCCAGGAGCCTAGCAAGTACTTTCCAAAGCCTTATCATTACTTTGAAAGACAGAAGATCAAAGCTGAAGATTTGAAAAAGAAGGATCTTAAAGAAAAGAAGCCTGCTGCTGCTGAAGACACTGAAGCTCCTGTCCAAGCAAAGATACAATCTGGAAAGGGCATAGTTATCAAGGAGCCTGAGCAGCAATAGAATAGAAATTTTTCTTAAGTTTACTATGTGTAATCACTTGTATTAAAACTTTCTGTAAACTTTTGAATAATGAAAATGTTGAAGTTCTTAGAACTATGTGATATGTGTTAAATTTATTACATTATTGTTCTGAGATATTTGTGTATACATGTTTGTTTATACATGTTTATGTACTTACCCTGTTATATAATCCTGTTTTACATCATACTGTGATTTTGTTATGTATGGTGTATATCATTGACTAAGGGTTATGACTTCTCTAAATTGGGGGAGATTGTTGGGTACATTGGAATAAATGTACCTAATTTGAAGAAGCCTCACCCTACTCAATGATATACATCAAAATGTATTTGATGTGTTTTGAGTTTAGTTGTGCAGGTTAAGTATTTGCAGGGAAAGCTGAAAAGTTTCTAAGTCCATGTGTCGACACCCAGAAGGAAAGTGTCGACACTTAAGAAGGCTTGTGTCGACACTTGGAGTAATTGTGTCAACACCAGGGATGCAGAGTCGACACCAGAAGGCAAGTGTCGACACATACAGGCTGTGTCGACACTCGATGAAGAATGTGTAGACACAAAGGATCAGTGTCGACACACAGCAAAAGTCTCAACATATGAAGAAAGTGTCGACACTAGGAGGCTGTGTCGACACTCAGCAAATATCAACACAGAAGGCAAGTGTCGACACTAAGAAAATGTGTCAACACTCAGCAAATATCAACACAGAAGGCAAGTGTCGACACTAAGAAAATATGTCGACACTCAGCAAGTATCAGCACAAGAAGATGTGTCGACACAAAGGAGTTGTGTCGACACTTACAAGAATTCAACTAAGTACTAAAGAACAAGGAGTTGTGTCGACACACAATACCAGTGTCGACACATGTTGAAGAAGTAGTGTCGAGAAGCAGATTCTACAACACAAGGAGTTGTGTCGACACCATGAAGGCTAGTGTCGACACTTAGTCAACTTGTGTCGACACTTAGTCTATAAGTGTCGACACTTAAAGACTGACTGTCTCAACACTTTCAGACAGTTATAGAAAATTCAAGAAGTGACTGGATGACTTGACAGCTGCCATTCCAGCCGGTCTACTACAACTGTCAGAGCTGTCAGAAAGCTGTTAGAAACCGGATCAGCCGGTCACCATGAAGAAAGCCTATATAAAGGCTTATTCTGTCAACAGAAGAAGATGATCAAGCAATTCATTGAAGAATCAATTCAAGTGAAGATCTAAGTAGTTGGAGAGAGAGAGCTCCTTCCAAGAAGACTGCTGTTGAACCAGGCCGTGAAGAAAGTTTCAGACTGAGTTCTGATTCTTAAGTTAGCAGTGATTGAAGATCAGCTGCATTGAGACTCAACCCTATTGTGTTAAAAATTCAAGAAGCTTTGAAGGAAGAAAAGGGAGGTTGATCTCAGCAAAGTTCTTCCAAGAATTCATCAAGAAACCTGTCAACTCTTCTCTCTTATTCTGAGTTGTAGGTATATATATTGTATTTTAATTTCTTGTAGGATCCTTAGGGATCTGAGTTGTAAGCCTGAAATTATAAAGGCTGAGTGGTAGGGCCTGTGTGCCTGAGTGTAGGGAGATTTTTTCTCTGAGTGTAGGCCTTGTTGTGGGCTGAGTGTAGGCCTTGTTGAGGGCTGAGTGTAGGTCTTGGTGAAGACTGAGTGGTAGGGCTTTGAGCCTGAGCTGTAGGACCTGTTTGGGGTTCTGAGTGTAAGATCTGAGGATCTGAGGAATAGTGGAGAAGTTTGGCCGAATCTAGTACACTACTAGATAGGCGAAGGGGGGAAAGTGGATGTACCCAAACCTTGGGGAACCACTATAAAACTGTGTGTACTCTGTGTGTGTGTGATTCTGTGATTGCTGTGCTGAATTGCTGTGAAGAAGTATTTATAATTCTGTGATATAATCTGCCTAAATTTTTAAAAAGATAAGGTCACCTATTCACCCCCCCTCTAGGTGATTAGGTACAATTTCTTTCAAAGTCAATACCTTCTTCCTGCCTATATCCCTTAGCAACCAGTCTAGCTTTGTTCTTCACAATAACTCCATGTTCATCCAACTTGTTCCTAAAGATCCACTTAGTTCCTATAATGTTGTGGTCCTTGGGTTTAGGAACTAGCTCCCAGACATTGCATCTTTTGAACTTGTTCAGCTCCTCTTGCATAGCCTCAATCCAATGAGGGTCTAGGATGGCTTCTTCAAATTTCTTTGGCTCTACCTGGGATAGAAAACTGGAGTAGAGTACTGAGCTTAGATTTCTGCTCCTTGTTTGTACCCCTTGTTTGAGATCACCAATAATTTGATTGGCTGGATGATCTTTTAGATGTCTATTTGCTGGAGGTATCCTATTTTCTAATTATGCACATACAACTTCTTCATTCAGCAGCTCCTCTTGATCTTCTTCATCAACTGGAGTATCTTGTACCTCCCTGGACAGCAGCCACTATCATCCACATGCTGACTTGCAGTAGATCCTTCTTCAATAGTAAGCTTGTCCATCTTCTCAGTCACACCTGTGGAGCTGCAAACACTTCTAGAAAATTCATTGTTAATGAGTCTAGCTTCATCAAATACTACATGTACTGACTCTTCTACAACTTGAGTAGTCAAGTGTAGACCCTATAGGCCTTACTGTGTTGCTGTACCCAACAAGATCCCCTCTTGGGATTTGACAGCAAACTTAGTTAAGTAAGACTTACCATTGTTAAGTATATAACATTTACAACCAAAGATCCTGAAATAGGATAGATTTGGTTTTCTGCCTTTCACAATCTCATAGGGGGTCTTATTGTGGCTCTTGGTGATAGTAGCCCTATTAATCACATGACATGCAGTATTAACTGCCTCAGCCCAGAAATATTCAGGGAGAGATGTGTCACTTAATAGGGTTCTACCAGCCTCAATCAAGGTTCTATTTTTCCTTTCAGCAATACCATTTTGCTGAGTTGTTTTTGTGAGGAAAATTCGTGAAATATCCCAAACTCTTCACATAGCTTTGTCATACTATCAGACTGGAATTCAGTACCATGGTCACTTCTTATTTTGACCACTGTACTGTCTAACTCATTCTGAATTTGTTTGACAAAACTATAAAAGATACTAGGGTGTTTCAGATTTTTGTCTAAGGAAGAACACCCAGGAAAACCTTGAGTAGTCATCTACAACCACAAAAGTGTAGACCTTCCTACCTAGGCTGTGAACTGGCATAGGACCCAAAAAGATCCATATGCAAGAGGTATATGCACCTCACAGCATCTTTGATCTCAATGCTATTAAAGGTGGATCTAGTCTGCTTGCCCTTTTGACAAGCTGAGCATATCCCAACCTTTTTACACTTCAACTTGTACCCATTCCTCACTAACTCTTTACTATAGAGTTGACAATTGTTCTTATAGTTAAGATATGCTAGCCTCTTGTGCCATTTGGCACAATGAGAGGGACTTTCTCAATCAAGCTACAAGGACACACAGCTGAGAAAACATTGTTCTCACACTCATAATGTCTAGACCAATAGTTGACTAGCCTCTTGTGCCATTCGTCCTAGCTAACCATTGTTCTCACACATAATGTCTAGAATAGAATTCTGTTGATCATTTGGATGACCTCCTGATATGACAAACATCTTTGACAAATGAGATGTCATATCCTAGATCACTCAGCTGAATTATACTAATGAGGTTGTGTTTCAAACTTTAACATACGCCACTTGAGTAATGTAATAAGGTTGCTTAGAAATGTTACCAAAGTCTTTGATGATTCATTTTTCAGAACCACCAAAGGTGACTTTAGGACCATCCTTGATTGGTGTATAGTTCTTCAGCAATCCCCTAGTTCCAGTCATGTGCCTGGACACACCACTGTCCAAGTACCATATTGGGGCATGGTCACTTAGACTCACCTGCAAAAAACAGATTAGTTAAACCTTAGAACCCAAAGAATTCTTGGGTCCTTGGTGCTGGTTAGTTTGCCTCTTAATAAAACTACCTGTAGCTTTACTAACAGGCAGTTTGCTACTCACCTTGGCACTAGAATTGTGCCAACAAGTATGATAAAAAGTGGCCTACCTTGCCACAACACCAGCACTCAAATCTGTTGTACCTTTGTTTTAGGTACACAACCCTGACTGTTTTGTTTACAGCAGGCTCCTTGTTGAGTACTGGGCTTTGCCCTTAGACTTGGATTGTACAAGTCCTGGCAGGTTTAGTAAACCCCATCCAGTTTTACTCTTTTGAGAAATGAAACTCATTCTATCAAAGGTAGAACAGACTTTGGTTTAGAAAAACCTTGCTACTAATATCTCTCTTTCTGAAAGACTAATCTCCAGATTTCTGATTTGATCATTTTTAAATGTTATAGTCCCCATCTGAATAACAGTAATGTGCTTCAGCCTGGCTATTTCATTTAATTTCTGATCAATCAATTGTCAAAATCTGTTGCAGCAACTTTAAGATTAGCAATCCTTAGCCTGACTCTTGGCCAAGGATTTGCTTTTCTTCAAAGCTTGCAACACTACTCTATATTCATCAATTAATTGATGAATGTCTTCTGCAGATTCAGATCCACTCTCATCACTTGATGATGATGTATCTGAATCTGACTCAGTACTAGAAATTGAACTAACAGAATAATTTTGTACCTGACTTGGTTCTAGGCTGATCCTGGATTTATCTTCCTTCTGATAAGGCCATCAGTCCTGGCACTGATTGTCCTCATACTCATATATAGAGTTCATTAAATGGATGAACTCCTCTTCCTCTTTTTCAGCAAATAGTCCAATATAAGCTTCAACTTCTGAATCAGTTTCTAAAGAAGACATGTCAGACAGACTTTTGTCCTTCTTAGCCATAAAGGACCTTTCCTTTTTGCCCTTGATCTGAGTCTTCTTCTTATCAGTTGACTCTTTCCTCTTCTCTGTACAGTCAACAACAACATGTCCCTGTCTGTTACAACAATAACAAATATCTTTGAAGATATAGTTCTACTTGACTTGGGCTTTCTCCTGTCATTCTTTGATGACTTCTGTGAAGTGGATGGCTTAGACCTCCACTGTTTCTTCTTTAGGAACTTCTGAAATGTCTTGTGAAAGCTGCGCAAAGTCCTCATCACTCTCACTGCTTTCAGAATTCTTGCTTCTGACTCATCTGTCTCAGTCTCAACAACTTTTGGAGGTGGAGATATAGACTTACTTTTATATTTCCTAGTGGCTTCTGTCTTGAAAGCCACAACTCTTTCTTTATGCTCAACTCTGGTAGTCTTCTCCTCCTCCTTCCTTACCATTAACTGCATCTCATATGATAACAGTTTTCCAAACAATGTTGGAGGAGGAATGTCTGCTAATTTGGCCATTTCCTTATGACACAAATCTTGGTATCCGGGTCTTTACTTAGGGATCTCAAAAACTATCATTCAGCTCATAATTGCTGAATTCTCTTCCATAGGATATTAAACTCATTAATATCCTATATAATTTCTTGTAGCACTCAGTTATGCTATCAGACTGCCTTGTCTGAAGCTTTCATACTCTTGATTCAATAAAGACTTTCTGTCCTGTCTAACTTCTTCAGAGCCCTCCATGTACACTATCAGTGTTGTCCCACATTTCCTTTGATGTTTTACAGTGTATCAAATTCTGAAATGTGGCATCATCTATTGCACTTACAATTATATTCTGAGACCTCTTGTCCATGGTGGCCAGAATAATCTCATCTTTAGTCATCTCTGAAAAGTCCTTAGGATACAGATTCTAGGGTCAGAGGCTTCCATAAATAGTCTAACCCTTTCTTTCAAATGCCAAAGATCTCCTTTTTGCAGATTGACAACTTCATGGATCCTAGTTTTTTGTGATTCTCTGTTGAAAACCCATTTTTTTGATTTTCTTGATTATGCGAGTCTGCCTACATGATCTTTTACTCAGACTATTATGTCCTTTTGAGTAACCTCGCTTTGATACCACTTGAAAGAAATTGTACCTAATCACCTAGAGGCGGGGGGGGGGGGGGGGGTGAATAGGTGACCTTAATCTTTTTAAAGTTTAGGCAGATGTAATCACAGAATTCACAGAACTATAAACAACATACACAGAATCAGACACACACAGAGTACACACAGTTTTATAGTGGTTCCCCAAGGTCTGGGTACATCCACTTTCCCCTTCGCCTATCTAGTAGTGTACTAGATTCGGCCCAACTTCTCCACTATTCCTCAGATCCTCCAAATCTTACACTCAGAACCCCAAACAGGTTCCTACAACTCAGGCTCAAAGCCCTACCACTCAGTCTTCACCAAGACCTACACTCAGCCTTCAACAGGCCTACACTCAGCCCTCAACAAGGCCTACACTCAGAGAAATGAATCTCCTATACTCAGGCACACAGGCCCTACCACTCAGCCTTTATAATTTCAGGCTTACAACTCAGATCCCTTAGGATCCTACAAGAAATTAAAATTACAATGAATATAACCATAACTCAGATTGAGAGAGAAGAGTTGTCTAGTTTCTTGAAGAGTTCTTGGAAGAACTTTGCTGAGATCAACCTCCCTTGGCTTCCTTCAAAGCTTCTTGAATTTAGAACACAGTAGGGTTGAGTCTCTATGCAGATGATCTTCAATCACTGCTGACTTAAGAATCAGATCTCAATCTAAATCTTTTCTTCACAACCTGGTTCAACAGCTGTCTTCTTAGAAGGAGATCTCTCTCTCAAACTTCTTAGATCTTCACTTGAATTGATTCTTCAATGAATTGCTTGATCGATCCCCTCAATTGATTGTTGTTAATCATCTTCTGTTGACAGAATAAGCCTTTATATAGGCTTTCTTCATGGTGACCGGCTGATCCGATTTCTAACAACTTTCTGACAGCTCTGACAGTTGCAGTAGACTGGCTGGAATGGCAGCTATCAAGTCATCCAGTCACTTCTTGAATTTTCTGTAACTGTCTGAAAGTGTCGAGACAGTCAGTCTTTTAGTGTCGACACAAATAGACCAAGTGTCGACACAAGTAGACTAAGTGTCGACACTAGCCTTCATGGTGTCGACACAACTCCTTGTGTTGTAGAATCTGCTTCTCGACACTGCTTCTTCAACATGTGTCGACACTGATCCTGTGTGTCGACACAAGCCCTTCTTCTTTGATACTTAGCTGATTTCTTGTAAGTGTTGACACAACTCCTTTGTGTCGACACATCTTCTTGTGTTGAACTTGTTAAGTGTCGACACATCTTCTTGGTGTCGACACATGCCTTCTGTGTTGATACTTTTGCTGAGTGTTGACACATCTACTTTGTGTCGACACTTGTACTTAGACTTCATTGAAATTTGCTGAGTGTCGACACAGCCTCCTAGTGTCGACACTTTCTTCATGTGTTGAGACTTTGCTGTGTGTCGACACATTCTTCATTATGTCGACACTTGTACTTAAACTCTGTTGAAGTTTGCTGAGTGTCGACACAGCCTCCTAGTGTCGACACTTTCTGATGTCGACAAAGTTCCTCTGGGTGTCGACACTGCTTTTAAGTGTCGACACAGCTTCTCTGGACATTTCTTCATTGTTTGTCGACACAGCCTGTATGTGTCGACACTTTCCTTCTGGTGTCGACTCTGCATTCCTGGTGTCGACACAATTACTCCAAGTATCGACACTGCTTCTCTGGGTGTCGACACAAGCCTTCTTAAGTGTCGACACTTTTCTTCTAGGTGTCGACACATGGACTTAGAAACTTTTAAGCTTTCCCTGCAATTACTTAACCTGCACAAGGTAACTCCAAATACATCAATACACCTTGATGTATATCATTGAGTAGAGTGAGGCTTATTCAAATCAGGTACATTTATTCCAATGTACCCAACACTTATGGTCCGTGAATATATATACCTTCACACCATATAAATAATGACGCCACAGTTTAAGTGCAAAAATCACCGCCGCCAACTCCAAGTCATGGACGGGATAGTTCTGCTCATGCACTTTCAACTGGCATGGGCCATAATCAATTACCTTTGTGAATTGAATAAGAATACAGCCTAAGCCGCTCCCTGACACATCACTATAGATTTCAAAGTGGTCTGAACCACATGGCGACGTCAAGATTGGCGTCATGGTCAAGCAACTCTTTAGCTCTTCAAAAGCTCGTACGCACTCCAACGTCCAAACAAACTTCTGATCCTTTCTCGTTAGTGTGGTGAGAGGCAAAGCAATCCGTGAGAAGTTTTCTATGAAACATCTATAGTAGCCCGCCAGTCCAAGGAAACTCCTGACTTCGACCACAAAAGACAACACTGGCCACTCCCGCATGGTTCTTGACTTTAACAGATCCACCGCAATGCCCTCTCCACTCACCACCTGGCCAAGAAAACCCACTGACGACAACCAGAACTCGCACTTCGAGAATTTGGCATAGAGCTTGTTTCTCCTCAGGGTATGCAACACCATTCGTAAATGGTTCACATGATCCTCTACAGACTAAGAGTATACTAGAATGTCATCAATGAATATGATGACAAACAAATCCAAGAACTCCCTAAATATCCGGTGCATAAGGTCCATGAATACTGATGGAGCATTTGTTAGCCCAAATGGCATGACAGTGAACTCATAATGACCATAGCATGTCGCAAACGCTGTCTTGGGAATGTCACATTCCCGAATCTTCAACTGATAATAGCCAGACTTCAAGTCTAACTTCGAGTAAACAGTTGATCCCAGTAGCTGATTGAACAAGTCATCAATCCATTGAATCAGATACTTGTCCTTTTCCATCAGCTTATTTAACTCTCGATAGTCAATACATAGCCGCAAGCTGCCGTTCTTCTTTTTCACAAAATATGATCGAAGCGCTCCAAGGTGACATACTTGGGCGTATAAAACCTTGCTCCAGTAGCTCTTACAGCCGAACCTTTAGTTCCGCCATCTTCTTTGGCGCAACACGATATGGCGAGCGGGCCACATGTTTCGCACCTGGCACCAGCTCAATCGAGAAGTCAATCTCCGACTGGGCGGTAACCCCAGAAGATCCTTAGAAAACACATCAGCATACTTCGATACTGTTGCAGATTAGAGACCGGGTGGTCTGGCGGTCTGACTCTGGCGGTTGCAGTCCGGGCGGTCTGTTGGGTCTCACATGCGGTTTGTTGTTGTCCTGTTGCTGTTGGTGCTCTGGCGGTTTATCATTCTGACCCTGGCGACTTGGAGAGCTGGCGACCTGGCGGTCTAGTGTGGCGGCTAGGTATCTTTCTCTTATGGTGCCGGGCGGTTTGTCCATTCACAAAACGCACGGCTTAGCGACTTGTTTTTATGTTAAACTGCTTGTACATGATATGTTTTAGTCCCACATTGTTTATTTATAATCTCTCTCATCTCCTCTATTCTATAAAAGGGAGGCTATACCATGTAATTGATACCTTTTTTGGAATACAAAAATTTCTGTTTGTCCATTTTCCGTACTTCCATTTTCTATTCGCACATGGTATCAGAGCCCGCGATCTTGGCCGCCTGATTCAGTGCATTTCTCTATCCGCACGACCTGATCTCCTTCTTTCTTCTTTTCGCCCTGACTCTCCTCCTTTGTCGCTGCTCTTTGTTCACGCAATCGCTCTCCTTCTTTGTTTACGCGACCTTCTTCTTCTCAGCGGCCTGTTTTCATGGCTTCTCGGTCTTCTGTCCGCGCGGCCTACTCTCTTCCTGCGCGACTTCTTTCCCTTTCTCTATTGCAGATTCTTCTGCTGTCCGCTGCAGTCTTCTGTTTCCGCCCCGACCTCTTTCTTCCCGCGCGGCCTTTCTCTCTTCCCTCTACCCGCGCGGCTTCTTCCATGCCCTTTCTAGCTCTTCTACCACCACCGCTACTCCCGTCACAAACTCCACCTCTCTCCCGTTCCCTCAGGGAATCTTGGCACCGTATCCAAGCTGGTTGGTTCCAACTACCCGGATTGGAGCGTCTCCTTTATCTTCCTCCTCCGCTCACAACGCAAACGCCACCACCTTACTGATGATCCTCCTGCCACCTCTTCTGCTGAATTTGATGACTGGGATGCTAGCGATGCGCTTGTCCGCACTTGGCTCGCTAACAGTCTTTCCGATGAGTGTCTTCCTGTTATCCGTCATGATGAGACGGTCAAGAAGCCATGGCTTCATCTTGCTGCTCTGTACTCAAAGGGGGCTCAGACATCCCACATTTATACTCTGTATGCGGACCTCTTTGCCCGTCCGTCTATGTCTCCTGCTGCCGCTTATCAACAAGTTCAAGCTCTTGGGGCTGAGACCTTCAACATCGCCCATTCTCTGTGGATCTTGCCGAACAGCACAAGCACTTTCAAGAACTGCTTATTGTGTGCTACCTCCTCCGACTTCCTGATTCCTACGACATGATTCACCAACAAATCTGGGTGAAGCGGACTCTCCCAATTGGATACAACAGCCGCACGCATTGCAGTGGTTACATCTCTTCTTCAACGTCCGCTTCTGTCTTCTCCTCCTCCAGAACAATATGCTCACCAGACTCAACGTAGCATCTATAGTAGTCGCAACCATCATTCCGGTGGTCGGAGTTTCTCCAGCTTCCTCTGCTCTCACTGTGGCCGCACCGGGCATCTTGTGGATCGATGCTGGATGAAGCATCCACATCTTCGCCCTTCTAGTGATGCTTCCACCTCCTCTTCCAAGCCATCCGCTTCGGTGGTCACTCCTCAGGTAGTGCTCACGTAGTTACTCAAGGTAAATGGATCATCGACTCTAGTGCAAAGTAATCACATGACGGGCAATCCACAATGCTTTTCTCTCCTTGAAACGCCATGATCAGTTGCCTCCGGTCCTCGTTGCAGATGGCTCTCCCTCCCGGTTCATGGAATGGGAGTGGTTCATGTCACTCCGTCTCTTCACTTGGCCGACACTCTCTATGTGCCCATGTTTCCCTGCAATTTGTTGTCAGTTACATCTTTATGCAAGCAGCTTCAGTGCTCCGTCACATTCACTCCCACTTCTTGCTCTTTTCAGGATCTGAGCTCCCAACGGACGATTGCTACTGGGACTGAGAGCGGCGGCCTCTATTTCCTCGACAACGTTTCTGCTCTCTCCTCCTTCTCCTTCTCTTCTACAGATCTCCTATAACAGCATCTCCGCCTTGGGCATCCTCCCCCACGGCTTCTTCATCAGCTGCTACCTCACCTTCCTCCGGACAGTTCTCCTCTCAACTGCGATGCTTGTCAGCTTGGAAAGCATCACCGTTCCTCCTTCCAGCCAAAGCAAGGTCTTTGTTCTACCTGTCCATTTGATCTTGTTCACTCCGACATCTGGGGTCCTGCTCCTACCCTCACAGTTGGTTAGGGTAGCTCTTATTTTGTAACTTTTATTAATGATTTCTCTCGTTGTACTTGGGTGTATCTCTTACGAGAATGCTATGAACTATTTGATGTATGACAATCTTTTTATCATTTAATCAAAAATCAGTTTGATGTTTCTATTAAAGTATTATGCTATAATAATGCCAAAGAATACATTAGTCAAGCTTTTTCATCATTTTGTACGCAACATGGAATTCTTCATCAAACAAGTTGGGTTTACACCTCCCAACAAAATGGGGTGGCGGAACGCAAAAACCGTCACCTCCTTGATGTTGCTCTCACCATACTTATGCAAATGCATGTCCCCGCTCTTACTGGGGCTATGCTGTTCTCATTTCTTGCTACCTCATCAATCACATTCCCTCCACTGTTCTCCGCGGTAAAACGCCCTTCTCCATTCTCTATGTAGGAAAGGATCCCTTACCTCTTCCTCTACGTTTCTTTGGCTGCACAGTATTTGTGCATGCTCCCTCCACTACCCGCGACAAACTCTCCCCTTGCTCCACCAAATGTGTCTTTCTGGGATACTCTATCACTCAAAAAAGTTACTGTTGTTTTGATCCCATTCTTCACAAACAATTCGTCTCTGCGGATGTTACCTTGTTTGAAAATGCTCCTTATTTCTCTAACAGCTCCTCTCCTCTTCCTGTGGACTCTAGTCTTCCTCCTCCTCTTCCCTCCAGCCCATCCCCTCCTACTGAGGTCTTTCCTCCTCCTCCCTCTCCATCCTCTGCTCCTCCCTCTCCACTTCCGCCATCTCCCTCCTCTTCGCTGTCGTCGCTCTCTCCTCTTGGGCCAGCTCTCTCCACCACGGATGCTCCGGATACTGAGGCGCCTGCTGACCTGGACTCCCCATTGCCCTTCGCAAAGGGGTTCAGGCTTGTACCCAGCATCCGCTACTGCAGTTATTTCATATGATCGTCTGATGCCTGCTTGTAGGGACTTCACACTAGCTATCTCTTCCACTTCCACCCCCGTTCCTATCAGGAGGCCCTTGCCATTCTGCATTGGAAGGCTGCCATGGATGACGAGATTGCTACTCTCACTGAATGGGGTACTTGGACCCTGGTTCCTCCTCCTGTTGACACCGATGTTGTTGGCTGTTGCTTGGTTTTTTGTGGTGAAATTCCTCCCGATGGCAGTGTGGATCATTACAAGGCTCGACTTGTTGCTAAGGGCTTTACCCAAACTTATGGCGTTGATTACTTTGACATCTTCTCTCCAGTTGCTCATCTCAGCACTCTTAAGATCCTTATCTCTGTGGCTGTCAACAGAGATTGACCCATTTGACAACTGGATGTGAAGAATGCCTTTCTTTATGGGGATCTTCACGAGGATGTCTACATGGAGCAACCTCCGGGGTACGTTGCTCAGGGGGATACACAGGTTTGCCGGCTTAAGAAGGCTATTTATGGCCTAAAATAAAGTCTCGCGCTTGGTTTGACAAGTTTAGCGGGATTGTGGCGTCTGTTGGTTTTACGAGGAGTTCTGCTGATCACTCCCTATTTACTCGTAAAACCTCTCTAGGTCTAGTGGTGCTTGCAGTATATGTGGATGATATTCTTCTCAATGGAGATGACCAAGCTGGGATAATCTTGACCAAGAAGCATCTTCGGCAACACCTGGTTACAAAGGATATAGGCTCTCCAAAATACTTTCTGGGGATAGAAATTTCTCGGAAGACTGTTTCTCTTGTTCTATCCCAACGGAAGTATGCTCTTGACTTGTTAAAAGAGGCAGGGTTGACTGGGGCTAAACTTGTCCGATTTCCCATGATGACTGGAGAAGATAAAACATGGACAGATGACTCTCCTCTTCTTCTGATGTTACGAGGTACAGACGTCTGGTTGGTAAACTCATATATCTCACAGTGACCAGACCGGACATTGCTATGCTGTTGGCAAGGTTAGCCAATTCATGCATGCTCCTAGGGAGTGCCATTTACATTCGGCCCTGAAGATATTGGAGTAAATTAAATCATCTCCCGGGAAAGGACTTCTCTTTCAGAAGAATGGCCATTAAGGGTTGAGGCGTACTCTGATTCCAGCTATGCGATGACAAAGGAGATCGCAAGTCTACTTCAGGTTTTTGTACCTTTGTGGGGGAACCTTGTGAGCTAGAAAAGCAAGAAACAGTCGGTAGTCTCCAGGTCCAGTGCAGAAGCAGAATACCGAAGTATGACATCGACCACGTGTGAGCTGAAGTGGTTACGGGGTCTTATGCTTGACTTAGGAGAGGTCTATGACCATCCTCTACCTATGTTTGTGACAACAAAGCCGCCATATACATCTCTAAAAATCCGGTCTTCCATGAGAGAACCAAGCACATAGAAGTTGACTGCAATTTCATTCGAGAGGAGATTCTGAAGGAACAATTTTGTACTTAGTTCGTCACCTCCGATAAAAAGTTGGCTGATATTTTCACAAGGCCAGTATCCGCCTCTTTTCATCACATTTGCGACAAGCTGGGCATGATCGATATATATGGTCCAGCTTGAGGGGAGTGTTGTAAATTAGAGACCGGGCGGTCTGACTCTGGTGGGTTGCAGTCCAGGCAGTCTGTTGGGTTCTCTCCTGCGGTTTGTTGCTGTCCTGTTGCTGTTGGTGCTCTGGCGGTTTGTCATTCTGACCTTGGCGACTTGGAGATCGGGAGACCTGGCGGTCTAGTGTGGCAGCTAGGTATCTTTCTCTTATGGTTGCTGGACGGTTTGCCCATTCACCAAACCGCACGGCTTGGCGACTTATTTTTATGTTAAACCGCTTTTACATGATATGTTTTAGTCCCACATTGTTTATTTGTAATCTCTCTCATCTCCTCCATTCTATAAAAGGGAGGCTATACCATGTAATTGATACCTTTTTTTGGAATACAAAAATTTCTGTTTGTCCATTTTTCGGACTTCCATTTTCTGTTCGCACAGATACAATAGGAACATCACTCACACTGGGCTTCGGCTCAACAACCTCCAACAACATGAAGAATAATTCCACGCCCTTCTGAACTGCCTTGACCACTTGAATAGCAGACATCAATGTCTTGCTTGACCCTCGCATACCAGCGAACTTGGTCTCTCGTTCGTTATCTTGCCGCAGTCTGACTTCCTTAGAGTTGCAATCTATATAGGCACACTACTCCGAGAGCCAGTCCATACCAAAGATTGCATCAAACTATGATATCGGGAGTACAGATGCTTCCAAACTAAAAGCCCGACTTCCTATTTGCACCTCAACACAACAGGCTCGATCCACAAGCATCAAGCACCCGTTAGGAAACAGCACATTCACTTGATCTGTCAGTGTAAACGAAGACACTCCGATACGCCCTACGAAGTCCTCCAACAAAAAATAATGAGAAGCTCCTGTATCAAACAGTGCTCTCGCCGGACAATCCAATATCAGGACAAAGCCTAATGCAAACCAATCACACTGTTGGGTCCGACGTTCCTTCACTTGACCCATGACGCTCTACTACTTATTTAAAATATTAAGTAGCACCATTTCAAACAGTTCGAGCTTTTGAAACAGTTGGGTATGCGCTTGATCCTTCATTTGGTATCAGAGCAGGTCACAGATTCAAGACTAGGGGGCACTATTAAATCCTGATTTTTCCCTTCTACCTGTGTGGGTCCGGCGAGTCAGGAAATCGTGGACATGTGGTAACCCCACCTATGAGCCCTGCAACCGTGGACATGTGGTAACCCTACCTCTAAGCCGTATGGGCCACGTGGTAACCCCACCTCTTAGCCATTTGGGCCATGTGGTAACTCCACCTCTGAGCCGACGGGTTATGCTGGACGCCGGGGGGGGGGGATTGTTCGGTCCGGCGTTCCTTCACTTGACCCGTGGCGCTCTACTACTTATTTAAAAAATTAAGTAGCACCCTTTGCAACAGTTTGGACTTTTGGAACAGTTGGGTATGCGCTTGATCCTTCACACACACACAAGTAATGCACAAGGTACTAAATATGGAGAGTAGTAAAAACTTAAGCTTAACTCAACTCATACCTGTTACAACGTTACTTTGTTTTATGGCCTCCTGTTGGCCAAGATTATAAAATCGGGGTTGCGCCTGAGATGCAGTTGATTCCACCACTGTCTTTCCCTTCTCAGCATAAGATGCACCTGCCTTTTTCTCCTCTTTTGGATGGCCACTCCAACAGTCTCGAGCCAAATGACCCACCTTTCCACATATATAACATGTGGGCGGTTCTCTCCCAGATGTTGCTCCAGATGCAGGAGAAGAAGGAGCCGGCGCAGAAGTTTTAGGTTTCTTTTTCCACCGCCGAAATCCAGATTTTGCCGACCTAGGTACTTTGAACTCTGCCTTTTTCCCCGCCAAGTCATTCTTCCGCTGAACACGTTTCATGTCCAGCTCAAGGGAATGGGCCGTATTGACCAAGGTAAGAAAACCCTGCATCATCGGTCCTGAGAGAAGCAATCACAAGTCATCTCTCAGCTCTTCATAGAATCGATTTGTTTTCCGTTCCTCATCTACAAATGTAAAGCCTACATATCTTCCCAATCTCGTGAACTCGTGCAAGTAGTCGTCCACCGACATCTTGCCTTGAGTTAGCCTTTGAAACCGGTTCTCCATCGCAATCCACTTTGCCGATGGAACATACCTTGCCAGAAAACATCTTGAGAACTCCTCCATTGAGATCTCATTCAAAGGCCGACCAGCAAACTGGTGCAGCTCCAGCTCATCCCACCAAAGTCTTGCCTCACCATCCAGCAAGAAGGTAGTCACAGTGACTTGTTGCCACTCTTCCATTTTAGTTGACGTCAGGACTCTCTTTATCCTTGAGAGCCAGTATTCGGCTTGTGTAGGGGTTCCAGTACCCATAAACACAGGGGGATTGAAACTCATCACATGTTTCAATTATTTCTCTGTTTCTCGCCTTGCGGCCACTGGCTCAGTGGCCACTTGTCTCACCGCTATGTGTTCCACTATGCCAACTGGTTCCTGAACCATCTCAGGAATAGGAGACTGTATCTGACCTCCAAGTTGTGCATTCATCATTGCGAACACGACTTCAGCAACCAACCGTATAATTTCTGCAGAAGGAGGAGGTGTTGGCACCTCATTTGGTGCACTACTCTCCACTGAGCGCTGGGGTTCTTGTTGCCCCGCACCACTTCTAGTTGCCTACAATGGTAAACCCACAAATAAGCAACTACAAATATTGCCAAAATAAATCACAGGAACATAGCAGTTCCACAAACATGTGTACTTTCATTCCTAAGTGGACATTCATGGATTCATTATTGTTATAACGGTAGCACACATACACGTGCTCACCACCCCTTAAAAGAATTCGACCACGAATTCCAAGAAGAAAGACCGAGAACAGAGGCTGATACCAATTTTGTAATGTCCCCATCCGTCGCATAGCATATGACAGAAGGTCCGGCTGGGGCCTAATGCCATATACCACGGATAGACAAGGATATTACATGTAACACCTCCATCCATTACATGACATATAATAGAAGGTGCGGCCGGGGCCCCACACCATGTGCCACAAACAGGCGGCGAAGTTACAGGTTAATATCAGAGTTGTACATCCTAACACAGAGCATTCTAGCGGAAGCTTTTAAGATGATTAAATTCAGCTCATTAGAATGTCCACAATATATAAACCAACATTTATATATATCACACCACGAATGAATGTTATACAAATACACAACAAGCCAGGCCTTATGACCTTACAATTAAGCCTAGTACATATAGCATCCATACATCGGCATGCAGGCCGGCCACACATGAACCATATATCATATAATCTTCTTTGGCCTTCAAGGGCAAGCATAACAGCAACAACAATATCAAGTGCTTCAGCCTCCTATTTCCCGCTCGTCTCTCATGCACTTGCACGGGACAGTCCACCGCAACGGTGGCAAACAAAGCAACAGTCATTCCTTCCCGCCATTCAAGGCCCGAAACATTCCTTCCCGGGGCAGTATCATTCCTTCCCTGCAGGCATAGCGGTTCACAAGCAGATATATCACACAATGTGCACTCACGCACAATCCACATATCACAAATATGGCCCACGCGACCCGACGTTCCGTGCACTCAGGGCACATTATTGGTGTACCAGATATACCAGTCGCCCACCGACATTCAAGGCCCGAAACCCAACGGCAAACTTGAGCATTTTGCTCCATGGCTTTCAGCCAGAGACTTTAGTCTTAGTATAACGACCCGTGATTGGCCCATAGCCCCCCATGGCATCGTGACGCGTAGGCCTAAGCCTCTCATAATCTTGGAATGACCCGAGATTGGCCCGTAACCCCCCATAGCATCACTACTGAGTGGCATGCAGGTCTAAGATATCTGCCGAGTTCCAGGCGCCCAGGTACTCATGGCATACAACCATAACGCGGATACAGTTCAGCCTTTACCTGTTGCTCAAATCATTAGTTCAATGTTAAGACTAACGCGGGTCGGAATCCCCTTTTCCATTCGACACGAGGCCTTTTGAAGAGCTCATCAAGCTCATAAATAGTCGCACAGTCCCCGAAGGACTGGCTTCACAATCACAGGTTAACTAGGAGCCATCGCCAGCGACACTCACTCTCGCCCGACGTTAGTGACATAACTCACTTTCCATCCCTAGCCCTAACCTTATCTGAATCAAGCAATCCCTGCAGTCATTTGTAGTGCCATGAACACTGGTCTTTCATAGCATACATCACAAGCATTTGCGGGTATTTTCTTGGACTTTCACTCCAGTACTTCCTGCTACTATCCTTCACATGCACAACCCACTAAAGCCACAAGCATATTCCTTTATACGCGGAGTCTTCTCCGGTGTGCAATATAAAACATCACCAATCCATACCAACCTATCCAGATGTTATTCACACAGTATGCCTATTCCGTACTTCATATTTTCGGATCTACATGCAAGAAATCTTGGGGATATCCAAAATCAACCCAAGGAGATCCCTTAATAAGCCACCTTTTGGTGGTGGAAACATATGCATATGCCAAATCAAGGACTTCACATGTCCAAGGAAGAAAGATCGTTACCCTTGACGATCGCTTTGGAGCCATGGCAAACTAGCTGGATGAAAAGCACCGTAATGGGATTGCCTTCACAAATCCGGACTTGGCATGCGATTTGGCGCTCTAAAACTCCACAAGCAGCCGGATTCCTCCTCCTCCCTTGCTCTCCCCACTCTCCACCCTTTCCAAAGAGAGAGAAAAGCTTTAGATAATGAGAGAGTTATCCTCATCTCATGGACTTATAACAGCAGGGAGAACTCAGGGTCGTTGGATCCTAGTTGAAAGAAATGGACGGCCACGAAAAGCCTCAAAAATCATTTTCCTGGGCCAGACACGGCTTGTGATACGCCCGAGTCACAGGCCATGTACCTTAAGAGGCAAAGAAATCGACTTAACCAGACCAGGACATGGACGTGTGACATGCCCGTGTTACAGGCCGTGTGCCAGACACGACCCTTGACACGCCTGTGTCACAGGTCGTGTGTCCCACTCGAGGATCGTCAAGTGCATTTCGTCGAACTCACTCGAGAACTCGTCTAGCGTATAGCGGGACACGGCCCTAGACACGCCCGTGTCATAGGCCATGTACCCACTCGAGGATCGTTGACCTCATTTCGTCGAGCCCACTCGAGAGCACCCTACCAGCACTCGAGTGCAGGACACGACCATGGACACGCCCGTGTCCCCGGCAGTGTACCTCACACAGAGTAGGACACGGCTTGGGGACATGCCTGTGTCCTAGGCCGTGTTGCGCACACTCCTCAGCCCAGTCATCACTGAGATTTGGGGCGCTACAATCCTCCCCTCCTTACAAGAAATTTCGTCCCCAAATTTGCAGACAGTGCTCCGGAGACTTTGCAACAAAATGTATTTCAACATCTTATGTACCAAACAAATAATTCAGGAAACTCAGCACGCATGGTCTGCTCATGCTCCCATGTTAGTTCCTCACAACCTCAATTGTTTCATCGGACCTTAACCATTCCGATTGTCTTGTTCTGCAACTACTTATCGGCTTTATCCTCGATCCGAATGGGCCTAACCTTCGTCGTTAGCCCAACTTCGATCGGTGCACGATCATTCGCAATCACTTGCGCTGGATCTTTTATGGCTTTTTGAAGCACTGAGATGTGGAACACATCATGCAATCCACTTAATTCGTTCGACATAGCTAGCCGATAAGCAACTTCACCAACTCTTTCCACCACTTCAAATGGACCAAAATATCTCAGACTTAACTTTTTCAAGCGCTGAATCATGGACATGCCTTTGAAGGGTTTGATTTTCAAATAGACCCAATTGCCAACCGCAAACTCAACATTTCATTGCTTGGCGTTGTAATATGTGGCTTGTCTATCTTGGGCTATCAGTAGTCTCTCCTGAATAGTGCGTATCGTCAAATTAGCTTCTTTGACAGCCTTGCGCATATATAGATTAGAGTCTCCTGCTTCGGCCCAAGCTGATAGTGTACGACATTTTCGACCATACAGAGCTTTAAACGTTGCCATACCGATGCTCACTTGGTAGCTATTATTGTAGGCAAACTCGACCATATAGAGATGATCTTCCCATCTCTTACCAAAATCCAAGGCGCACATTCGGAGCATGTCTTCCATCATTCTGTTGGTCATCTCAGTCTGGCCATTAGTTTGGGGATGGAAGGTCGTATTGAACGTTAATTTCATTCCCAACAGTTGATGGATTAGCCTCGAATCATTTGATGTGAATCGCCCATCATGATCACTTACGATGTTACAAGGAATACTGTGCAATCAGACAATCTGCTCAACATAGAGTTTCGCCAATACTTCTACTGAATCGTCCCTCTTGTTTGGAAGGAAGTGATCCACTTTGTTTGGTCAACGGTCTACGATCATCCAAATCGAATCATTACCGCGTTGAGACCATGACAAACCATGCACGAAATCCATTAAAATATCATAAAACTTCCACTTCGGAACAGGTAGCGACTTCAGGAAACCTCCAGGCTCCTGGAACTCAGCCTTCATTAAGGCACAGGTCTGACATTTAGCCACATACAGTGTTATGTCTTTCTTCATACCTGACCACCAGAACAGATTTTTCATGTCCTTGTACATCTTTGTGCTTCCTGGGTGAATTGAGTATTTCATAAAGTGCATTTCATACATCAATTCTTCTCTTAGTTTACCCATACTTGGAACGCACAAACTGTAAGACCCCTCCCCTTACTAAGGAGGCTCCCAGTCTTATGCCCAGAACCGCCGTCTTACAGTGACACTAACGCATGGGTTAGTCGACACCGCAACACGCCGATTCTGCCGGCTAATACGATCATATAACCTGTAGGCCAATATGAGAAATAGAAGTAATACATAACAGAGTACAACACAGCTAGTCCACAGTCACAGTACAACTCATATATATATGAATGAAGGAGTACACAGTCCACAATGAGTACAAAAATATGAATAGTAATAAGGGCTTATGCCCAGTACATCATATGCTTAACTCTCCTCACAAAACATCAAAATAGCGGAAGCTAATCAACTAATCTCGTCCCACCTGAGTAGCGCTGTAGTAGTAGTAGGTGGTGTTATCAAGTCCTCACGCCCTGTCACCTCGTCCTGCCGGTCATGCTGGTGCTCCATCTCCTCGAGCTATGAAAAATAGTTTGGTCACCGACCATTAGTCAAAAAGACTAAGTCATTTCCTCCGCACCTCGCCCCGCAACTCCTAGGCACCGTGCGGGAGGATGAAACAGAGGACTATCAAGGGGTAACAAAAGGAAGCAGGTGACAAGAAGCTATCTATCAAGTATAATAGCAATATAGTTCTACTCTAGCAGTTCTAAGTATATAGTACAAAGTAAAAGCATGTATAATACAAGTAAGTAAAGAACTGAAAGTAAAAGCAGAAAAGTAAAGCTATGCTATCACTACACTAACGTCACAAATGTATCTTAACTTGTTGGAACACCCTATTACTAATTTGGGTCAGGATCACTATGTCTCTAGGATTCTATGTTTTGACCTTCTGTATAGATTATAGGTCAATTAGAATTGAGTCTAAGGGATCAGGAGTCTAGGTTTGGAAGCTGCCCCGAAGACCCAAGTTTTTCTGGAGACTAAGTCCAAATCGTCGAGCTCAGCACAACGTTTCGTCGAACTCCGGTCGACGATCGTCTAGCTCAACTTTGGCAGATCGTCGAGCTCCATTCGACGATCGCTGAGCTCAAGCCTCAAAATATCGTCGAGCTCTGGTCGACGATCGCTGAGCTCAACTTCTAAATATCGTCGAGCTCTGGTCGACGATCGCTGAGCTCAACTTCTCAATATCGTCGAGCTCCATTCGACGATCGCTGAGCTCAGGTCGACGATTTTGACTCTGAACTGGATCCTTATCTCTGAGCTCAGTTCGACGATCTTTGAGCTCAGATCGACGATTTTCTGCTGCTTACATCTTTCATTTTCGCTGAGCTCAGCTCGACGATAGCAGAGCTCAGTTCGACGATTTCAGTTGACCTTCAGAATTCTAATTCAAAATCAGATAGAAGTTATTCTGCATTTAAGACAGAAGATCTGCCAGCCGTTTTCATTTACTTCTGGAGCAAGTTTCAAGGGATTTTCTAAGGAACAAATCAGTGGACTTTCCTTCAGAACATATTATACAATTAAGGCTGTAATTAATTCAGACCAACGGCTATCTTTGATATAGCAATTTCCTATTGAGATTCAGAGAATAAAAGACAGAATGTTTTTGAATCAGAAAGAAGACAGACAAGAACAAGAGAATAGAGAAAGACAAGTAGAGGACACCTCTCTATACACAGAGACTCTCTCAATCTTCTGTCAACAAGAATTCAGAAGAACACTCATCAAAAAGAGATCAAGCTTTCAAACATTCTTCAGATCTCTTCAGCTCTCAAGTGTTCAAGGCCAACATCATCTCAAGACTCCAGACACTCAACATTTCAGCTTGCTGAAATCATCTGCTGGAGATCTATTTTTGAAGGCCTATCACCCTCAGCAAAGCTCATCTTCCTGAAGTTTTCAAGGACTCAGGGGGAGCTTTGACAACATCACTGAATCCACATAGTCTTCTCAGTTGCTTGAGAAAGAGAAGACTGCCATAACTCTCTCACCCCCAATCTGTAAAGGGTTTTTCAAACTCCCTTCAAAAGTTTGAATCTGGTTTTTGAGCACCTTGTCAAAAGCTCATTGGTGGCAAGACACCTGATCAAAAATCTGTTTTGGTTTTTGAGCACCTTATCAAAAGCTCATTGGTGCCCAGGACACCTGATCAACTCATCCTGCAGTGGATTCCTACCTAGGGTGGTAGAAGAGTGGATGTACCCAAGTTGGGGAACCACTATATTTCCTTGTGTCATCTGGTTGTGCATGTTTTCTTTTTGTTTCTGGCCTAGATTTTCTTGTGCTTAGTTTCTGCATAGATTAGATTTGTGGTTAATTTTACCTCTGCTTCCCTGCTTACACTCATTACAGCAATTGTTGTAAAGCTTTGCAAAAAGTTTTTTTTGTGTTTTCAAAAAGCACCATATACTCTATTCACCTCCCCCTTTAGAGTATATCAGATCTAGTTTCCCCTTTCAATTGGTATCAGAGCCAGGTTGGTTAAACATACCATATCTGTTTGGTTGTACAGGCTAACACCTGAACCCCAAAGATCCCAAACTAGATCCTTCTTTTGTTTTCTTTTTATATTAGATTTAGCTTGCACAAATCATGGCCCAGAACAAAGATTATGCTAGCACCAGACCTCCAGTGTGCAATCTATCAAAGTTTGCACTTTGGAAGGCAAGGATTAAACTCTACATGAATTCAATTGACGAAGATATTTTTAATTCTGTTTTGACAGTGTGCCCAAGACCTCCAGAGAGCACAAGCACAAATGCTGTTCCACCTCCATCAGGAACAGATGCTGACATTAAAAGATGGAAAGTAGCTGATGCCAAGGCAATGAACATTCTAGCTCAGACAATGTCAGATGACATTTTTCAGAAGGTAGCTGAATGTAATTCAGCCAAGGAGATCTGGGACAAGCTTTCAGAAATTGTCTCTGGCTCAGCTGATGAGAGAAAGGACAGAAGATCTCATCTCATCTCCCAATATGAGAACTTTAAGAAGGGAGAAACTGAGTCAGTGGGAGACATGTACAATAGATTGAGTCTAATTGTCAGTGAACTGAGGACATTAGATAAAGAAATCTCACTGACAGAACTCAATGACAAGATCCTAATGTGCTTCCCCAGCACTTGGGATTCAAGAATCTGGCCAATTAAAGATGCCAGAAGCCTAAATGAGATTACCACTGAAGCCTTGTTGGGTAAGCTCAAATCTTATGAGCTACTCATCAAGAACAGAGAAGAAGAACAGAAGGCTGCTTCTCCAGCCACAAGAAAGGAGAAGACTATTGCATTCAAGGCAGCTGAGGATCTGCCTGAAGAAAAGGCCACAAGCAATGATGAACTTCTCAGCCTATTGGCCAAAAGATTCTATAAGATGGCCAGGAAGGACTTCAGAAGAAGATCATACAAGGAGCAAGACAAGCCAAGGTATGACAAGTCCACTGGCAATAGCAAAGACATTATTTGCTTTGGTTGCAGGAAACCAGGGCATATGGTTCCTGACTGTCCAGAAAACAAGAACAAGGACAGGAGGGACAGAAAAGAAAGAAGAAAGGAGAAGGACTCCAAAAGGCATGGAAATAACAAACCTTCCACCAGCAAAAATAAGCACACAAGGAAAGGATTTGTTGCTGAATCCTGGAGTGAGACTGAAGAGGAGTCACAGGCCTCTTCCAGCTCAAGTGATGATGAGGATGATGCAGAGGAAAAAGAATTCTGCATGATGGCAATCAATGCCTCTCAACACAACTCAGAAGAAGAGGAGTCAGAGTCAGACTCAGAAACTCAACCTGAAGAAGATCAGGTAATCAACTCTTTTGATTTCACTTCAGAAGATTTTAAGCTTGAATTTAAAGCACTATGTTTAGACCTGCTAAAGTCTGAGAAAGAGATCATCTCTCTCAGAAATCAATTGTCTGAACACAATGCTTTAAAATCAGAAAACCTCAAGCTCTTTCAGGAGTTGGAGAACCATAGGGAACAGATAGCTTCACTGAAGAGTGAACTCTCTGAGGCCAAGAAGCTTGAAGAATCTCTCAATGGGAGAAGCATCAAGCTGATGGACATCACAAGCACAGTGAACTCAAGATTCAACAGTACACTGGGCTTGGGTGCCTCATCCAGCCAACCTATTGTTCTAACAACCCCTATCAAGTTTATTTCTGACAAGGGAAAGGGAGTTGTAGAGGTTGCCAGGAAAAATTCTGATCTGCCTCAGAAAACTAAAGTCCAGTACAAATCGTCGAACGGAGATCGACGATCGCCGAATGAAGATCGACGATCGCCGAACGCAGCTCGACGATCTCAGGACAAATCGTCGAACGCTGATCGACGATCTAAGCCAAGATCGTCGAACGCTGGTCGACGATCTCATATACCTGACCTCAGCCATAGTCGACCGTCGAACGGAGCTCGACGATCTGACCCAAGATCGTCGAACTCAGCTCCAAGATCGTCGAACAGAGGTCAGAGCTCTGGAAACTTTTTCAATGGCAAGTCAAAATTGAATCCTGAGGGTTCTTCATCCCAAACATTTAACCCTTATACTGAATGGATTTTACCTCCAAGGAGATATCATCCTGAAGGATATAAGAGTCAGCCAGGGATGTCTTTCATTTCTGAATTTAAAGGTTATCAACCTAGGCCCAAGGTAAACTGGGTCAAAAACAAGTGAATTGCTTAATGTGCAGGTGAAGACCTATCCAACATCTAACCAGCAATGGTATTTGGATAGTGGATGCTCAAAGCACATGACAGGGAACAAGGACAACCTCAATTCCTTTAAAGCCAAGCTTGGACCCAAAGTTATCTTTGGTGACTCCAACTTTGGACAAACTAAAGGATATGGAGCAGTCCAGATTGGTTCTGTAACCTTCAAGAAGGTAGCATATGTGGAAGGACTGAAGCACAACCTAATCAGTATCAGTCAGCTATGTGATGAAGGCTACCAGGTGACCTTCAGCAAAACCTTATGCAAAATCAAGTCAGAGGACAACACCACTGTGTTGACAGGTAAAAGGAAAGGTAACATCTACCTTGTAGATTTTCTTTCAACTTCTATAGATATCTGCTTATTCAATTCAGTTTATAGACCAAATGTTTTATGGCATAAGAGACTAGGACACCTAAACCTTAGAACTATTGCTAGGCTCTCCAAGGACAATCTTGTTAGAGGACTACCTTCTGGCCCCTACAAGAAGGAAGGACTCTGCAAGGCCTGTCAATTAGGCAAGCAAACTAAAAACAGTTTTAAGTCACTTAATAAGAGTGATTCACCTAGGATATTGTATCTGTTACACATGGATCTATTTGGACCCATCACAGTACAAAGCCTAGGAGGGAAATCCTACACTTTGGTGATTGTAGATGACTTCTCTAGATTCACTTGGGTGTTCTTTCTAAGGAAGAAGTCTGATAACTTTAAGTGTCTGACAGAGTTTCTCAAATGTGTAAAGATTGAGTTCAATACTCACATTGCCCTGATCAGAAGTGATCATGGGACAGAGTTTGATTCTCTTCTTATGCAAGAGTTCTGTCAGAGTGAAGGGATCAGGCATACTTTCTCAGCTCCTAGAACTCCTCAACAAAATGGGGTAGCTGAAAGGAAAAATAGAACCCTTATTGAATCTGCCACTACATTGTTGTCAGATGCTCATCTACCTCTATCCTTTTGGGCAGAGGCAGTGAACACCTCCAACTATGTGCTGAACAGAAGCCTGATACATAAACTGAAGGGAAAGACTCCCTATGAATTACTCAAAGGGAAGAAACCTAAAGTTGACTATTTCAAAATTTTTGGTTGCATTTGCTATATTCACAATAATGATAAGAAACATCTAGCAAAATTTCAAGCCAAAGCTGATGAAGGAGTGTTTCTGGGATACTCCATGATCAGCAAGGCCTATAGGGTATATAATAAATCATCATTAAAAATTGAGGAATCTGTTCATGTTTCTTTTGATGAAACTAACATGTCTTTCAAGGAGAAGATTTCTTCTACCATAGAACCTTTGCAGGAACACTCTCTAGTTGAAGATATGAACAAGCTACAGGTTGCTCAAGAAGATGAAAGCAGTGAAGATGAGAGCAATGCTCAACATATTGAAACTCAACCTGAAGAGCCAGTTGTTGTACCACAAGAGGAAACAACAACACAGGTTGGTGAACAATCAACACCCCCTGTTGATTTAGTAACATCAAGAGACCATCCAATTTCCCAGATAATTGGAGAACTCTCAGCTGGTGTGCAAACCAGAAATCAGGTCAACCAAAACCTGTTGCACACCTGCTTCCTTTCTCAAATTGAACCTCAGTCCATTCAAGATGCAGAGCAAGATCCACACTGGATCATTGCCATGCAAGAGGAGTTGCATCAATTTGAGAGGAACAAAGTATGGGAACTAGTGCCAAAGCCTAAGGATCATTCCATTGTTGGAACAAAATGGGTATTCAGAAACAAACTGGATGATCAAGGAGTAATAATAAGGAACAAGGCAAGGCTAGTTGCCCAAGGATATTCTCAAGAAGAAGGAATTGACTACGACCAGACCTTTGCACCTGTTGCAAGATTAGAAGCCATCAGGATATTTCTAGCTTATGCAGCTCACAAAGGCTTCAAGGTTTATCAGATGGATGTCAAGAGTGCCTTCTTAAATGGAGACATCAAAGAGGAAGTCTATGTCAGACAACCTCCAGGTTTTATCTCTCCAACTCATCCTGATTTTGTTTTTAGATTAAATAAAGCATTATATGGTCTCAAGCAAGCTCCTAGAGCATGGTATGAGACCCTAGCATGCTTTCTCCTGGAAAATGGTTTTATAAGGGGTAGAGTAGACCAAACTCTTTTCATTAGAACCCATAAGTCCCATACCCTACTAGTACAAATTTATGTAGACGATATCATTTTTGGTTCTACTGACTCAAAACTATGCAGAAGGTTTTCTAACCTAATGCATTCTAAATTTGAGATGAGTAGCATGGGTGAGCTATCCTTCTTCCTAGGATTGCAAGTCAAACAACATGCTGAAGGCATCTTTATTTCTCAAACCAAATATGCTAATGAGCTGGTTAAGAAATTTGGCATGTCTGAGGCATCTTGTATGAAAACACCCATGCCTACCAATGCTGTATTGGATGCTGATGAACATGGGAAACCTGTTGATCAGACAACATATAGGGCAATGATTGGCTCTTTACTGTATCTTACAGCTAGTAGACCAGATATAATGTTTGCTACATGTATATGTGCTAGATTCCAAGTTAGCCCTAGAGAGTCACACCTCACATTAGTAAAGAGGATTCTCAGGTATGTTAAAAGTTGTCCAAATCTAGGACTCTGGTATCCAAAAGATTCAGCATTTGAGTTAACTGGATTCTCTGATGCTGATTATGCTGGATGCAGAATTGACAGGAAAAGCACCAGTGGAACTTGTCAGTTCCTTGGTGATAGACTTGTCTCCTGGTTTTGCAAGAAACAAACATCTGTGTCAACTTCAACTGCTGAAGCTGAGTATATGGCTGCAGGCAGTTGTTGTTCACAAATACTGTGGATTCAAAATCAACTCCTAGACTATGGTTACAACTTAGAGAAGTCAAAAATATTTTGTGACAATACAAGTGCTATCTCCATAGCTCAAAATCCAGTCCTCCATAGTAGGACAAAACATATAGAGATTAGGCATCATTTCTTAAGGGATAATGTTGAAAAGAATAAAATTGAACTGCAATATATCCCAACTGATTTACAAAGGGGAGATATTTTCACCAAGCCTTTGGATGAAAAGAAACATACCTTCTTCCTAAATCAGTTAGGAATGTTAGATGGAGGAAGCCTTAAATAAAACCCAAGATTTTGAAAGCTAAAATTGACCAAGACTAGGCAAAATTTCTGATTTTTCTTAGTATCTAGAAATTCTCTGATCTCTGAACTGCGCTCGACGATTTCCCCAAAGATCGTCGAACGGAGTTCGACGATTTCCAGAATCGTCGAACTGAGTTCAGCGCTCCTCAGATAGTATGAACTATCTTCTCTGGTCAACGATCGTCGAACGGCGCTCGACGATTTTGTTCACTGAACGATCGTCGAACGGAGCTCGACGCCTTTCCAGATCGTCGAACGGAGATCGACGATTTTGGAGTCTCTTCAGATTCCTTTAGAAGCCTCGATCGTCGAACTGAGTTCAACGATCTTTCCTTTTCTGCGTCGAACCCTAATATAAAACTCATTTTTTCGCCGTCGTTCTCTCTTGCACTTTCAATTTCTCTGCAAGAATTTTCTTCCCTCCCAGCAGCTCTACACTTGGTCGTTTTGTTTGTTGATTTTTTGCAGGTACCATGGCCGTTTCTGTTGCTGTGCTCGCTGCCATGAAATTTGATGCCGGCTTTGACATCGATTTCGATTCCTTCAACACAACAGATCAAATCTTCCAAGATATTCTCACCTTATTCAAAGATCAGCAATTAACTGCCTTGATGTCAACCAGAATCAAACTTGCCTCAGATGAGATTAAAGAATGGGTTTACACTGCCCACAACCTTGACACAAACACCATAGTTGGCTCCATTGGTGGCACCCAGGTACCTCTGACTCCAGCAGTATTGACAGAAGTTTTTGGCTTCAGGAATGGTGAAGACTCTGCTGACCTTTCTGGAGAAGAGTTTGCTGATGTTCTTGCCAGGATGGGTCATCCTGAGGGGAACCCTAGCAAACTGTTTAAGAGAAACCTGTCTGTGGAATACAGGTTTTTGGCTGATGTAGTAGGCAAGGTCCTTTTGGCCAAGCATTCTGCTCATGATACAATCTCCAGATATCAGCTCTGCCTTATGGGAGCTCTGGTAGATAGCAAAAGCCTGAACTGGGGAGAAGTATTCTTTGATTTGTTGAAGAAAAAGATCAACAAGACCTTTGTGAACTTTGGAAGAATTCTGGGAATATTCCTCCAGGCTAAGTGCCCTGCACTGCTAGTCTCCTCTGGAGTGCACATCAATGCCTCCAAGAGACTCACCTGTGCCCTTTTTGGCAAATGGGACAGGCAAATCTCCAAGCCCAGCAGGCCCTCTTCTTCTGGCCCTTCAGGCACCAGGACTCTAGGAGTCACTCCACCCCAGGCCTCTGCCCCTGCAGAGGACCTGCCTGCTAGTGCTGCTGCTTCTCCTCCTCCAAGCTCAACCCTACCTCCACCTCCATCCACCTCTCCAGCCATCTCCACAATTACCATCTCCAGCCCATCTCCATCTTCTATTCCATCTCCAACAACAATTTCCTCTCCACCAGCAGACCACTTCCTTCCCTTATTCTCTTATCCTCCTCCAGATGTCACCTCATCCCCATCCCTTCCAACTTTCACTCTCCTGGATGACTCCTACATGGATGATTCCCCTTCTTCTCCTCCAGATTTGCCATCCTCCTCCACATCTTTCCAAGACCTTCTCCACCAGATTCTTGATCAACCCACCTTCACTCCCTCAATTTCCATCCCTGTCCCCTCTATCTCTACCATACCCTCTCCTGAGCCATCCCTTCCACCCTTTAGCCCTCCTCCTCCAGCTCCCTCAGCCATCCCTGTACCCTCTACCTCTGCTCCCCTTGAGCATGTAGATCTCCCAGCCCTTGCTGATCAGTTGTATGAGCTCCTTGCACCTAGGCTCTCCCTTCTCATGGAGGCCTCCTTAGCTCCTCTGCAACAATCAGTGGCAGCTCTCTCTGCCAGGCTGTCCTCCTTCCTTACCCCTATAGCAGCACCCCCAGCAGTGTGCCTTGATGCACAGGTTTCTGCATCCAGGCAGGGGGAGATGCCCTATGAAGCCAGCTTCCATGCTGCTGCTGCTGCTCCTCCTGCTGTTGTCTCTCATGCTGCTGCTTCTGCTTCTGCTACTGCTGCCATTCCAGTACTTGCAATAGACCTAAGGTCTTTGCTGTCTACTTTTGATACTGCTTACTTCAGCTGCCTTCCAGAAGTCTATGCTGTCCAGCCCCCAGTGGTTCTTACTGCCCAGCCTTCAGAAGATCTGTCCAAGGCCCTAGTGCCCTTCTCATGCTGTGACCCCAGTATAATTTCTGCTTTCATTCATTCAGTGTCTGCTGCTTATGATGATGTTGCTGCTGCTGCTGCTGAAGACAATGCTGTGCCTACCTCTGAAATTGCTGTTGCTACTGAGGAAGAAATTGTTCCAATTGCTGCTGATGAGTCCATTTCCCAGGATGTTTTGATGACAGAGGCTATTGATGTTGAGCCTGCTATAGATGTTGTTATTGTTGTCTCTGAACCTGCTGCTGCCAAAATTCCTGAAGTAATCTCTGTTGTAACATCTGCTGCTCCTGTATCAGCTGCTTCTACTGCTGCTCCAGTACCTATAGTCACATCTGCTGCTGCTCCTGTTGCTCCTCCTGCTTCTGTATCTGTTGCCCCATCAGCTGCTGTGAAACTGAAAGAGGATTTGATGAAAAAGCTTGATGCTTTATATGATGCACAAAGTTCTGAATCTGAGGATTATAATACTGCTTCTGATGACTCATCTGCCACAATTGCAAGGAAAAGAAAGGCAAGAAGCAAGGCCTTGAAGAGAGTTCCTCCTGCCAAAGTCAGAGATGATAATGATGTTCCATATTATATTCTGCACAATTGCCCAATCTCTGAGCATTGGATGCAATTCTCCAGGAACCAGTTAAAGGCAATGAAGAAGAAGAGGAAATTTGATAAAGATTCTTCTCAGTCCAAGCACCCTCATCCTCCTCCACCACCTCCACCTGATGCAGGTGCAGGTGGCAGCTCTGCAAGATCAGGCCCTGCTAGAAGCCAGGCTCCCTACCAGCCTCATGCAAGAACATATCAAAGGGAAAGCCAATCTAGGGGGTCCTACTCTAGAAGGGGAGGATATAGGGGAAACCAAAGAGAAACTCAGGTTTACTCCAAAGGACACTCCAGACAGCATCCTTATTCCAGGGGTGGACATGTTTCTTCTGATACATCTTCAGGTCCATTCCCTTATAAGCTTAGATATACAGTGACTGCCAGGACCCCTCAAGAAACCACTTCCAACAGGTATGAGCCACCTGTTCCATTTGAGGATCCTGAGAAAAATCCTATGGCTTGGACTGCAAGGATGAAAGAACTGGCTGCTTTGGATCAGATAAAGAAAGCAAAAGAACAAGGGCTAGACACTTCCAATATATCTACTATGTCAGAGCAAAGGCAAAAAGAGCTAGAAAGATATGCTTCCAGTAAGTTTTTTGATGCAGACAGGTACATGGAGTTGCATCCAGCTGCAGTGGTTCCCAGGGCTTCAAAGCAAATCTATTTGGGTGCAGCTGATGATACCAGATCAAAACAACAAGCTTTAGATCCTAACAGAGAAATTAAAATGGTAAAAGGCAAAGAAAAGGAATAACTCTGTAAGGTGATAATTCTTGACTTCTGTGACTGCCTTCTGGATATCATGTTTATATATCTCTGAGATGGTTCTGTGATGTTTAGCTGTGTTGTTTTTTATGTTTCTGTGACTGTACTCTGTTGTTTGTTTTTCAAAATCTGTAAATAGTTTTCCTAACCCAAATAGGGGGAGATTGTTGGAACACCCTATTACTAATTTGGGTCAGGATCACTATGTCTCTAGGATTCTATGTTTTGACCTTCTGTATAGATTATAGGTCAATTAGAATTGAGTCTAAGGGATCAGGAGTCTAGGTTTGGAAGCTGCCCTGAAGACCCAAGTTTTTCTGGAGACTAAGTCCAAATCGTCGAGCTCAGCACAACGTTTCGTCGAACTCCGGTCGACGATCGTCTAGCTCAACTTTGGCAGATCGTCGAGCTCCATTCGACGATCGCTGAGCTCAAGCCTCAAAATATCGTCGAGCTCTGGTCGACGATCGCTGAGCTCAACTTCTAAATATCGTCGAGCTCTGGTCGACGATCGCTGAGCTCAACTTCTCAATATCGTCGAGCTCCATTCGACGATTGCTGAGCTCAGGTCGACGATTTTGACTCTGAACTGGATCCTTATCTCTGAGCTCAGTTCGACGATCTTTGAGCTCAGATCGACGATTTTCTGCTGCTTACATCTTTCATTTTCGCTGAGCTCAGCTCGACGATAGCAGAGCTCAGTTCGACGATTTCAGTTGACCTTCAGAATTCTAATTCAAAATCAGATAGAAGTTATTCTGCATTTAAGACAGAAGATCTGCCAGCCGTTTTCATTTACTTCTGGAGCAAGTTTCAAGGGATTTTCTAAGGAACAAATCAGTGGACTTTCCTTCAGAACATATTATACAATTAAGGCTGTAATTAATTCAGACCAACGGCTATCTTTGACAGAGCAACTTTCCTATTGAGATTCAGAGAATAAAAGACAGAATGTTTTTGAATCAGAAAGAAGACAGACAAGAACAAGAGAATAGAGAAAGACAAGTAGAGGACACCTCTCTATACACAGAGACTCTCTCAATCTTCTGTCAACAAGAATTCAGAAGAACACTCATCAAAAAGAGATCAAGCTTTCAAACATTCTTCAGATCTCTTCAGCTCTCAAGTGTTCAAGGCCAACATCATCTCAAGACTCCAGACACTCAACATTTCAGCTTGCGGAAATCATCTGCTGGAGATCTATTTTTGAAGGCCTATCACCCTCAGCAAAGCTCATCTTCCTGAAGTTTTCAAGGACTCAGGGGGAGCTTTGACAACATCACTGAATCCACATATTCTTCTCAGTTGCTTGAGAAAGAGAAGACTGCCATAACTCTCTCACCCCCAATCTGTAAAGGGTTTTTCAAACTCCCTTCAAAAGTTTGAATCTGGTTTTTGAGCACCTTGTCAAAAGCTCATTGGTGGCAAGACACCTGATCAAAAAATCTGTTTTGGTTTTTGAGCACCTTATCAAAAGCTCATTGGTGCCCAGGACACCTGATCAACTCATCCTGCAGTGGATTCCTACCTAGGGTGGTAGAAGAGTGGATGTACCCAAGTTGGGGAACCACTATATTTCCTTGTGTCATCTGGTTGTGCATGTTTTCTTTTTGTTTCTGGCCTAGATTTTCTTGTGCTTAGTTTCTGCATAGATTAGATTTGTGGTTAATTTTACCTCTGCTTCCCTGCTTACACTCATTACAGCAATTGTTGTAAAGCTTTGCAAAAAGTTTTCTTTGTGTTTTCAAAAAGCACCATATACTCTATTCACCCCCCCCTTTAGAGTATATCAGATCTAGTTTCCCCTTTCATAACTTATAAAAATACCCATACAAATTTATAAGTTAAGGTTTCCAGGAATTTGAACTTATCATATAAAAGAGCTCATATTAATTTATATGATAAGGTTCTATGAAGCATATGACCTAATATGGATGGATATTTATGATGCAATTTATGCAACAGGCAAGTGCAACTCACATATAATGACTCTGTGATCACAGACCTTTAGTTCCCACTTTTTGAGAGCTAGCTTCACTCTCGGGTACCACCGTTGTGGCTACAGCAGCAGCGGAGCGGACATCTCCACTTCTAGGCAGCTATGCACATTACTAAACCTAGACCCCTATCATACGCACCTGTACACGTCTAAGGTGCACTCTAGGACCAAGCGTACGTACTTCGCTGACTACTCATAATTCACACCCAGCTCTTGTTATTACTCTTGAGTGATCCTAATGACTTAAGATGTTCTCAGAAGGGCGACGGTCTTCCACCGGCCTCCACTCCAGTTGCTATCCAAGGGCTTGCACTTTACTCTCGTCACTACGAGAACTCTACCCACCAGGGTTATATTCCAATTGTAATCTCTAGCTCATCCGTCGATCTATCCCCTGACGGTCATTATAGTAGAACCTACTTACACTAGCGCAACCCATAACCTAACAACACCCCGAAATAGAATTTCCAATTCCTTGGGCCACCTGCCCCTAACAATTTATCCTAGGGTGGTGTAGGCTAATGAAGTGTGCATGTTGATTTTCATAATTTTCTTAGGTTATTAAAGCCTCTAATTAAATCATTTAATTAATTCCCTAGGTCATTTAATACATGAAATATCACAAATTATAATCCACTGAGCTAAGGAATTTTTCCTGAGTTGTATCTTGGTAAAATATTGCTGCCTACCAAAATTCATAATTTTCCTTGAAATATTTCTATTTATTCCTTAATTAATAGAAATCTCATATAATAGCCATTTTCCGAAGGAAGTATAAGGAGTTCATTACTAAAACTTCTAAGAACATTACAACATACATATATTGGTAAAATAATACTAAAGACAGAATTTCATGAACTTCTATGGAACACGGGTTACAAAATTTCATTACTAATTATATTACCAAAATGCCACTATGAGGTTTTAAAAATTACTGAGTCATCCAAAAATACTGAGAAAATTATATAAGGCTATTCATACTCAAATATATCACCAAGAAATTTTCCAAAATTTTCTACTGAGTATTTTCATCAATTTTCTAATTAAGTATAATGTGGGAAAAAGGTAATTTCCACATAACTCCTACCAAATTCTTCAAACAGAGACATAAAAATTTTCAGGAGTTAAACCTAACATTATATTGACCTTAACAAAAATTGGGGATTTTATTTCAATGATGAGACCATTTTTACATTTATTTTTCAAAAGTCATATTATTTCAAAAATACCAAATAATGAGATTTTTGCTTTCAAAAATCCCATTATTACAATGTGGGGTATACTTCACCCTAATGAGCCTCTGAAATCAATTCCATGATTTTGGATGTTCCAAATAGGCCTAATACACAATATTTCAAAATTGGCTATTTGCACCCCAAGCCTATGTATAACCAACACATGCAAGTGAGTTTACCCAATATGCAGTGGTCCAATTGTGCTGAATTTTTTACCATGCACATGTATAGTCCCCAAGGACTTGCAACCAAAATTTGGGGCCATTGTGAGCCATAACACTCCAAACATTTCATTTATTTACTTTTGATATTTAAGCAAAAACTATAGAAAATTTATTCTCAAAAGTTCCCAATTTTGGTCAGGGGCTAAGTATGCCCTAATCATGCATGCACCCAAACTTTGAGGCATTTTGAGTACGGGTTTGTCTTGGGCATCAATTTGAAATTCTGCCCTAGTCAAGGACCAGTACTAGCAAAACAGCCCTACAAGACAGTATACTGCACCAAATTATAAGATTAATGTGGCAAATTAAAGTTAAGTGGAAGGGCTACAACTTTTGTCTTAATCACTAGATGTAAAAATGCTTCTAAGGTGCCTAAAATAGACATGTAAAATAACAGAAATTATGTGACATATATACATATATACCATAGTTTTATTTTATTTAATTTAAAATCGGGTTGCACGAATCTTGACGCAAAATGGACGGGATCTGATCGTCTTCTAACTCCAGCCGACGGCTTGGATTGATTCTGGCTGGGCCACTTTTGCTGGCTGTTTTGGGCCAGCTGGGGCTGCGCCACCGCCGGCGATTGTCTCCTCCACCTTCACTAAAGTGGTGGCTAGCATTTCTCGGTGATGAGGCCACCGGAGTTGGCTCCTCCGGCGAACTCGAGCAAGAAGAAAAGCTTGGAATATTCTCCTTTTCCTCACATGGTATTGGGCTCAATTGAGCCCGATGTCTCTCCTAGAGGATCTAGAAAGCTAGTACGGGTAGAGAGACGGAGAAAAAGACCCAAATGGCGGCATGGTGGCGAGGTTGGCGGTGGTTGGCCATGGCTGAGCTACTCCGACGATATCCTGCTCAAAACCTCGTTTCTTCACCAAAAGCTCTGCTCCAGGACTCGTTCTCCACTCGTTTCCACTTATTGAAGATTATGGTGGGGGTGATTTGGCCTGGGGAGGGCTGTATGTGGAGATAACTCCAAGGTGGGCTCGGTTTGGGGATTTGGAGGCTTCACCCATGGTGCCAAGTGGCCACCATGTTGCCAAATCCTGCTGGAATTTTTTGAGGAGGCCAACCAACACCTTTTTAGGGCAGAAGAAGCCAAGGCCAAGTGGCCTCCTCCTCTTAATCCCACCTTCTCTCTCCTCTTTTAGGTGAATTCTCCAAAATGCCCCCATGCATGCACTCTCTCTCCAAAACCCGAGGGTAAGGGGTGGTATTTGACCACTTGGGCTGATAATGGGCCAAGTTTGGTGGGCTTGGCCCAAGGAGAGTGGGTTTAGCCCTCATTTTCTTCTTTAGCTCAATTATGTTGACTAAGTTGACTTTTGAGTTGACCTGGTCAACCATGATGAGTGGGGTGACCCCACTTGGTGGTCATGGGTCTAATGGCACCACCCAACTTGGGTTGGGTCAATGTGGTGCCCTACTTGGGCTAATTGGGCCTATAGGTATATGTTTGACCAACTTAGGGCTATGGTTGACTTTGATCAACTAGGGTCAAAGGGTTGACCTAATGACATGTCCTAGGGTCCACTTAGATTATTTTAGGGTTAGGGCAATGTGGTGGGGTCATGGTGTGGCTAGGGTTCCTATTTAGGCTAGTTTGACCTAGCTTGACTTTGGCCCTTTAGTGGGCCCCACATGGCTACAACCCACTCCCTAGGGTCGAACCTAGCTAAATCCCCTATCACCCACCCCTTGCCTAACCCAATTTAAGTTAAGGGGTCTAGAAGTAACATGAGATGTTACAAATCCTATAAATAAAAAAAAAATTTCGTCCCCGAAATTTAAGTTCGGGTCTACGGGGTTATAATTGCAAGAGTTATAAGAAATTTAAACGTATAAACTAAAGTATACCTGAAGTAAACAGCTCCGGGTGTTTCTCCATCATCAGATCCCTCGGTTCCAAGGTGTGTTCCTCCCGTCCATGATTGGACCACAACACCTTCACGAGAGGGACCTTCTTCTTCCGCAACACTCGGACATCTGTATCATCAATCCGGATTGGCTCCAATCTAACAGATCTGTCTGGCACTATCAGACCGGCTGTAGTAGTAACGTGCTGCTCCAGCCGTAGGAGAGCTCTTATCAAGGAAGAGACATGGAAGATGTCATGTAGGGTACTCAACTCCGGTGGCAGCTGCAGTTGGTAATCTAAGGGGCCGATATGCTCCAGGATCAAGTATGGCCCCATGTATCGAGGACTGAGCTTCTTGTGCCTCCGCACGCGAGAGACACCATGTACCGGACGTATTTTCAAGAAAACTCTGTCTCCAACCTAGAAATCCACCTTCCGGTGTCGAGCATCATAATACTTCGCCTGCCTACTCTTGGCCTCTAGCAGCCGATCCCTGATCAAACGAACCTGAGCCTCCATATCCTTCACAGAATCAGAACAAAGAGTCCTCGTGTCCACATCCTGAACCCAAGACAGCGGTGTCCGACACTTCCTCCCGTAAAGTGCCTCATATGGAGCCATCCTGATGCTAGCCTGGTGGCTGTTATTGTAAGAGAACTCGATCAATGTTAACAGCCTCTCCCAAGGCTTTACTGTATCCAATATACATAGATGAAGCAGATCCTCTAAGGTCCGGATGGTCTGCTCAGTCTGGCCGTCAGTCTGCGGATGGAAGGCGCTGCTAAAAGTGAGCTGAGAACCCAAGTAAGCATGCACAGCCCTCCATTCCCTCGATGTGAACCGACCATCACGGTCTGAGACGATCGTTCTACGGATGCCATGGTACCTGACGAACTGCTCCACGAACAAGCTCACCAGAACAGCAACTGGAGCATCCTTCCTGACTGGAATAAACCGCGCTACCTTGGTCAGCCTGTCGACTATGACCCATATGGAATCATGCCCAAAGTGGGAGCGAGGCAGTCCGTACACAAAATCCATAGCAATGTCCTCGAACTTCCACTCTGGAATAGGCAGTGGCTGTAATAAACCTCCCAGACTCTTGCATTTCGCCTTTACGCGCTAGCTCGTCTCGCAATATGTCACAAAGTGGGTGATCTCCCTCTTCATCCCAGGCAGTACATTGTCTTCCGCAGATCTGCCCACATTTTGGTGATGCCAGGATGTACTGAATATCTGGAGCAATGTGCCTCTCTAAGTATATCATCCCGGATACCGTCCCCTGTTGGTATATAAACGCGTCCACTGAATCGAAGGAGATCATCCTGCAGCGTGTAATCCTCAACCTTGCCCCTTTCCATGGCATTGAAAATCGGCTCAAATGCAGCATCCAACCTCTGATGCGCCACAATGCGCTCCCGAAGATCATTCTCCCCGATCAAGGAGTTCAGATATTCCCGGTAAACTGCTGGCTCGTCCTCTGAAACCATGGTGATGTGCATATCATCCACCATCTACATCAATCTCATATACATCACCCGGGGCTCCGATGCAGTAGTGTCGGCTCTCCTGCTCAACGTATCTGCCACAGTGTTCTCTTTCCCCGGGTGATAGTGCAATTTGTAGTCATAATCACAAAGAAATTCCAGCCATCTCCTCTGCCGAAGGTTCAAATCTTTCTGCGTGTCGACGTATTTGAGGTTCTTGTGATCCGAGTAGATATCATAATGAACCCCATACAAGTAATGTCTCCATATCTTCAGTACGAATATGACCGCCCCGATCTCCAAGTCATGCACCAGGTAGTTATGCTCATGTTTCTTCAATTGTATCGAAGCATAAATAATAACATGTCCGTGCTACATCAGTACAACACTCATCCCCTGATAAGAGGCATCCAAGTAGATCTGAAATCCCTCATTCCCAGATGGGAGTGCAAGGATAGGGGATGAGATGAGTCAGTCCTTCAACTCCTGGAATGCTGTCTCACACCGCTCTGTCCAAGCAAACTCTACATCCTTCCTCGTCAAGGACGTGAGGGGGAGTGCTATCCTCGAGAACCCCTCTACGAACTTACGATAATAACCTACTAATCCCAAGAAGTGCAAATGTCTGATGCTGTCTTCGGCTGTGGCCAATCTCTCACTGCCTCTATCTTGGCTGAATCCACCGCCAATCCAGCTCCACTGATCGTATGCCCCAAGAAGGCCACCTCCTGTAGCCAGAACTGGCACTTAGAAAACTTCGCACACATCTGGGACTCCCTCAGCCTCTGCAAAACCTGTGCCAAATGCTCTGTGTGCTCCTCCTGAGTCCAGGAATAGATCAGAATATCGTCGATGAATACAATGATGAAGCGGTCCAAGTAGGGCTCGAATACACGGTTCATTAGACTCATGAATGCGGAAGTGGCATTCGTGAGCCCAAAAGGCATCACCGTGAGCTCGTATAACCCGTATCGTGAGCTAAAAGCCATCTTCGGGATGTCTTCCTCTAGGATGTGCAGGTGATAGTAACTGGATATCAAATCCAACTTAGAGAACCAGAAGGCCCCCTAAAGCTGATCAAATAGCTCATCTATCCGAGGCAGTGGATAGGTATTCTGGACCGTCAACTGGTTCAGCTCCCTGTAATCTATGCACAGCCGTAATGATCCGTCTTTCTTCTTCACAAAAAGAACTGGTGCTCCACACGGTGATGAGCTCGGCCGCACAAATCCTGATTCCACAAGCTCCTGAAGCTTAGTCCTGAATTCTGCCAACTCTCTGGGAGCCATCCTGTAAGGTGCCCGGGACACTGGCCTCGCCCCCGGCATAAACTGAATCCTGAAATCCAAGTCCCGAGCTGGTGGAAGTCCGGGCAATTTCTCCGGGAATACATCAGAGAAATCTCGAACCATCGGGATATCAGCTATAGAACTCTCTGCTGCCACCATCTCGAAGCAGATAAGGTACACCTCTTCCCCCTACTCATAGGCCTTGACAGCCTGTATAGAAGATAATGAAAGATGGGTGATAGGTCAGATACCTTCAATAGTCATGTAGGAGTCTCCATGCCTGAGTGTGATCCTCTTCGAGGGGCAGTCGATCTGGGCATGGTTCCAATGAAGCCAGGTCATGCCCAAAATCAAATCAAAGTCCAACAATTTTAAGACCGCCGCCGGAGCTTCGAATGCCTTGCCTCCTATCTCGGCCTCCATGTTGTAGCTATCCGTGGTCCGTAGTTTCGAGCCATCAGGAATGTAAGACCCCCTTTTTTTTCCTTTCAACACCGGGGTCTTAGGCCCAGAACCGCCATTTTGCAATGACTCCTTCACGCCCTGAAGGGTCATCACCACAAAGCGCCGATTCTGCCGGCCAATTCGATCACAGAAAAGTAGCACAATAAAGTAAATGCAAATTGGCAGTCCACGGAAAATCACATATCATAGTAAATATATCTCCACGAAGGGAGTGTCCACAGAAGAATACATCAGAGTAGCAAAATACGGGCTTATGCCCGGTACATCATGTCCTCACTATAAGTCACTCATGCGGAAGCAAAAATAGAAAATCTACTCTAGGTCTAGACTCACGGTCCCGGCTGTATGAACTCCGGAGCTAGACTGCCCCACCTCCAAGCGCTCCGGTCTCTGGGGCTGCTCCTCCATGCTAGACTCCACGATTCCTTAAATGATGCGGTTCGAAAACCGTTAGTCTAAAAGACTAAGCCCTATCATCCCCCGCCCCTTCCCCCATGGCTCCTAAGCACCGAGCAGAGAGGAAGAATGGGGAGGACTTGAATGTGGAGAATAATCAAAAACAGATGGCAGCGGACCTATACTAGCAATTCTATAATAGGTATTGACAATAAGATGAAATATGAAAAGTAACCTTCACTTATGTGAGAACACATAAGCCAAGTGGTCTTCTGCAAGGCTCCCATCGTATAAAAAGTCCCATACCAATTTATACGTTGGGGTGTCGGTTATCAAACAACAGTAAATATATATCAAAATTGACCTTAATTTATAAACTTGCCCACACAAGCTTATAGACCAAGGGGTCGTTTTGCAGGGCCTAAAGTATAAGCGTCCCATTCCACTTATACTTTAGGTGTCAGGGTTAAATGAATCGATTATTCTATGACATGCAAGTGGGTATGATGGATCATGCAAGTGCAACACACACCCGATGTAACGTACCGAATCGCTCTAGGCCCCTAGTGTGTGTGTTTTGAGTCAGGAGGGTTGACTTGAGTCCTGAGAGTGCAGGGAATTGGACTGCACTTGTGGATAAATGGAGAATCAGTGTAAAAAGGAAGTAACACGGGTAGGGACACGGCCGTGTGCCTACCCGTGTGCGTCGAGTTGAGCTCGACGACCCGTGTCGAGGTCGTCGAGCTGTGTCGACACCAAGGGACACGGGTAGGGACACGGCCGTGTGCCTACCCGTGTGCGTCGAGTTGAGCTCGACGACCCGTGTCGAGATCGTCGAGCTGTGTCGACACCAAGTGACACGGGTAGTGACACGGCCGTGTCCCTACCCGTGTGCGTCGAGTTGAGCTCGACGAGAAGTGTCGAGACGCAACCCGAGAAGTACACGGCCAAGGACACGGCTATGCACACGGCCGTGTCATGTGGACACGGGTCGGGACACGGGCGTGTCCCAACCCGTGTCAAGTATTGAACCGACATGGAAACTGTCGTTGCCGCTTCGCCAGGAAGGACACGGGTAAGGACACGGCCGTGTCCCTACCCGTGTCACATTTTATATATAAAGGGGAGAGAAAACCCTAGCCGTTTTCATGCTCTTTTCATCCCCTAATTCCTGTGAGAACTCCTGTGAGAGGGAAAACTGCAGAAGCAAGTTTTACCAAAGGAGATCCGCCATCGCCGTGAAAGAGAAGATGCCGCCAAGGAGAACTACGAGATCCATGGCTAGAAATGGTGGTACCGCTGGAGCCAATGTGAGTTTCCTACCCTCTCCCTTGGTGCTAGATCTATAGTTATTTTCCTAGGAGAGACATCGGCTCAAGAGAGTCTTGATGGAGAGGAGAAGATTTCTAGGTTCAGCCATGCTAGGATTTGAATCCTAGACTTTAGATCTCTTCAACCCTTCCCCTTTTCTTCAATACGACGATGGGTGAATGGTTTCGTGAGGAGTTTTGGCCTTTGAGGTTGAATAAGGGAGGAGGACATTTCTGGAAAATTTAGGAAGGATCGCTTGAGGAAGAAGACGGACCGATGCCGTCCATTTTTCTTTAAGAAGCGTGCAGAATCTGTATTCTGCGCGCAGCGAACTTCGTGGCCATTTTTATGTATGTTATGGCCAGATCTGGGCTTTCGGCTTAACACGAAAGTTGAAGCCCTTGAAAATATCTTTCCAACGAATGATTGCACGACTTCTGGCGAAGTCTGTAGCCACGGGAAAGTCTAAACGAAAATGGTGTTCAATAAACCTCGTATGCAGAAACTGTGTTCTGTACGCAGCGGACTTCAAGTCCGATTTCAAATAGGATAATGTCAAATCTGGGTTGAGCTCTGAATATGAAAGATGTAGTCTATGGAAATACCTTTCCATCGAGGGGTTACACGACTTCACCGGATTCGTGTAGCCTCGGGAATCTCCTGTCGAAGTTGCTATCCAGACTATTCCTGCACTTAAAATCTGGGTTTATAATATTTGGATTTGGATTCGGTGAAACTAATATTACAGGTAACCTTGAGGCTTGGATAAACTCTTATGAATAATTAATTCAGTTGCATAAATGATGAAGATTATTAATCGGATTTCATGTGATAGAATTGTAAGATAGTATACTTGAATGATTTGACTGGTTAGAAGTTAGTAGATTTTTATACATGTGCATCTTGATATATTGTGTTGAAATCACCTGATATGACATATAGAAGGATAACTCATGGCCATGTGAATGTTGAATAGTGGATTGAATTTGGTAGTCCAATACTTAGAGTGTCGTCTTCCTATGAGTAGTGTTGTGTGAGTTTGTAAGTGCGGTGTTGACCGCCACTGGTTTTGGTTGTGTTGAGATGAGGTGTGGATGGATGGTTGGGCTGTGCCCTCGTGTTTGCTTCCGAGGCCCCTTCCACGTTATGTTGATGTGGTATTTGCATGTGGTGTGAGTCGACACGCGGTGTCGTAATCCCGGGTTAAGGATAGTGTGGCAGGTCTACGGGCTCGCCAGTCGTCACACCGACGGGAGTTGGCAGTTAGACTTGGTCGGTTTGGGCTGTGTCCTCGGTGTTCACGTCCCGAGGCCCCTCCGACCATGTGAACGGTTGGGCTGTGTCCTCGTGCTTTCTTCCGAGGCCCCTTCCGGGTCACGCAAGGCCAGTTCGGGCTGTGTTCTTGGTGCACATCTACCCAAGACCCCGCTGGGCCATAGTACGCATGGGCTCCGCTGTTGTGTTCTTAGCGTTGAGGCATACGGAGGCCTAGGTGAAGTAGTGTGATACCCACCTAGTAGTAGAAGTGCCCGTTCTACTGTCACCGCCTGGCCACGGCGGCTGATGCCTGAGAGGTTAGCTACCTGCTCGAAAAGTGGGAACTATAGTCTGTGTCGACGTAGCAATTGCATGGGTGTGCATGGGTGAGTCATTGCATAGCATTCATAGCATTTCATAACATTGCACAACAAGATCCTCATTGTATAAGTTTGTATGGGCACTCTTATATGATGAGTTACTTTTATGTAACCCGATCCTTAACTTATAAGTTTGTATGGGCATTCTTATAAGTTAAGTTACTTTCCTGCTGTTACTTATACTTGCTAGTTTAGTGTAGCTCTTTCATATATGCTGACTATGATGCTGTTACTCTTACACTACTACCACTTGCTTGTACTTCCTTTACTTGCCTACTTGTTATATACTATACTCTTGTTCCTTTTCTCCGCCCGGTGCCGAGGAGTCGCCGGGGGAGCGGATGTGAAACCACTTAGTCGTTTCGACTAACGGTTGCTACGTCTTCCTTTTTAGGAGGTCACGCCGCAGGTAGAGCAGCCGCAGACTACGCCGCAGGACAGCCAGGCCAGGACGACAGGGCCTGACGTGACGGTGCCGTCGATACCGTCTGTTTCCGATGTTAGTGTTTTGCTTACTCTGATGTAGCCCGTTTGGACAATGTTTAACTGTACTCTGATATATTGTAGAAGCATGTTTTAGCTTCTCATTATTGATGTATTTGGACATTATGACTTAGTGTGGATTTTGACTTCTTCTGTTTATTTATTTGGTTGGGTTGGCATAATATATTGATATTGTTGTAGCCGGCAGAATAGGCGTCTTGTGGTACAGGTTAGCCCGTGTGCTAATGCTACCGCAAGGCGGCTGTTCCGGGCATAAGACTCCCCCTTCGTGCCGTGTTTTGGGATCCAGGGAGGGGGGGGGGGTCTTACACCCGACTCTGTGCACACAGACCTTTAGTTCCCCCTTTCTGGAGCCGTAACCTCCCAGGATACCTCCGTAGTGGCAGACGGAAGCAGTGGGTTGGGCCTCGTCCACCTCTAAACCAGTAAAGCACTACCGGTCAGACCTATCGTACGCCTCAACGCTTGGTGCACGAAGCGGAGTCCTGCGTAATCTTGCCGGCTGGCGCACCAGACTTCTGTTGGCGAAGTGCTAAAAACACTTGCCGAGTCAGCGTATTGGCGTCGGTGCATCGACCCTCCAATACCGAAGACCCACCACCTTAATTTTCTTTCCTTTTATGCACATGCAAATTCAGCGTAACCAAAAACCGAGCCGAAGCTCCCCGGACCAAAATGTCCATCTCAAACAACCGAGCCAAAGCTCCCCGGACCCAAACGTCCGTCTCTTAACCATCCGAGCCGAAGCTCCCAGCTATCTTCCTGTGCTATCTGTGTTCGTGAAATGTGAAACCCTAATTACTAAGTTACTCTTTTCAGCTTGTTAATACAGTTTATGTTAACCGAGGACTGCCCCCGGTATTCCCTGTGAAGGGCTCTCAAGAGGCACTAGGAACTATGTTGGGAATACGCCCAGCGTTCCCTTTCGCAAGGTACTTATTATTATTATTGGTTGATTCCCTTACCCATTACTTTCTCATGTTACGATAGGCTAATTATAGGGTGATTTGACTCCACCTCACCTCTGGGAGGACGATCTTTCGTCGAACCCGAGCGCCTCTAAACTCTAGCCAAAACAACACTCTACTCATTTTATCTTCCAATGATGCTCCTAATTCTATTTATTCCTTCCAGCAAACCACTAAATCCAACTCATGTGCTCCAATTCATATCCCAACTTATTTCCTACAGTTTTACTAAATGCAGACCACTTAAGCTATATGACCCGTAAAATGAGAAGTATACCAAATGATCATCCAGTACTCATATAATAATTATTGGAGGGCTATACTGGTATTTGTAGCCTAAATCCATAATTTCCTAATTTTCATAATTTAATTGATAATTTATTTATTTATTCTAGTAACCAAAAGTTCCAAGTTTGAACATGAAGTACAAGATTTAGACAAGATAAAATAACCACTAATTTTAAGTTAAATGCAAAATGAATAATCATCAAAAAATCTAGAATCTCCCAATTTTTCAGCAAGGTTCAAGCCCTTAAATTTTATTTGAAATTTATTCCATAATAAGTCATTTAAAGGGGATGAACAACATTAATACTTCCAAAAATTCAGAGAACATTCCAGGATGATTATAAGGACACATAAAACCTCTAGATAATGTTTCATAATTTTTTAGATTGAATCATTCTCTGAATTAATTAAATATCAAGGTCTCAAAATTATGGACTTGTAAAGGAAGTGCTATAAATAGCTCTCTAAAAATTATGAATAAATTTCTACAACTATAGTTTGCCCTGAAATAACCAAAACCTAAGTCCCATGATTTTGCAATAGATAAATCATCAACAAATAATTTTATTCTACCAAGCCCCTTTCCAAAACTTGTGAAGGAAGTACTAAATAAAATCAAGTAAAAATTATAATAAAATTCAGGGATATTCACTTAGGACTGGATTATCGTCTGACCAAGTTCCATTAGATTCAAATGAACAGAATAACCAGAAGTAATTTAAACATCATTTTAGGCCCTTTGGTATTTAACAAATGAAGTACCAGATATATAATCCATAAAATTCTAGTAAAATTACCAGGGGTTCTAGATGGCCTAAAACCTACTCTACCCAAGTTTCATAACTTTTGGGGAAGGTTTAGTGGCTGAAGCTTCAACTTTGTGCTCCTACCCTAAAAGTAGGGTTAGGGTTTTGAGGTGTCTACCTTGATCCAACCCCTCTAAGGTTCCTACCAGAGAACTTAGGTTACATTACCCTCAATTCTACTGGGTTTCCAAGGCCATACAAGGGCATTTGCCCCCATGTCCTTCACAACCCTCAAAAGTCCTTCCTTAGGGTTTGAGGTTGAACCCTAGGGTAAATCAAGCCTAAATCATCCCATTTTCCTCAAGAGGGTGACATTGTCCATGCCAAGTCAGTGTCCAAAACCTCAGCCTCTATTGAGGGGAGGGGACCACCCTAAGTCCATAGTGCACTTGTAATCAAAAATACCCTCTTAAGGCCAAACTAGGGTTTGGTGATTCCCTAACCAAAACATTTCCAAATGAGTTAAAATTTTGTGCCGACCTAGGTCTTGATGCCAGGGACTACTTACCAAAATGTGGGAGGGTTTGGAGGTCATTTGACCACTTAATTAAAATACCATAACATTATTAAATAAAAGTAAAAACTTTAGGCAAATTGTCTCTAAAAATTCGGAGTTTTGGGCAGGCCCTAGTATAGCCAGGACTGATCCTCTGTCCAAATTTTAGCCTATTTGGACAAGGGATGAAGGGTGGGCATCCATTTGAATCTCAGGACAGCCCTAGGTACATGTCCCACCAAATTGGGTGCCCTGGTCCAACCATAGGGCCAAATTGGTCCAAATTAATTTTGGATTAAAGTAGACCCATAGGGCTACAACGTTTATATTGAATGTTTTCCCACTCGGGCAGCCTAAGTATTTTTAATATTTATTTTAAAACAGCCTAGTTTACAGGATAGAAATTCAGAAATCTAAACTTAATAAAATAAATGATCTGCACGGATCTTAAAGCAAATCGTGGGGCTCCTGGTCATCTTCTTCCTCCAGCCAAGGGCCATGATTGGCCAAACCTGGAGCTTATTACAAGAGCATTTCCCGGCCAAACGACCACCTCCCAGGCCGGCCACCACCGCCACCACCTTCGTTGAGGTGGGGGCTATCGCCGGGCGGCGGCACGGCCGCCGGAGGGGTGGTTTCTGGCGAACCCGACCACCATTTTTTTTGGAAAAACCAAGGAAATGAAAACTTGGATCGGCTCAATTGAGTCCGATTCTTGTCCTAAACGATTCCTAAGATCTACCCACGGAAGGAGTAGAGGAGGACCTTTAACCGAGCTTGTCATCGAGTGTGGTGGTGGTGCGCCATGGCCGGTGGTGGAGCTTTCCGATGCTTGCAACTTCACTACCAAACCTCCCGGTTTCTTCAGGTAAAGGGTGGAAACGTCTCCTCTAACCTTGGTGAAGCTATTAAAAGAGGCAAAAGGGGGATAGGGAGAGTCATAGCTTGAATCCTCATTTCCACCATTAATGGGGAATTTTAGGAAACTGAAATCCCAATGAATTCAGCCCCTTGGTGACCTGAAGAATGCTGGAAACTCCTCCCCTACTCCTGAGGAGTTGAATCCAGCCATCAATGGGGGGATTTGTGGGGGTTTCACCTTCCAAGCCATTATTGACCACTCTTTCTCTCTCCTCCTTATTGAAGAAATTGAATTCAGCCACCTTGGGTGGCTGGCCATGGCAATTAAACTCCTCAAAAATGATGAGGGGGAATGTATTCAGCCTTTGGAATCAATTGGAGAGGCCCTTGGTCTCCCTTGGCCATGAATGGACTCTTTTCTCACTTTCTCTCTCCTCCATTAAATGGAAAAATGGAGCTTTCTCTCTCCTACTCACCATGGCCGAATTTTGATCTCTCCTCCAGCCTATTGGCAGCCCAATAACTCATATTAATAATAAAAATGAGGTTAGCCCAAGTGGGGGAAATGAGTTTGAGGTTGGGTTAGCCCATTTAGGCTAATTTGACCTAACACTAGAATAGAGTTGACCATGGTCAACATGACCATTTAAGTTGACCCCAATGGGACCTTGGTGACCCATTGGACTCCCTTAATGTCTAGGAAGACTTGAGTAGGGTTGGTTTGGCATCTTGGGGGTCACACGTCCCTTGGTAAGGGCTCTTTGACCATTTTAGGGCTAGAGTTGACCTGGGTCAACATGACCATTTGGGTTGACCCCAATGGGTCCTTGGTGACCCATTGTCCTCCCCTAAGGTCTAGGAAGGGTTATGTAGGGTTACCTTACACTTTGGAGGTCACCTACCCTTAGTAAGGGTACTTTGACCAGATGCGGGGCCTAAATTGACTTGGGTCAACTTGATCTCTAGGGCAGAACCCAATGTGTCCTTCGTGACCCATTGACCTCACTTTAGGGTTAGGAGGTCATGGGTGTTGAATTCTGTGAAGTGAAAGTGGGTGAATGGAAGGCTTGGGAAACCTATCCGCGCGGACTACGCGGACTGGGTTGGCGGACTGCTAGGTCGGCAGGGATGTTGCAGGCGGTTTGCTCTGTGGCGGCCTGGGCGGTCTGTTCGCGCGGACTACGCGGACAGCAGCGGCGGTCTGACAGGCCAGTGTATGCTCAGCAGGCGGTTTACTCCCAGGAAGTAACCGGGCGGATAGGAATGTTATCCGCGGAGTCCGGCTTGAAGCGGACTGAAGAACTGGAGCTCGGCAGACCGGTTTGGCAGATGCCTTGGCCTTGCTCTAGTGAAGCGGCAAGTGGAAGCCGCGGAGACCGCCGGTCAGCGCGGACAGGAACTGGAGGTCGCCCGGTATGGCGGGCTAGATCCAGTGTCCGCCAGTAAGTGCGGACTGGCCCTTGTGGCCAGCGGACTGGACTTGGTGGGAACTGAACCAAGTCCAGGTTGGCTCAGTCCGGGGAGATCGCGCAGTGGAGCGCGGGCTGGTTTCTCAGTCCGCCAAGCGTAGTAGAAGTGCAGTTGCCTTGTTTGCTAGCTTGGGAAAAGCGGACTGGAGAATTGCTTGTGCAGGAGCGTGCAGACTGGAGCCAGAGTCCGCTGAGTCCGGTTGAGCCTTGTGATAAGGTTATGGACTCAGGGAAGCGGACTGGAGTTCGTTGTGTACGCGGACTGGATCTGTGTGTCCGCTGAGTCCGGCAATGCCTTGGTGATTAGGCAATGGACTTGGGATATGCGGACGAAAGCCGGGTGTCCGCTGAGTCCGGCAGGCGTCTTGATGGCGAGGCTGCGGGCTCGGGTTTTGCGGGCTGATACCTTGTCCGCAGAATGGCGGACACGGCTGTTGTGGAGTCCGGCTGTGGTGGTCCTGGCTTGTTCTCTGGCGGCAAGGCGAACTGGATATTGGAGTCCGGCCTTGGAGAAGCTGGGGCGGACTGGCTATCTGCACAGGAGCGGCGAACTGGAAGGTGTGTCCGCGGGCTGTGCGGACACACTTGTTCTAGCTGCGGATTGTGGCGGTGATCCTATCGGCTAGGGCAGTGACCATACTCATCTTCGTGCCTATAAATAGGACCCATGTCACATCAGGAAAGAATGGAACCTAGACCGAAGTAAGTGAACAGTAATTGAGCTCGCGTAAGTTGCTGCGGTCTGGACTTTGTGTCCGCGCGGATAGAGAGTTGACCCGGTTGTGCTGTGCAGGTTATGCGGATAGCGCTGGAAAGCCAGGACTTGGCTCTGATTGCGGTCAGGGACAGTGCGGACTCTGCGGTTAAGCAACAGGCGGTAAACAGCAGGTCGCGGATAGCGACCATGCGGTCTTCTCTTTGGCGACTTGGTTCGGGGTTCAGGAAGTCGCCTGCTTCACGCGGACTGTTCCATTCGGTGACGCAGCTTGTGCGGTCTGGCGGCGTGCAGACCGGCGGTGAAGAGCTAAGCATTGGAGTAAGGGTGAGTCCGCGCGGCTTGGGTTGCGGTCTGGCGACCTGGCGGACTGAGCGGACTCCACAGCAGTAGGTCGGCGGCTTGATTGATTGAGTCTGCGCGGCTTGTTTTTTGTTCTTATCTTTGTAACTGTCTCTGCTCTCCCGGTGTTGGGTTTTGGTGAAGCATGTCTCGCCATGTATGTCTCGCCTTGTAAAGAAGTTTGCTCTTGATCAATAAAGAAGCTTGTGCTGCATGTGTTGCTGGTTGTTACTACTTTATTGAGATAACCCCTGCTAACTCCACGATCCGGGAAGACTTTCAACATTATAAGTGGGCGTATTCTCCTTCGGTCTGTTGAGTTTTCAGCAGGGTATCCAAGGGGGCGTCTGCGGTTTGTTGAATTTTAACATGGTATCAGAGCCAGGTTGTTGGAGTGGTCAAGCAGTGCTCAATGGAAGTAGTTGCTCTTCTGAAGAGGAAACCAGTGGTAGAACCATGGCAGTGGAGGATGCAAGTTGTCTTGGTATTGATCTCCTTACAGAGGCGAACTGTGAACGGTGGAAGTCCTGTATGAAGAGCTTTCTTCTTGGCGAGGACCTTTGGGAGGTTGTATGCGGAGCAGGAAGACAAGAGGATACTGCTGGCAATGCTGAGGCAATGAGAGCTTGGAAGGAGGCAAATGCGAAAGCGGAGTCTATTCTCAAGCAGGTGATCTCATCGGAGCTCTTGGATCACATCAGTGGATGTCGGTCAGCTGCGGAGGTCTGGACTTCCCTTGATGGGTTGTTCAGGAAGAAGGTGAAGGTTGCTGCGGAAGTTGGTCCCTCTACTTCATATCAGGAAGAAAGGAGTGTTTCTCCTAGGCGTGATAAGAAGAGGAAGGAAGGACCAAGGTGCTATAAATGCAAGCAGCAAGGTCATCTTCGGAAGGAGTGCAAGGTTACCTTGCTCTCGGCGAACGTTGCTCAGGTAGGGAGGAAGGAGAAGAACGTAGTTGGGACTTCAACTAGTTCTGAATCTGATCGGTTGGATGCCAAGGATAGTGCTGCTATCTGGCATGAAAGACTGGGGCATGTAGGGATGGACAAGCTGAAAGCAATGGCGGAAAGAAGACTCGTAAGAGGCTTGCCTAGATTGTCATCCTATGGCGATGGTCGGGGGTGTGCGGGATGTCAGGAAAGTGGAGCCTATCGCTTCATGGTTGACAAAGCACAATCCAGATGTAATGCACCATTGGCGGTTGTCCATTGTGCTCTGGTGGGACCGACCGTCATGGCCAGTCTTGGAGGCAGCAGGTTCATGCTTATATTGGTTGATGACTATTCTGGGTATACTTGGGTATACTTCATGAAGAAGAAGTCCAACATGGTACGCTTGTTTGTGGAGTTCAAGAAGCTTGTCGAAGGCCAGCTTGGCCGGAGGATCAAGGTGTTGAGGATAAGTTTCGGTGGTGAGTTTGCCTCAACCGAGTTCTCACGCTTTTGCAGGAAGCAAGGGATCCGGATGGAGCTTTCTTGTGGACATACTTCACAACAGGGTAGTATTGCAGCTCGGATGATCCGTTGGTTAACGAAGACCTGCAAGTGTTGGCTTCGGAGTAAAGGCATTCCGAAGGCTCTTTGGGCGGAGGGAATAGCCTGTGCTGCTCATGTCATCAACCGGATGCCTCTTAGTCCGATCATAATAAAGACTCCTTATGAGCTAATGTTCGGAGTGAAGCCCTCAGTGAAGCACCTTCGGGTGTTTGGATCTACCTGCTATATACACTCTCTGAGTGCTCTCAAAACAAAGCTAGCCTTTGTTGGGTATGATGAGCAGAGAACAAGATGGAGGTGTATGGATCCTGCGACGAAGAAACTCATAGTGTCGAGTGACATTGTTTTTGATGAGTTGACGCCGTATTGGGGTAGCTCTTATGTGGAGCTAGAGTTAAGCAGGTCAGATGGTGGGCTGAAGGAGGCTGCTGCTAAGGAAGTGGAGTTGCCTGAGTCACGAGGTGCTCCAGGTTGTTCTAGCTCCGGGGCAAAGGCGTCAGAGTCGGGAAGAAGGGGGAGCGATGCTCCAGGACCTTCTGGCTCGAAGGCGGTGGCTTCCGGTTCAGGAAGCAAGGGGAGCGATGTTCCAGGCCGTTCTTGTTCAAGAGGGGAGTCTTCTGGTTCAGGTAGCAGGGGGAGCGTTGCTCCAAATGCTTTTGGTTCCAGTAAGAAGGCGTCTTGTTCAGGGAGCAATGGGAGCATTGTTCCGGGTTTGCCCGGGAACGGAGCTGGTTCACAAGCAGCGGAGGTGGTTAGCCATGATCAGGTTCTTCGGAGATCGAAGAGGATCAGTAAGCCACCAGCTCGATATTGTGAAGGGAACACGGTGGACTTGATCCCGTGTTTCCTTGTTAGCCCTCAGGTCGAGCAAGGTACTTCTGGCTGTGATGACCCCACTAGAATCAAGGAGGTGGTTGACACCAAGTCTGATGAGGTGACTTCTCTCAGAGGCAACGAGGCTTGGGCTTCTGGGTCCAAGGAAGTTGGTGATACTCCTGTGATGCATGAGTGGAGGTTGAAGCTGAAGAAGGCAGAGGGAAGCATGGCTCCTTTTGGGAGATGCTAGAGGGCTCCCTCATGGTCCATGATATGCGGGGCGAGGACTATGTCTTGGACATCTCTTCGTAGATGCTATCGGAAGGACCAGGTGCAAGGTTACGGGAGCAGCTGGAGTTATTCACCACTTCTCACTTCAAGGGGGAGTGTTGAATTCTGTGAAGTGAAAGTGGGTGAATGGAAGGCTTGGGAAACCTATCCGCGCGGACTACGCGGACTGGGTTGGCGGACTGCTAGGTCGGCAGGGATGTTGCAGGCGGTTTGCTCTGTGGCGGCCTGGGCGGTCTGTTCGCGCGGACTACGCGGACAGCAGCGGCGGTCTGACAGGCCAGTGTATGCTCAGCAGGCGGTTTACTCCCAGGAAGTAACCGGGCGGATAGGAATGTTATCCGCGGAGTCCGGCTTGAAGCGGACTGAAGAACTGGAGCTCGGCAGACCGGTTTGGCAGATGCCTTGGTCTTGCTCTAGTGAAGCGGCAAGTGGAAGCCGCGGAGACCGCCGGTCAGCGCGGACAGGAACTGGAGGTCGCCCGGTATGGCGGGCTAGATCCAGTGTCCGCCAGTAAGTGCGGACTGGCCCTTGTGGCCAGCGGACTGGACTTGGTGGGAACTGAACCAAGTCCAGGTTGGCTCAGTCCGGGGAGATCGCGCAGTGGAGCGCGGGCTGGTTTCTCAGTCCGCCAAGCGTAGTAGAAGTGCAGTTGCCTTGTTTGCTAGCTTGGGAAAAGCGGACTGGAGAATTGCTTGTGCAGGAGCGTGCGGACTGGAGCCAGAGTCCGCTGAGTCCGGTTGAGCCTTGTGATAAGGTTATGGACTCAGGGAAGCGGACTGGAGTTCGCTGTGTACGCGGACTGGATCTGTGTGTCCGCTGAGTCCGGCAATGCCTTGGTGATTAGGCAATGGACTTGGGATATGCGGACGAAAGCCGGGTGTCCGCTGAGTCCGGCAGGCGTCTTGATGGCGAGGCTGCGGGCTCGGGTTTTGCGGGCTGATGCCTTGTCCGCAGAATGGCGGACACGGCTGTTGTGGAGTCCGGCTGTGGTGGTCCTGGCTTGTTCTCTGGCGGCAAGGCGGACTGGATATTGGAGTCCGGCCTTGGAGAAGCTGGGGCGGACTGGCTATCTGCACAGGAGCGGCGAACTGGAAGGTGTGTCCGCGGGCTGTGCGGACATACTTGTTCTAGCTGCGGATTGTGGCGGTGATCCTATCGGCTAGGGCGGTGACCATACTCATCGTCGTGCCTATAAATAGGACCCATGTCACATCAGGAAAGAATGGAACCTAGACCGAAGTAAGTGAACAGTAATTGAGCTCGCGTAAGTTGCTGCGGTCTGGACTTTGTGTCCGCGCGGATAGAGAGTTGACCCGGTTGTGCTGTGCAGGTTGTGCGGATAGCGCTGGAAAGCCAGGACTTGGCTCTGATTGCGGTCAGGGACAGTGCGGACTCTGCGGTTAAGCAACAGGCGGTAAACAGCAGGTCGCGGATAGCGAGGTCTTCTCTTTGGCGACTTGGTTCGGGGTTCAGGAAGTCGCCTGCTTCAGGCGGACTGTTCCATTCGGTGACGCAGCTTGTGCGGTCTGGCGGCGTGCAGACCGGCGGTGAAGAGCTAAGCATTGGAGTAAGGGTGAGTCCGCGCGGCTTTGGTTGCGGTCTGGCGACCTGGCGGACTGAGCGGACTCCACAGCAGTAGGTCGGCGGCTTGATTGATTGAGTCCGCGCGGCTTGTTTTTTGTTCTTGTCTTTGTAACTGTCTCTGCTCTCCCGGTGTTGGGTTTTGGTGAAGCATGTCTCGCCATGTATGTCTCGCCTTGTAAAGAAGTTTGCTCTTGATCAATAAAGAAGCTTGTGCTGCATGTGTTGCTGGTTGTTACTGCTTTATTGAGATAACCCCTGCTAACTCCACGATCCGGGAAGACTTTCAACATTATAAGTGGGGGTATTCTCCTTCGGTCTGTTGAGTTTTCAGCAGGGTATCCAAGGGGGCGTCTGCGGTTTGTTGAATTTTAACAGGTGGGGCCCGCTTGGCTAGGGGAAGGTCAATTGACCCTAATAGGCTAGTTTGACCCCTTTAGGGTTAGGGTTGACTTGGGTCAACTGAGTCTCTTTGATTGACCCCAATGGGTCCTTATGGCTCTAATGGGCCTCCCAAAATTTTTGGGGGTGTTGTGGTAGGGTCTTGCGGTCAAGGTGTAGCCCCATGGTCATCCTAAACTATTGTTTAGAATTCTACTATATGCAGACCATGATGATTTCCAACTTCATGCCTCCTATCTCTTGGCCCATTTCTGGATTCCTAGGGTTTGTCATGACCTAGTCATGGACAAAACCACTCCTAGGGGTCTAGTTGGAAATGGGATGTTACAAATCCCAATAAACAAAACAAAGATTTCGTCCCCGAAATCAAGGTTAAGCCTGTGGGAATTTCTACCGTTGAAAGGAAACTTGTAACATCCCATCACGACGCCATGTTTGCTAAATTAAGTTTTGAGGGAAACCTAGATCTATGACCATTTCGCCCAATTGGCAAACCAAGATCCCAATAAATAAAAGATAAGCCCCCACTCTTCCGGGAGCAGCCTTACTAGTTTAAAGCAGGAAAATAAATTAAACATCTTGAGGGTTGTGAGGTATACCTGACTGAACAGCTCTGGTACGTTTGTCGCATCAGGTCCCGCGGTTCCTGGGTATGCTCCTCCTAGCTGTGGTTCCTCCACAGAAATTTGACTAACGTAATCTTCTTGCGACGCAAGATCCGTATTCCTCTGTCGTCGATCCGAACCGACTCTAAGCGAACTGACCGGTCTGAAGGAACCAGTCCATCTGTGGTCGAAATCTGCTGCTCCGGGAGTAGTAGAGCCCTCCTGAGCGAGGAAATATGGAACACATCATGCAAGGCTGCCAGCTCTGGTGGCAACTCCAGCCTGTAAGCTAAGGGTCTGATCCGCTACAGTATCCTGTAAGGGCCCATGTACCTAGGGCTGAGCTTCTTCCTCCGACCACACACCCGTGAAACTCTGTGCATGGGCCGGGTCTTCAGGAAAACCCGGTCTCCCACCTGAAACTCTACCTGACGGTGTCGGGCATCGTAGTACTTAGCCTGTCGGCTCTGTGCTTCCAGCATTCTGTCCCGTATCAGTCTCACCTGAGCTTCGGTGTCTTCGACAAAATCCGATCCCAATGCCTTTGGATCCTCATCCTGAATCCATGAAAGTGGAGTCCTACCTCTCCTTCCGTACAAGGGTGGAGAGTTGTGTTGAATGTTGACCGAGAGCCCAGGTAAGCCTGGACTGATCTTCTCTCCTTTGATGTACACTATCCATCCTGATTCAACACGATCATCATGAGCACACCAAGATAATGAATAACTACTCACAAAACTTATGAAACACCTACGAGAGTTTTCTTTCGGGTCAGGGTGACCCTAGATATCTCGGCTAGTCTATCGTTGATGTTCCAATTATAATTATGCCCGGAGTGCGGATGAGGAATCATGTGTATGAAAATCCCTAATTATATCCTCGAACTTCAACTCTAACCGGGCAATGACTGTAATAGTTTCCCAAAAGTTCTTGCACTTAACCTTCATCGGGCGACGGACCTCACCGTGCATCACAAAATCCATGACTCCCTTCTTCACTCTAGGGAGATAAACGTTCCGAGGTACACCAAACTTCCGATGATTACATTTCTCGTTTGTATGGGTAGCCAATGACTCTATAAAATCTCCACTTTGCAATCAGATTCTTATCCATACGAATACGCCCGAGTAGCACCCAATACGGTTTACGTCCATTTCACTATATTTACGACGCAAACTTTTCTAGGTGAGATCTAACGGAAACCCAAGTCAGTAACTAATTTTCCCAATAAACAAAAGATAAGCCCCCAATAAACAAAAGATAAGCCTCTACCTGCCTTGGGCTGAGTATCTATGTTATATCCATCCTAGCTGGGTGCACAATCCCTAAGGCATCAATCTTGACTTGGGGTTCCAACCTGAATCTGTTGATATACTCCATACTTAAAACCCTCCGAGTCATATTTACGACACCCTTATCCGGGTCAAAAAGTTCCCAATCCCAACCGAGTCTCTTCCGAACTTGAATTCCTATCCGGACCTCTGTGCTTGTCATGGTGGTTGTCTCCAGGTAATCTTCTTACTAGTACGAGGGTTGAGACTATGTGTCTTCTACCATTCTGCTAATGGATTTTTGGTCTCAATTCTCCTTAAAGCAGTCCTTCTGGTTTGAGTAATCCTTGATAGGGACCGTAGGGCTACCTGAGTTTATGGCATAGGTAGCCATTCTCGTGTTATACTCCTCCTTTATTCTCTTTAGGTATCTCCTTAGCTTAACCGAGTTCATACCCAAAGTCTATTTCGGACTAGGGCATACTGCACGTTATCGTGGTTAGTCATGTCTCCTAGTGGGTTGAGTCTAACTCGTTGACTAGAGAATTATAAGATGGGATTTTCGCAGCCGGAGGTGCTCCCTGCTGGGGCAGGGTTTGCCGCAGGCTACAAAAAAAGAATTCCAATTGCTAGCTGAAGAACAAGTGGAATTAATGAAAAGGTGGACTTTACATGTGATTCCCCTTATGGGCACACCACTGCTTCCGCTGCTTAGTTTTTCCCCAAACTAAACTCGCGCGGGGGTGACCCAGGGTTGTGGACTGCTACTTTTCGATCGGGGTCTGCTTTGATACCACTTGTAAGACCCGCCCTTTTTTCCTTTCAATACTGGGGTCTTAGGCCCAGAACCACCGTTTTGCGATGACTCCTTCACGCCCTGAAGGGTCATCACCACAAAGCGCCGATTCTGCCGGCCAATTCGATCACAGAAAAGTAGCACAATAAAGTAAATGCAAATTAGCAGTCCACGAAAAATCACATATCATAGTAAATATATCTCCACGAAGGGAGTGTGCACAAAATAATACATCAGAGTAGCAAAATACGGGCTTATGCCCGGTACATCATGTCCTCACTACAAGTCACTCATGCGGAAGCAAAAACAGAAAATCTACTCTAGGTCGAGACTCACGGTCCCGACTGTATGAACTCCGGAGCTAGACTGCCCCACCTCCAAGTGCTCCAGTCTCTGGGGCTGCTCCTCCATGCTGGACTCCACGATCCCCTAAATGATGCGGTTCGAAAACCGTTAGTCTAAAAGAATAAGCCCTATCATCCCCCGCCTCTTCCCCCATGGCTCCTAAGCACCGAGCGGAGAGGAAGAAAGGGGAGGACTTGAATGTGGAGGATAATCAAAAACAGATGGCAGCGGACCTAGACTAGCAATTCTATAATAGGTATTGACAATAAGATGAAATATGAAAAGTAACCTTCACTTATATGAGAACACATAAGCCAAGGGGTCTTCTGCAAGGCTCCCATCGTATAAAAAGTCTCATACCAATTTATACGTTGGAGTGTTGGCTATCAAACAACAGTAAATATATATCAAATTGACCTTAATTTATAAACTTGCCCACACAAGCTTATAGACCAAGGGGTCGTTTTCCAGGGCCTAAAGTATAAGCGTCCCATTCCACTTATACTTTAGGTGTCCGGGTTAAATGAATCGATTATGCTATGACATGCAAGTGGGTATGATGGATCATGCAAGTGCAACACACACACCTGACTCTGTGCACTCAGACCTTTAGTTCCCCCTTTCTGGAGCCGTAACCTCCCAGGATACCTCCGTAGTGGCAGACGGAAGCGGTGGGTTGGGCCTCGCCCACCTCTAAACCAGTAAATCACTACCGATCAGACCTATCGTACACCTCAACGCTTGGTGCACGAAGCGGACTCCTGCGTACTCTTGCCGGCTGGCGCACCAGACTTCTGTTGGCGAAGTGCTAAAAATACTTGCCGAGTCAGCGTATTGGCGTCGGTGCATCGACCCTCCAATACCGAAGACCCACCACCTTAATTTTCTTTCCTTTTATGCACATGCAAATTTAGTGTAACCAAAAACCGAGCCGAAGCTCCCCGGACCAAAACGTCCGTCTCAAACAACCGAGCCGAAGCTCCCCGGACCCAAACGTCCGTCTCTTAACCATCCGAGCCGAAGCTCCCAGCTATCTTCCTGTGCTATCTGTGTTCGTGAAATGTGCAATCCTAATTACTAAGTTACTCTTTTCAGCTTGTTAATACAGTTTACGGTAACCCAAGACTGCCCCCGGTATTCCCTGTGAAGGGCTCTCAAGGGGCACTAGGAACTATGTTGGGATTACGCCCAGCATTCCCTTTCACAAGATACTTATTATTATTATTGGTTGATTCCCTTACCCATTACTTTCTCATGTTACGATAGGCTAATTCAAGGGTGATTTCACTCCACCTCACCTCGGGGAGGACGATCTTTCGTCGAACCCGAGCGCCTCTAAACTCTAGCCAAAACAACACTCTTCTCATTTTATCTTCCAATGATGCTCCTAATTCTATTTATCCCTTCCAGCAAACCACTAAATCCAACTCATGTGCTCTAATTCATATCCCAACTTATTTCCTACAGTTTTACTAAATGCAGACCACTCAAGCTATATGACCCGTAAAATGGGAAGTATACCAAATGATCATTCAGTACTCATATAATAATTATTAGAGGGCTATACTGGCATTTGTAGCCTAAATCCATAATTTCCTAATTTTCATAATTTAACTGATAATTTATTTATTTATTCTAGTAACCAAAAGTTCCAAGTTTGAACATGAAGTACAAGATTTATACAAGATAAAATCCCACTAAATTTAAGTTAAATGCAAAATGAATAGTCATCTAAAAATCCAGAATCTCCCAATTTTTCAGCAAGGTTTAAGCCCTTAAAGTTTATTTCAAATTTATTCCATAATAAGTCATTTAAATGGGATGAACAACAATAATACTTCCAAAAATTTAGAGAAAATTCCAGGATGATTATAAGGACATATAAAACCTCTAGATAATGTTTCATAATTTTTTAGAAAGAATCATTCTCTGAATTAATTAAATATCAAGATCTCAAAATTATGGACTTGTAAAGGAAGTGCTATAAATTGCTCTCTAAAAATTATGAATAAATTTCTACAACTATAGTTTGCCCTGAAATAATCAAAACCTAAGTCCCATGATTTTGCAATAGATAAATCATCAATAAATAATTTTATTCTACCAAGCCCCTTTCCAAAACTTGTGAAGGAAGTACTAAATAAAATCAAGTAAAAATTATAATAAAATTCAAGGATATTCACTTAGGACTTGATTATCGTCTGACCAAGTTCCATTAGATTCAAATGAAAAGAATAACCAGAAGTAATTTAAATATCATTTTGGGCCCTTTGGTATTTAACAAATGAAGTACCAGATATATAATCCATAAAATTCTAGTAAACTTACCAGGGGTTCTAGATCACCTAAAACCTACTCTACCCAAGTTTCATAACTTTTGGGGAAGGTTTAGTGGCTGAAGCTTCAACTTTGTGCTCCTACCCTAAAACTAGGGTTAGGGTTTTGAGGTGTCTACCTTGCTCCAACCACTCTAAGGTTCCTACCAGAGAACTTAGGTTACATTACCCTCAATTCTACTGGGTTTCCAAGGCCATACAAGGGCATTTGCCCCCATGTCCTTCACAACCCTCAAAAGTCCTTCCTTAGGGTTTGAGGTTGAACCCTAGGGTAAATCAAGCCTAAATCATCCCATTTTCCTCAAGAGGGTGACATTGTCCATGCCAAGTCAGTGTCCAAAACCTCAGCCTCTGTTGAGGGGAGGGGACCACCCTAAGTCCATAGTACACTTGTAATCAAAAATACCCTCTTAAGGCCAAACTAGGGTTTGGTGATTCCCTAACCAAAACATATTCAAATGAGTTAAAATTTTGTACCGACCTAGGTCTTGATGTCAGGGACCACTCTCCAAAATTTGGGAGGGTTTGGAGGTCATTTGACCACTTAATTAAAATAGCATAACATTATTAAATAAAAGTAAAAACTTTAGGCAAACTGTCTCTAAAAATTCTGAGTTTTGGGCAGACCCTAGGATAGCTAGTACTGATGCTCTGTCCAAATTTCAGCCTATTTGGACAAGGGATGAAGGGTGGACATCCATTTGAATCTCAGGACAGCCCTAGGTACAAGTCCCACCAAATTGGGTTCCCTGGTCCAACCAGAGGGCCAAATTGGTCCAAATCAATTTTGGATTAAAGTAGACCCAGAGGGCTACAACTTTCATATTGAACGTTTTCCCACCTGGGGAGCCTAAGTAGTTTTAATATTTATTTTAAAACATCCTAGTTTACAGATAGAAATTCAAAAATCTAAACTTAATAAAATAAATGATCTGCACGGATCTTAAAGCAAATCGTGGGGCTCTTGGTCATCTTCTTCCTCCAGCCAAGGGCCATGATTGGCCGAACCTGGAGCTTATTCCAAGAGTATTTACCGGCCACACGGCCACCTCCCTGGCCGGCCACCACCGCCACCACCTTCGTTGAGGTGGGGGCTATCGCCGGGCGGTGGCACGGCCGCCGGAGGGGTGGTTTCCGGCGAACCCGACCACCATTTTTTCTTGGAAAAACCATGGAAATGAAAACTTGGATCGACTCAATTGAGTCTGATTCTTGTCCTAAATGATTCCTAAGATCTACCCACGGAAGGAGTAGAGGAGGACCTTTAACCGAGCTTGTCGTCGAGTGTGGTGGTGGTGCGCCATGGCCGGTGGTGGAGCTTTCCGATGCTTGCAACTTCACTACCAAACCGCCCGGTTTCTTCAGATAAAGGGTGGAAATGTCTCCTCTAACCTTGGTGAAGCTATTAAAAGAGGCACAAGGGGGATAGGGAGAGTCATAGCTTGAATCCTCATTTCCACCATTAATGGGGAATTTTAGGAAACTGAAATCCCAATGAATTCAGCCCCTTGGTGACCTGAATAATGCTGGAAACTCCTCCCCTACTCCTGAGGAGTTGAATCCAGCCATCAATGGGGGGATTTGTGGGGGTTTCACCTTCCAAGCCATTATTGACCACTCTTTCTCTCTCCTCCTTATTGAAGAAATTGAATTCAGCCACCTTGGGTGGCTGGCCATGACAATTCAACTCCTCAAAACTGATGAGGGGGAATGCATTCAGCCTTTGGAATCAATTGGAGAGGCCCTTGGTCTCCCTTGGCCATGAATGGACTCTTTTCTCACTTTCTCTCTCCTCCATTAAAGGAAAAAATGGAGCTTTCTCTCTCCTACTCACCATGGCCGAATTTTGATCTCTCCTCCAGCCTATTGGCAGCCCAATAACTCATATTAATAATAAAAATGAGGTTAGCCCAAGTGGGGGAAATGAGTTTGAGCTTGGGTTAGCCCATTTAGGCTAATTTGACCTAACACTAGAATAGAGTTGACCTTGGTCAACATGACCATTTGAGTTGACCCCAATGGGACCTTGGTGACCAATTGGACTCACTTAAGGTCTAGGAAGACTTGAGTAGGGTTGGTTGGGCATCTTGGGGGTCACATGTCCCTTGGTAAGGGCACTTTGACCATTTTAGGGCTAGAGTTGACCTGGGTCAACATGACCATTTGGATTGACCCCAATGGGTCCTTGGTGACCCATTGGCCTCCCCTAAGGTCTAGGAAGGGTTATGTAGGGTTACCTTACACTTTGGAGGTCACCTACCCTTAGTAAGGGCACTTTGACCAGATGAGGGTCCTAAGTTGACTTGGGTCAACTTGATCTCTAGGGCTGAACCCAATGTGTCCTTCGTGACCCATTGACCTCACTTTAGGGTTAGGAGGTCATGGGTGGGGCCCACTTAGCTAGGGGAAGGTCAATTGACCCTAAACAGGCTAGTTTGACCCCTTTAGGGTTAGGGTTGACTTGGGTCAACTGAGTCTCTTTGATTGACCCCAATGGGTCCTTATGGCTCTAATGGGCCTCCCAAAATTTTTGGGGGTGTTGTGGTAGGGTCTTGGGGTCAAGGTGTAGCCCCATGATCATCCTAAACTATTGTTTAGAATTCTACTATATGCAGACCATGATGATTTCCAACTTCATGCCTCCTATCTCTTTGCCCATTTCTGGCTTCCTAGGGTTTGTCATGACCTAGTCATGGACAAAACCACTCCTAGGGGTGTAGTTGGAAATGAGATGTTACAAATCTCAATAAACAAAACAAAGATTTCGTCCCCGAAATCAAGGTTAAGCCTGCGGGAATTTCTACCGTTGAAAGGAAATTTGTAACATCCCATCACGACGCCATGTTTGCTAAATTAAGTTTTGAGGGAAACCTAGATCTATGACCATTTCGACCAATTGGCAAACCAAGATCCCAATAAATAAAAGATAAGCCCCCACTCTTTCGGCAGCAGCCTTACTAGTTTAAAGTATGAAAATAAATTAAACATCTTGAGGGGTTGTGAGGTATACCTGACTGAACAGCTCTGGGTACGTTTATCGCATCAGGTCCCGCGGTTCCCGGGTATGCTCCTCCTGGCCGTGGTTCCTCCACAGAAATTTGACTAACGTAACCTTCTTGCGACGCATGATCCGTATTCCTCTGTCGTCGATCCGAACCGACTCTAAGCGAACTGACCGGTCTGAAGGAACCGGTTCATCTGTGGTCGAAATCTGCTGCTCCGGGCGTAGTAGAGCCCTCCTGAGCGAGGAAATATGGAACACATCATGCAAGGCTGCCAGCTCTTGTGGAAACTCCAGCCTGTAAGCTAGGGGTCTGATCCGCTCCAGTATCCTGTAAGGGCCCATGTACCTAGGGCTGAGCTTCTTCCTTCGACCACACACCCGTGAAACTCTGTGCATGGGCCGGGTCTTCAGGAAAACCCGGTCTCCCACCTGAAACTCTACCTGACTGTGTCGGGCATCGTAGTACTTAGCCTATCGGCTCTGTGCTTCCAGCATTCTGTCCCGTATCAGTCTCACCTGAGCTTCGGTGTCTTCGACAAAATCCGATCCCAACGCCTTCGGATCCTCATCCTGAATCCATGAAAGTGGAGTCCTACCTCTCCTTCCGTACAAGGGTGGAGAGTTGTGTTGAATGTTGACCGAGAGCCCAGGTAAGCCTGGACTGATCTTCTCTCCTTGGACGTACACTATCCATCCTGATTCAACACGATCATCATGAGCACACCGTGATAATGAAGAACTACTCACAAAACTTATGAAACACCTACGGGAGTTTTCTTTCGGGTCAGGGTGACCCTAGATATCTCGGCTAGTCTATCGTTGATGTTCCAATTATAATTATGCCCGGAGTGCGGATGAGGAATCATGTGTATGAAAATCCCTAATTATATCCTCGAACTTCCACTATAACCGGGCAATGACTGTAATAGTTTCCCAAAAGTTCTTGCACTTAATCTTCATCGGGCGACGGACCTCACCGTGCATCACAAAATCCATGACACCCTTCTTCACTCCAGGGAGATAAACGTTCCGAGATACACCAAACTTCCGATGATTACATTTCTCGTTTGTATGGGTAGCCAATGACTCTATAAAATCTCCACTTTGCAATCAGATTCTTATCCATACGAATACGCCTGAGTAGCACCCAATACGGTTTACGTCCATTTCACTATATTTACGACGCAAACTTTTCTAGATGAGATCTAAGGGAAACCCAAGTCAGTAACTAATTTGCCCAATAAATAAAAGATAAGCCCCCAAAAAACAAAAGATAAGCCTCTACCTGCCTTGGGCTGAGTATCTATGTTATATCCATCCTAGCTGGGTGCACAATCCCTAGGGCATCAATCTTGACTTGGGGTTCCAACCTGAATCTGTTGATATACTCCATACTTAAAACCCTCCGAGTCATATTTACGACACCCTTATCCGGGTCAAAAAGTTCCCAATCCCAACCGAGCCTCTTCCGAACTTGAATTCCTATCCGACCCTCGGTGCTTGTCATGGTGGTTGTCTCTAGGTAATCTTCTTACTAGTACGAGGGTTGAGACTATGTGTCTTCTACCATTCTGCTAATGGATTTTTGGTCTCAATTCTCCTTAAAGCAGTCCTTCCGGTTTGAGTAATCTTTGATAGGGACCGTAGGGCTACCTGAGTTTATGGTATAGGTAGCCATTCTCGTGTTATACTCCTCCTTTATTCTCTTTAGTTATCTCATTAGCTTAACCGAGTTCATACCCAAAGTCTATTTTGGACTAGGGAATACTGTACATTATCGTGGTTAGTCATGTCTCCTAGTGGGTTGAGTCTAACTCGTTGACTAGAGAATTATAAGATGGGATTTTCGCAGCCAGAGGTGCTCCCTGCTGGGGCAGGGTTTGCCACTGGCTACAAAAAAATAATTCCAATTGCTAGCTGAAGAACAAGTGGAATTAATGAAAAGGTGGACTTTACATGTGATTCCCCTTATGGGCACACCACTGCTTCCGCTGCTTAGTTTGTCCCCAAACTAAACTCGCACGGGGGTGACCCAGGGTTGTGGACTGCTACTTTTCGATCGAGGTCTGCTTTGATACCACTTGTAAGACCCCCCTTTTTTTCCTTTCAACACCGGGGTCTTAGGCTCAGAACCGCCGTTTTGTGATGACTCCTTCACGGCCTGAAGGGTCATCACCACAAAGCGCCGATTCTGCCGGCCAATTCGATCAGAGAAAAGTAGCACAATAAAGTAAATGCAAATTGGCAGTACACGGAAAATCACATATCATAGTAAATATGTCTCCACGAAGGGAGTGTCCACAGAAGAATACATCAGAGTAGCAAAATACGGGCTTATGCCCGGTATATCATGTCCTCACTACAAGTTACTCATGCGGAAGCAAAAACAAAAAATCTACTCTAGGTCGAGACTCACGGTCCCGACTGTATGAACTCCGGAGCTAGATTGCCCCACCTCCAAGCGCTCTGGTCTCTGGGGCTGCTCCTCCATGCTGGACTCCACGATCCCCTAAATGATGCGGTTCGAAAACCGTTAATCTAAAAGACTAAGCCCTATCATCCCCCGCCCCTTCCCCCATGGCTCCTAAGCACCGAGCGGAGAGGAAGAAAGGGAGGGACTTGAATGTGGAGAATAATCAAAAAACAGATGACAGCGGACCTATACTAGCAAATCTATAATAGGTATTGACAATAAGATGAAATATGAAAAGTAACCTTCACTTATGTGAGAACACATAAGCCAAGGGGTCTTCTGCAAGGCTCCCATCGTATAAAAAGTCCCATACCAATTTATACGTTGGGGTGTCGGTTATCAAGCAACAGTAAATATATATCAAAATTGACCTTAATTTATAAACTTGCCCACACAAGCTTATAGACCAAGGGGTCATTTTGCAGGGCCTAAAGTATAAGCGTCTCATTCCACTTATACTTTAGGTGTCAGGGTTAAATGAATCGATTATGCTATGACATGCAAGTGGATATGATGGATCATGCAAGTGCAACACACACACCCGACTCTGTGCACACAGACCTTTAGTTCCCCCTTTCTGAAGCCGTAACCTCCCAGGATACCTCCGTAGTGGCAGACGGAAGCGGTGGGTTGGGCCTCGCCCACCTCTAAACCAGTAAAGCACTACCGGTCAGACCTATCGTACGCCTCAACGCTTGGTGCACGAAGCGGACTCCTGCGTACTCTTGCCGACTGGCGCACCAGACTTCTGTTGGCGAAGTGCTAAAAACACTTGCCGAGTCAGCGTATTGGCGTCGGTGCATCGACCCTCCAATACCAAAGACCCACCACCTTAATTTTCTTTCCTTTTATGCACATGCAAATTTAGCGTAACCAAAAACCGAGCCGAAGCTCCCCGGACCAAAACGTCCGTCTCAAACAACCGAGCCGAAGCTCCCCGGACCCAAATGTCCGTCTCTTAACCATCCGAGCCGAAGCTCCCAGCTATCTTCCTGTGTTATCTGTGTTCGTGAAATGTGCAACCCTAATTACTAAGTTACTCTTTTCAGCTTGTTAATACAGTTTACATTAACCCAGGACTGCCCCCGGTATTCCCTGTGAAGGGCTCTCAAGGGGCACTAGAAATTATGTTGGGATTACGCCCTGTAATGCCCCGAAACTCAAAGGAGCAAAGGGGGACGTTTTGGGCCAGTTTTGGTTTCTGGCTGAAGGCACACGGCCTGGGACACGGGCATGTCCCAGGGCGTGTCAAGCGTGTGTCGACACTTAGCCGCGAAGTCGTCGAGTTATTCTCGACGATTCGTCGAGAATGGGCACACGGCCTGCGACACGGGCGTGTCGCAGGGCGTGTCGACCCGTGTCGACACTTAGCCGTGAAATCGCCGAGTTATACTCGACGATTCGTCGAGACTGGGCACACGGCCTGTGACACGGGCGTGTCGCAGGGCGTGTCGACCCGTGTCGACGATCGTCAAGGTGAAATCGTCGAGATTCACTCGACGATCGTCGAGTCAAGGCACACGGCCTAGGACACGGGCGTGTCCAAGGCCGTGTCATCGAGTCGTCGATCTTCCCTCGACGAAATGTCCCGTGTACACGGCCTGGGGGCCCAGGTGTTTCAAAGTGACACGGGCAAGGACACGGGCGTGTCCTAGAACCCGTGCAGTGCTCGGGTTGGAAACGGGGGAAAAATCATGGGGTACACGGCCGGCTACACAGCCTTGTCAGCTGGAACACGGGCGTGTCAGCTCGAACACGGGCGTGTTCGATACCCGTGTGCGTGTCCAAGAGATTCGATTTTGACGGCGAATGCGGCACACGGCCCTGGACACGGGCGTGTGCCAGGCCGTGTTCGGTCCAGATTGGGCATTTCAGCCCCGAATCAAAGCCGTTCGTTTCCTTGATTGAAGATCCAATGGCTGGGGGTTGTTCCTGGGAGGATATACCCGGGAGTTGACTTAAAATCCATCATTTTTCTTACCTTTTCATCTCTCCAAATCCTTGGAGAAAGAAGAGCTAAGGCAAGAGGAAGAGGAGCTAGATCCGCCATTGGAGGAGCTTCGGAGCTCCGAATAGCAAGCCGACTCCGGATCCGCGGAGGCAACGCAAGTGCGGTGATTTCCATCCGATTACTTTTCGATGGCGCCAAAGAGGACCGTAAGAGTAACGATCCTCATCTTGAGCTTGAATCGCTCCTTTTCTTAGCATAGGAAGCCCCCTCTCGCGAGTTTGCGGAGAGTTGGTGGCGTTCCTTCAGGTAGATATGTAAAGTCCCCGTTGTTTAGAGTCCGTATGCGAGAACGGACGTAGGCATTTTGTGTGAAGCCTACCCGGACATGTTAGTCCGGATCGGTGATGTTGCATTGCATAAGGCCGGAGAAGACTCCGTGCTATTGGGTGTTTTTCGGGTTTTCTACACGGTAGATTGCTGCAGGGAGCCTTGGGGACTAACCCAAAGGTGCACCCGGAAAACTGGGCGGACACGAGGTCTTGCCAACTTGGTGGCCTGAGAGCCAACTTGAACATAACAGGGTTATGTGACTTGTGTTAGAATGGGACTCGGTGAAAGTTTGACCCGCGCATATGGCTTAAATTGTCGTTGCGATGTGAGCACGGGTTAGATGGAGCCGTACCCGCTTTATGTCGTTTGGGTTAGAGAGACCTAAAGTTACATGGCACTCGCCGTTGGCATAGATGGGGGTCTTCGGTGGTCAATGGCTTAAATTGACGTGACCAATACCATGAAGACGAATTGCTCATAGGAATGGCCGTCTAAGTGGCGGTGGTGAGTCCGGAATGTTAATGGCTTTAATTGACGTAACATCGACCGGTTCACCGAGAATGTGCCCTGAGTGCACGGGACGTGTGGCCGTACGAGCCAACGTCTGTGTTGAAATGGCTATGGTTGTATGCATTGCTCGCTTGTGCTAATGAAATGAAGGGAAGGAGCATCGCCGCCCCGAGTTGGGGGCGTGATCGTTATAATTTGGTCAGCATTGCTGACCGTTGCCTTGTTTGCCACCGTGCGGTGGTTTGTTGCTTGCAGGTGCAGCTGGACCAAGCGGTCAATAGCGGGCTAAAGCCCTTTTTGCGAAGCTGGCCCTCGAAGGCCCAAATGGAAATGTTTTTCTGTTTTATTCATGTATGACCGGCCTGCGTGCCGAGGTTTGTAAATCATGTATTAAACAAGTGGAACGTTTTGTAAGGCCTTAAGGTCGACTTTTGAGTATTTTGTAATAACATTCCTTTTGGTAGTAGTGGACATTCATGCTTGTTGCTGGGTTCTTGAGTACAACTTATTTAAACTGCTTCCGCTAGAATGCTCTGTGTAGGATGTTGAGATTGGTTGGATGGTTTCCATACGTAACCACCCGGTCTGTCTGTGGTATATGGCGTCGGGCCCCGGCCGGACCTACTGCTATATGCTATGCGACGGATAGGGGGTGTTACACGCCCAGCGTTCCCTTTCGCAAGGTACTTATTATTATTATTGGTTGATTCCCTTACCCATTACTTTCTCATGTTACGATAGGCTAATTCTAGGGTGATTTGACTACACCTCACCTCGGGGAGGACGATCTTTCGTCGAACCCGAGCGCCTCTAAACTCTAGCCAAAACAACACTCTACTCATTTTATCTTCCAATGATTCTCCTAATTCTATTTATCCCTTCCAGCAAACCACTAAATCCAACTCATGTGCTCTAATTCATATCCCAACTTATTTCCTACAGTTTTACTAAATGCAGACCACTTAAGCTATATGACTCGTAAAATGGGAAGTATATCAAATGGTCATCCAGTACTCATATAATAATTATTGGAGGGCTATACTGGCATTTGTAGCCTAAATCCATAATTTCCTAATTTTCATAATTTAACTGATAATTTATTTATTTATTCTAGTAACCAAAAGTTCCAACTTTGAACATGAAGTATAAGATTTAGACAAGATAAAATCCCACTAAATTTAAGTTAAATTCAAAATGAATAATCATCTAAAAATCCAGAATTTCCCAATTTTTCAGCAAGGTTTAAGCCCTTAAAGTTTATTTCAAATTTATTCCATAATAAGTCATTTAAAGGGGATGAACAACAATAATACTTCCAAAAATTCAGAGAAAATTCCAGGATGATTATAAGGACACATAAAACCTCTAGATAATGTTTCATAATTTTTTAGAAAGAATCATTCTCTGAATTAATTAAATATCAAGGTCTCAAAATTATGGACTTGTAAAGGAAGTGCTATAAATATCTCTCTAAAAATTATGAATAAATTTCTACAACTATTGTTTTCCCTAAAATAATCAAAACCTAAGTCCCATGATTTTGCAATAGATAAATCATCAATAAATAATTTTATTCTACCAAGCCCATTTCCAAAACTTGTGAAAGAAGTACTAAATAAAATCAAGTAAAAATTATAATAAAATTCAGGGATATTCACTTAGGACTGGATTATCTTCTGACCAAGTTACATTAGATTCAAATGAACAGAATAACCAGAAGTAATTTAAATATCATTTTGGGCCCTTTGGTATTTAACAAATGAAGTACCAGATATATAATGCATAAAATTCTAGTAAAATTACCAGGGGTTCTAGATGGCCTAAAACCTACTCTACCCAAGTTTCATAACTTTTGGGGAAGGTTTAGTGGCTGAAGCTTCAACTTTGTGCTCCTACCCTAAAACTAGGGTTAGGGTTTTGAGGTGTCTACCTTGCTCCAACCCCTCTAAGGTTCCTACCAGAGAACTTAGGTTACATTACCCTCAATTCTACTGGGTTTCCAAGGCCATACAAAGGCATTTGCCCCCATGTCCTTCACAACCCTCACAAGTCCTTCCTTAGGGTTTGAGGTTGAACCCTACGGTAAATCAAGCCTAAATCATCCCATTTTCCTCCAAAGGGTGACATTGTCCATGCCAAGTCAGTGTCCAAAACGGCAGCCTCTGTTGAGGGGAGGGGACCACCCTAAGTCCATAGTGCACTTGTAATCAAAAATACCCTCTTAAGGCCAAACTAGGGTTTGGTGATTCCCTAACCAAAACATATCCAAATGAGTTAAAATTTTGTACAGACCTAGGTCCTGATTCCAGGGACCACTCTCCAAAATTTGGGAGGGTTTGGAGGTCATTTGACCACTTAATTAAAATACCATAACATTATTAAATAAAAGTAAACACTTTAGGCAAAGTGTCTCTAAAAATTCTGAGTTTTAGGAAGGCCCTAGGTATAGCTAGGACTGATCCTCTGTCCAAATTTCAGCCTATTTGGACAAGGGATGAAGGGTGGGTATCCATTTGAATCTCAGGACAGCCCTAGGTACAGGTCCCACCAAATTGGGTGCCCTGGTCCAACCAGAGGGCTAAATTGGTCCACATCATTTTTTGATTAAAGTAGACCCATAGGGCTACAACATTCATATTGAACGTTTTCCCACCTGGGGAGCCTAAGTATTTTTAATATTTACTTTAAAACAACCTAGTTTACATGACAGAAATTCAGAAATCTAAACTTAATAAAATAAATGATCTGCACGGATCTTAAAGCAAATCATGGGGCTCCCATCTTCTTCCTCCAGCCAAGGGCCATGATTGGCCGAACTTGGAGCTTATTCCAAGAGCATTTCCCGGCCACACGGCCACCTCCCTGGCCGGCCACCACCGCCACCACCTTTGTTGAGGTGGGGGCTATCGCCGGGCGGCGGCACGTCCGCCGGAGGGGTGGTTTCCGGCGAACCCGACCACCATTTTTTTTTGAAAAACCATGAAAGTTAAAACTTGGATCGGCTCAATTGAGTACGATTCTTGTCCTAAACGATTCCTAAGATCTACCCACGGAATGAGTAGAGGAGGACCTTTAACCGAGCTTGTCGTCGAGTGTGGTGGTGGTGCGCCATGGCCAGTGGTGGAGCTTTCCGATGCTTGCAACTTCACTACCAAACAGCCCGGTTTCTTCAGGTAAAGGGTGGAAACGTCTCCTCTAACCTTGGTGAAGCTATTAAAAGAGGCAAAAGGGGGATAGGGAGAGTCATAGCTTGAATCCTCATTTCCACCATTAATGGGGAATTTTAGGAAACTGAAATCCCAATGAATTCAGCCCCTTGGTGACCTGAAGAATGCTGGAAACTCCTCCCCTACTCCTGAGGAGTTGAGTCCAGCCATCAATGGGGGGATTTGTGGGGGTTTCACCTTCCAAGACATTATTGACCACTCTTTCTCTCTCCTCCTTATTGAAGAAATTGAATTCAGCCACCTTGGGTGGCTGGCCATGGCAATTAAACTCCTCAAAACTGATGAGGGGGAATGTATTCAGCCTTTAGAATCAATTGGAGAGGCCCTTGGTCTCCCTTGGCCATGAATGGACTCTTTTCTCACTTTCTCTCTCCTCCATTAAAGGGAAAAATGGAGCTTTCTCTCTCCTACTCACCATGGCCGAATTTTGATCTCTCCTCCAGCCTATTGGCAGCCCAATAACTCATATTAATAATAAAAATGAGGTTAGCCCAAGTGGGGGAAATGAGTTTGAGCTTGGGTTAGCCCATTTAGGCTAATTTGACCTAACACTAGAATAGAGTTGACCTTGGTCAACATGACCATTTGAGTTGACCCCAATGGGACCTTGGTGACCCATTGGACTCCCTTAAGGTCTAGGAAGACTTGAGTAGGGTTGGTTGGGCATCTTGGGGGTCACATGTCCCTTGTTAAGGGCACTTTGACCATTTTAGGGCTAGAGTTGACCTGGGTCAACATGACCATTTGGGTTGACCCCAATGGGTCCTTGGTAACCCATTGGCCTCCCCTAAGGTCTAGGAAGGGTTATGTAGGATTACCTTACACTTTGGAGGTCACCTACCCTTAGTAAGGGTACTTTGACCAGATGAGGGGCCTAAGTTGACTTGGGTCAACTTGATCTCTAGGGCTGAACCCAATGTGTCCTTCGTGACCCATTGACCTCACTTTAGGGTTAGGAGTTGTTGGGTACATTGGTTTAAATGTACCTGATTTGAAGAAGCCTCACCCAACTCAATGATATACATCAAATTGTATTTGATGTGCTTTTGAGTTACCTTGTGCAGGTTAAGTATTTGCAGGAAAGAAGAAAAGTTTCTAAGTCCATGTGTCGACACCCAGAGGGAAAGTTTCAACACTTAAGAAGACTTGTGTCGACACCCAGACAAGCAGTGTCGACACTTGAAGTCATTGTGTCGACACTAAGGATGCTGAGTCGACACCAGACAGAAAGTGTCGACACAAGGAGCTGTGTCGACACTCAGTGAAGAAAAGTACAGTAAAGCTGTGTCGACACTTAGCAGCAGTATCGACACCTAGATGAACTGTGTCTACACCAGAAAGTGTCGACACCTGGAGCTGTGTCAACACTCAGCAAAAGTCTGTAGAGACTAAGTACAAGTGTCGACACCCAGAATAATGTGTCGACACTTAGCTGAAGACTCAACACTTGAAGAAAGTGTCGACACAAGGAGCTGTGTCGACACTTAGCAAAGAACAGCAAGTTCAACAAATTATTCTAAGTACAAGTGTCGACACTATGGGAATGTGTCGACACTCAGCTGAAGTCTCAACAAGAAGAAGAATGTGTCGACACAAGGAGCTGTGTCGACACTCAGCAAGTATTAACACTGAAGACATGTGTCGACACCAAGAAGTAGTGTCGACACTTAACAGATTCAACACATGAAGATGTGTCGACACAAAGGAGATGTGTCGACACTTAGAAGAATTCAGCAAAATACTGAAGTACAAGGACTTGTGTCGACACTCAATTTCAGTGTCGACACATGAAGAAGAAGTAGTGTCGAGATACAAAATCTACAACACAAGGAGTTGTGTCGACACCTTGTAGACTAGTGTCGACACTTAGACAACATGTGTCGACACTTGGTCTATAAGTGTCGACACTTAAAGACAGAAAGTCTCGACACTTTCAGACAGTTACAGTTATTTCAAGAACTGACTGGATAACTTGATAGCTGCCATTCTAGCCGGTCTACAGCACCTGTCAGAGTTGTCAGAATTCAGTTATGGACCAGTCCAGCATGTTACCATGAAGAAGGCCTATAAATAGGCCTATGCTGTCTACAGAAGATGTAGTTAAAAAAAGGGGTTGTTCAAATCATTGATCAAGTATTCAACAAAGAAGATCTAGCTATTCCTTGAAGAATCAAGTGCAGATCTAAGAAGTTGGAGAGAGAGAGCTCCATCCAAGAAATCAGCTGTTGGAACCCAGCTGAGAAGAAGGATTCAGATTGGTCTGAATCATAAGAAGCAGAGATCAAGGATCAACTGCAGAGGAATCAGTCTTATTGTGTTCTACTTTCAAGAAGCTTTGAAGAAAGCCAAGTCAGATTGATTTCAGTTGAGTTCTTCCAATAACTCATCAAGAATCTCACAACTTATCTCTCTTTCATCTAAGTTGTTGAGTTTATACTTTTTGTGTTCATTATAACTTGTAGGATCCTTAGGGATCTGAGATTGTAAGCCTGCAATTATAAAGGCTGAGGGTAGGAGAGTTAAATCTCTGAGTGTAGGCCTTGGTGGCTGAGTGTAGGCCTTGGTGGCTGAGTGTAAGCCTTGGTGGCTGAGTGTAGGCCTTTGTGGCTGAGTGTAGGCTTTGTGGAAAAGCTGAATTATAGGGCCTTGGGCCTGAGGTGTCGGAACCAGTTTGGGTTCTGAGATAGTGGAGGAGTTTGGCCGAATCTAGTACACTGCTAGATAGGCGAAGGGGGAAAGTGGATGTACCCAAAGCTTGGGGAACCACTATAAAACTCTGTGTCTTCTGTATTTGCTGAGTTGCTATGATTGCTGAATGTGTGCTGTGTTAAATTAGATATAATTCTGTGATATTATCTGTTTGCTGCCTAAAAAGTTAAAAAGATTCAAGTCACCTATTCACTCCCCCCCTCTAGGTGCTTAGGGACAATATCTTTCAAGTGGTACCAGAGCCAGGTTCCTCAAAAAGGGACATAACTGTCTGAGGAGATCCTGTTGGCAGATTCAGGTTAAGTCAAGTACAGATTCAAGAAAATCAAGAACCATGGGTTCCACTGAAAATCACAAGGAATTGGGATCCATGAAATTACCTATATGTAGGAAGGAAATCTTTGGCATATGGAAGGAAAGGGTGAGGCTGTTTATGGAGGCCTCAGACCCTAGAATTTATATCACAGTAAAGGAAGGGCCATATGTGCCCATGAAGGTGTCAGTCCTAGATGCTAATCAGAGAACACCAAAGGATTTCTCTGAAATGACAAAGGATGAGATTGTCCTAGCCACCATGGACAAAATGGCTCAAAACATTATAGTGAGTGCCATAGATGATGCAACTTTTCAGAATCTAATACACTGTAAGACAGCCAAAGAGATGTGGGATACCCTTATTGTGTATATAGAAGGATCTGAAGAAGTTAGGCAAGACAGAAAATCCTTGCTAAATCAAGAGTATGAAAGTTTTAGACAAGGAAAGGGTGATAGCATAACTGAGTGCTATAAGAAGTTTTACAGGATAGTGAATGAACTCATGTCCTATGGCAGAGAGTTCAGTAATTATGAACTTAATGACAAGTTTCTAAGGTCCCTAACAAAAGATTGGGACACCAAAATCTGTGCCATTAGAGAAATGACTAAGTTGGCAGAAATTCCTCCACCTACACTGTTTGGCAAACTGTTGTCTTATGAAATGCAGTTGACAGTGAGGAAAGAAGAGGAGAAATCCACAAGAAATGAACACAAGGAAAGGACAGTGGCCTTTAAATCAGAAGCCCCCAGAAGGTACAGATGTAAGTCACCTACTCCACCTCCAAAGGTTGCTGAATCTGAGTCAGATGAGTCAGCTAGTACAAAGTCTGAAAGCAGTGAAAGTGATGAGGACTTTGCTGCCTTCACTAGACATTTTCAGAAGTTCTTGAAGAAGAAACAGTGGAGGACAAGGCCTTCTACATCACAGGGAAAGGAAGACTCTTATCAGAAAAAGAGGTCTTCAAAGAAAGACAAGAAAAAGTCAAAGTCTAGCAAAGCTACACTATCAAAAATTGTGTGCTATTGCTGTAATAGACAAGGTCATGTGATAGCAGATTGTCCAGAGAAGAGAAAGGAGTCTAGTGACAAGAAGAAGACTCATTTCAAAGGCAAGAAAGAAAAGTCATTTGTTGCCAAAAAGGAGAAGACCCTGTCAGATATCTCTTCTTCAGAAACTGAGTCAGATGCTGAGGCATATATAGGGCTGTTTGCTGAAGAAGAAGAAGAAGAGTTCATGAAGATTATGGAGTCTATATATGAATAAGAAGACTGTCAGTGCCAAGGACTAATGGCATTGACTGAAAATGACAAAATCCTGGAGCAGCCAGGACCTAGTAAGGTACAAATTTCAACTTTTAGTTCAATTTCTTGTGCCAGTACAGAATCAGATTCATCCTCATCAAATGATGAGAGTGCATCTGAGTCTGAAGCAGATATTCATCAGTTGATAGATGAATACAAGGTTTTGTTGCAAGCTTACAAGAAGAGCAAGTCCCTAGCCAAAAGTCGGGCAAAGGAAATTGCTATTCTTAAAGCTGCTGCAACTGAGTTTGAGAAGTCTTTTGATCAAAAGCTTAATGAGATAGACAGATTGAAGCACATAACTGTGATTCAAATGGGAACTATATCATTTAAGAATGATCAAATCAAGAGTCTGGAGATTAATCTTCAGAAGGAAAAGGACTTAGTTGCTAGGTTTTCTAAACCTAAGTCAGTTCTACCTTTAATTGATGAATTTGTTCATCACAAAGACAAGGCTGGACTGGGTTTTACAAGACCTGCAAGGACTGTTCAGTCCAAGTCCAAGTCCAAGGGCAAAGCCCCAACACTCAACAAGCCAGCTATGGATAAGACAGCTAAGACTGTACCAAAGCAAAGGTACAATAAATTTGAGTGTTGGTGTTGTGGCAAAGTTGGCCACTTTGCAATGGACTGTTGGCACAATGCTAGTGCCAAAGTGAGTAGCAAACTGGCTGTTGGAAAACCAGCAGGTAGTCTTGTCAGGATGCAAACTAACAAATACCAAGGACCCAAGAATACTTTGGGTTCTAAGGTTCATTAATCTGTTTTGCAGGTGAGTCCAAGTTGCCATGCCCCAATATGGTACTTGGACAGTGGATGCTCCAGACATATGACTGGAACAAAGGGATTACTAAGGGACTACATTCCAATCAAAGATGGTCCAAAAGTCACCTTTGGTGGTTCTGAAAAAGGAATCATCAAAGGGTTTGGTAACATTTCTAGTAACTTAGTTACCATTACTCAAGTGGCTTATGTTAAAGGGTTGAAACACAACCTAATAAGTATAAGTCAATTAAGTGATGTAGGGTATGACATCTCATTTGTTAAGAATGGTTGTCATATCAAGAGGTCAGCTGATCAAGAGATCATTTTGACTGGCTATAGAAAGAGGAATGTCAACTGCCTAGACATTATGTGTGAGACCAATGGTTCTCAAGTGTGTCTTGTAGCTGATGAGACAGTCTCTCATTGTGTCAAATGGCACAAGAGGCTAGCTCATCTAAATTACAAGACACTTGACAAACTCTTTAGCAAAGAGTTAGTGAGGAATGGTCCTCAAGTTAAGTGTGTTAAAGATGGTATTTGCTCAGCTTGTCAAAAGGGCAAGCAGACTAGATCCATCTTTAGAAGCATAGAAAACAAAGATGCTGTGAGGTGTTTATACCTCTTGCATATGGATCTCTTTGGTCCAATGCCAGTTCACATCCTAGGTAGGAAGGTCTATACCTTTGTAGTTGTAGATGACTACTCAAGGTTTTCCTGGGTGTTCTTCTTAAGACAGAAATCTGAAACACCTAATGTCTTCTATAGCTTTGTCAAGCAAATTCAGAATGAACTAAATAGTACAGTGGTCAAAATAAGAAGTGACCATGGTACTGAGTTTCAGTCTGATAGCATGATAAAACTATGTGAAGACTTTAGGATATTTCAAGAGTTTTCTTCACCAAGAACACCTCAGCAAAATGGCATTGCTGAGAGGAAGAAAAGAACCTTGATTGAGGCAGGTAGAACCCTATTAAGTGATACATCACTACCAGAATATTTCTGGGCTGAAGTAGTTAATACTGCACGCCATGTTATTAATAGGGCTACCATTACTAAAGACCTCAACAAGACCCCCTATGAGGTTGTGAAAGGCAGGAAACAAAACCTATCCTACTTCAGGATCTTTGGTTGTAAGTGCTTCATACTTAACAATGGAAAGTCTTACTTGACTAAGTTTGCTGCCAAGTCCCAAGAGGGAATTTTTGTTGGGTACAGCAACAATATTAAGGCTTATAGAGTCTACAACTTGTCTACTCAAGTTGTAGAAGAGACTGTACATGTAGTATTTGATGAAACTAGGCTTATTAACAATGAGTTGTCTAGTAGTGTATGCAGCCCCACAGGTTTAACAAAGAAGATGGACAAGCTCACTCTAGAAGAAGAATCTACTGCAAGACAGCAAGTAGAAGACAGTGGCTGTTGTCCAGGGGGAGTACTACATGTACCAAATGCAGAAGAAGTACAAGGAGTACAGCAAGATGATGAAACTGAAGAGGTTCAACCAGAAGTCAGGATGCCTCCAGCCAATAGGCATCTTAGAGATCATCCAGTAGAGCAGATTATTGGAGATCCAAGACAAGGTGTACAAACAAGGAGCAGAAACCTGAATGCAGCAATCTACTCCAGTTTCCTATCCCAAGTTGAACCTAAGAAGTTTGAAGAAGCCATCAAAGACCCACTTTGGATTGAGGCTATGCAAGAAGAACTCAATCAGTTCAAGAGATGCAAGGTCTGGGAGCTTGTTCCTAAACCTAAAGACTACAATATAATTGGAACCAAGTGGATCTATAGGAACAAGATGGATGAACAAGGAGTCATCATTAAGAACAAAGCAAGACTAGTTGCTAAAGGATATAGGCAGGAAGAAGGTATTGATTTTGATCAAAACTTTGCTCCAGTAGCCAGACTGGAAGCCATAAGAATGTTCCTGGCCTATGCAACTTTTCAAGGATTCAAAGTTTACCAAATGGATGTCAAGTCAGCATTTCTAAATGGTAATCTTAAAGAAGAAGTCTATGTGGAACAATCCTCAGGTTTTGTTGATTCAACTCTAGCTAATCATGTCTATAGACTTAGGAAAGCTTTATATGGGTTAAAGCAAGCCCCTAGGGCTTGGTATGAAACCCTATCTAGTTTCCTCATTGAGAACACGTTCTCAAGGGGGAAAATAGATAAGACTCTATTCCTTAGGGAATCTAGAGGCAATGTAATACTAGTCCAAATATATGTAGATGACATTATATTTGGGTCTACTGAAAGTAGCCTTTGCAAAAAGTTTGCAAAGCTAATGCAAGGTCAATTTGAGATGAGTAGTATGAGAGAGCTAAAGTTCTTCTTGGGTCTCCAAGTAAGACAGACTGAGAGTGGTTTATCCATATGCCAGTCCAAGTTCACCCTGGAACTCATAAGGAAGTATGGTATGGATTCATCCAGCACCATGAAGACTCCTATGGGGACAAGTATGTCTCTTAGCAAGGATGATGCAGGGAAACCTGTAGATGAAACCTTGTATAGAGGGATAGTTGGCTCCCTATTATACTTGACTGCAAGTAGACCAGATATCATGTATGCTACATGTGTCTGTGCAAGGTATCAAGCCTGCCCTAAAGAGTCTCATTTGACAACAGTCAAAAGAATATTGAGATATCTAAAGGGCAATCCTTATCTAGGCCTCTGGTACCCTAGGAATGAGGATTTTGATCTAACAGATTATTCAGATGCAGACTTTGCAGGATGCAAAGAAGATAGAAAAAGCACTACTGAAACCTGTCAATTCCTAGGTGGGAGACTAATTTCATGGAGTAGCAAAAAGCAAACAAGTGTGGCTATCTCCACTGCAGAGTCAGAGTATGTGGCTGTAGGAAGTTGCTGTGCTCAACTTCTGTGGATACAACATCAGCTTGAGCACTATGGATTTCAGGTAAGTAGAACTCCACTCTTCTGTGATTCTACAAGTGCTATTTCAATTGCACATAATCCTGTATCTCATAGTAGAACAAAACATATTGAAATTAAATATCATTTTCTTAGGGAGCATGTAGAAAGAGAAGATATTTTACTTGAATATGTTAAAACTGATAATCAATTAGCTTATATGTATACTAAGCCCCTAGAAGAAGCTAAGTTTAATAGATTTAAAATTGAACTAGGAATGATAAACTTAGAGTAAGTTTACAGAATTGAAATTGGCTAAGTAAAAAGGTGTCGACACATAAAGATTTCTGTGTCGACACAGAATAGTGGTGTCGACACTTTAGGAAAAAGGTGTCGACACATCTAGGAATTTGGTGTCGACACTTCAGAATATTAGTGTCGACACATGACATGTAGGTGTCGACACATCCAATGTGGTGTCGACACTTTGTATTTACTCAGAATTCTCTAAGTAAAGTCTCGACTATGTGTCGAGTTATGTAGTGTCGACACATAAACAAGTGTTGACACATAAAATCTGTTGACTAAACTTGTGTCGACGCATATGTGTCAAGACATTATAAGTTAGTGTCGACACTTATTGCCAGTGTCGACACAATTTAAGTTGGCTGCCCGCTTTTTCATCTTCAAAAGTCGAAAGGTATAAATAGGGTTTTGTCTTAGTTTGTCGACACGCTTTCAAAGTTTCGAGACCAAACTTCTGTGTCGACACCTCTCTTCTCTCAAGACAAATTCTACAAACCCTAATGGCACCTAAGCTAGAGGAGAATGTTAATGAAGGATACGAGCTGGTGCGCAATGCTTTCGATGATGCTGATCAAGAAATCCAGACTGTCGTAACCCTAGTAGCCGATTCAGGGTTAGAATATCTTGTTTCTGAACCTACTAAAATCTGGAAGAAAGAGGTACTAGAATTCCTTAATGGAGCTGAAGTGGACGAATCTGGATACAAGATCAAATCCACAGTTCATGGAGAAAAGGTTAAGGTTTCACCTAAAAGTCTGAGGAAGGTACTTCAGTTGCCCAGAACTAAAGAGGAAGATGAGGTTACTGCTTCAAAGACTAGGGAAGCTCTAACCTGGTGTGGACTGTATCCTAAGATGAAGCTTGGATCAGTGTTTCTTAGAAAGGGCATGAACAATCAAGGGAAATTTCTTTCAGAGATTGTTGGAAAGGTAATATTAAGCAAGCCAGGAGGGCATGACAGAGTGTCTGCCTATATGTTTACTATTATGACAAGGATAATCTTCTTTCTGCAAACTGACTGGTCTATGGTAGTTTTTGAGAAGATTAAAGAAAGCCTAAAGAAGCCCAACTTAGGCAGAATCATAAGTCTTTACTTTGCTGGTGTTATACCTGAAGTTATGGGTCAGGTTGCTGGAAGCAAAATCAATCATATGAGGAAGATGGATTTAAGGATATTTTCCAGGTGGGACAGGGTGTTGTCTAAAGAGATGCCAACCCCTGAGAAGAAAGTTCCTGAGAAAGTATCACCCCCCAAGAAGAAGGGGAAAACTGCTCCAGTGGCACATGTTTCCACTAACAGTTCTGAAAGTGAAGAACAAGTGGTCTTCATACCTGATGAAGAAGACACAGGAACTGCTGTGAAGTCTCCAGCACAACAAGTGAATGCTGAAATCCAGGGGGAGCTACCACAAGCTAGCCCCATTCACAAAGATCACATTCAGGGGGTGCCACTAGTTGTGGAAGAACCCACTCCTCTTGAGAGTGAGCAAGCTACAGAAACAATTCTAGAGGTAATTACTGAGCTTAATGCTTTGGTTTTTCCTATAGAAGATACTGATTTGTCTGATGTTTATCAGCAACCACAGCCTGCTAGTCAAGTCCCAGATGTTATCATGGAAGACACATCTACTGCAGCTCAATTTGTTTCTGATCCAGTGGTTGAAGAGCCAAGACTTTCTCCAGCTCATTCTCCACAAGAGTATACCATGGAAGATTTATTTCTCAATCTGGATCAAGAAGATTTTGATAAGGAAACTGCTGCTGAAAAGGAGAATGCTCCACTTGAGGGGGAGCAACTGCCAATTGATGAAGAGCCTGCAAGGCATGAGACTGCCAAGCCCCAAGCTGCTGAAGAACCACCAAAGGAAAGGGTAGAAATTGCTAGCTCCTCAGCTTAAGAAGATGAGGAGGCTGCAAGGGCAAAGAAACAGAAACTTTATGTATTCAAGAGAAGGAGTCAGAGTTACAAGAAGGCTCTCCAAACTATAGCACCACAGCCTATAGTTCAGCAAGCACCATCAATTGATTATAGTGCACTGATGGTTGCTATGCAGATTAAACTGGATGAACACAGGAAAGAAATTGAGAAGTATGTTGATGTAGGGCACAGATCACTACAGTTTGATCTAGCCCAGGACATAAAGTCAATCAGATTTGAGATGAATCTTAACAAGAAGGAGATGACAGACTGCTTCCACAAAGGTGGCAATGCAGTGGTGTACTTGGCTACACACCAGGAAAAGATTAAGGCTCAAGTTGATGACATAGCCCTGAAGCAAGGATATGTCCTTGAAAATCAACTTAGAATGAATGACAATTTGACAGCATCTCATAATGCAATTGTCACAGAAATAAAGAACATAGCTGCTGGACCTTCTACCTCTACTGCTACTGTTAAAGCTGAATTTGACAAAGTATTTCAAGAAGAAATCACTGCTGTTAAGACTGCCATTCAAGACTCCCAGAAGGCCATATCTGAACAACTTAATAAGCTCAAACCTTTCTTTAAAGATGGAGTCAGATACTTGGATAATCAAATCAGATTTCAGAAGGATGATGTCAGAGATCACATGGCTAGAGAAGTCATAAAGGGGGAGAGAGTTTTAGTCAAAGCTAGCTCTGATCATGCCAAATGGATATCTAATTCCATCAGAGCTACATTGGGCTATCCTCCTCTTTGTGATGATGACAATGTAGCAGAATCTGGAATTAACCCTGCCTATCTTGGAGGTGAGCAACCAGAAGTAGCTCAAGTGATCTATCCTCCACCAGATTTTGAAATGGTGCAAGCTGATATTCATCACATGTATAGCCCAACTGAAGGGAAGTCCAATGTTATTCTAGAAAACGTGGTTCAGCCTATATCTGAAGCTATGCAAGAAACTCTTCAGAAAGAAGAAGAAGCTCTACAGAAAGAAGAAGAGACTAGATTGTCTAAGAAGAGGTTTAGGGAACAAGCTGAACAAAGGCCAGACTTTGAACAGTGGAGCCCTACCCCAAGAAATATCATTTTGACTGCCTGGAAAGCTGCCAAAGATAATGTGCATGACAGGAACAAATGGTTTTCTGAGGCTGAATGGAGAAAACATGAGATCAGGCAGGAGGCAATAGTCCAATTTAGAAGGAAGGCCAAGATGGGAAAGCTACCTCCTACAGCTCTGGAGCCTAGCAAGTACTTTCCCAAGCCTTATCACTACTTTGAAAGACAAAAGATCAAAGCAGAAGAACAAAAGAAGAAAGATGTGAAAGGCAAGAAGCCCGCTGATGCTGAAGTTGCTGATGCTCCTGTTCCAGCTAAAGTTCAAGTTGGAAAAAGAAATTGTGATTAAGGAGCCAGAACAGAAATAGAATTAGAATTTTCTTGAAGTTTACTTTGTAATCTTTTTGATGTAAAACATTTTGTGAACTTCTGAAAAAGAATATGACAGATATTAGAACAATGTGTTATATGTTAAAACTATTTCATATTTGTTCTGTGATGATGTCTATGTCTATTTCATATTTGTTCTGTGATGATGTATTTGTATACATGTGTGATTAATACATGTTTATGTTTACCCTGCTGTATATAATCCTGCTTTACATCATTTTGTAATTTAATTATGAATGGTGTATATCATTGACTAAGGGTTATGACTTCTCCAAATAGGGGGAGATTGTTGGGTACATTGGTTTAAATGTACCTGATTTGAAGAAGCCTCACCCAACTCAATGATATACATCAAATTGTATTTGATGTACTTTTGAGTTACCTTGTGCAGGTTAAGTATTTGCAGGAAAGAAGAAAAGTTTCTAAGTCCATGTGTCGACACCCAGAGGGAAAGTGTCAACACTTAAGAAGACTTGTGTCGACACCCAGACAAGCAGTGTCGACACTTGGAGTCATTGTGTCGACACTAAGGATGCTGAGTCGACACCAGACAGAAAGTGTCGACATAAGGAGCTGTGTCGACACTCAGTGAAGAAAAGTGCAGTAAAGCTGTGTCGACACTTAGCAGCAGTGTCGACACCTAGAAGAACTGTGTCTACACCAGAAAGTGTCGACACCTAGAGCTGTGTCGACACTCAGCAAAAGTCTGCAGAGACTAAGTGCAAGTGTCGACACCCAGAACAATGTGCCGACACTTAGCTGAAGACTCAACACTTGAAGAAAGTGTCGACACAAGGAGCTGTTTCGACACTTAGCAAAGAACAGAAAGATCAACAAATTATTCTAAGTACAAGTGTCGACACTATGGGAATGTGTCGACACTCAGCTGAAGTCTCAACAAGAAGAAGAATTTGTCGACACAAGGAGCTGTGTCGACACTCAGCAAGTATTAACACTGAAGACATGTGTCGACACCAAGAAGTAGTGTCGACACTTAACAGATTCAACACATGAAGATGTGTCGACACAAAGGAGATGTGTCGACACTTAGAAGAATTCAGCAAAATACTGAAGTACAAGGACTTGTGTCGACACTCAATTTCAGTGTCGACACATGAAGAAGAAGTAGTGTCGAGATATAAAATCTACAACACAAGGAGTTGTGTCGACACCTTGTAGACTAGTGTCGACACTTAGACAACATGTATCGACACTTGGTCTATAAGTGTCGACACTTAAAGACAGAAAGTCTCGACACTTTCAGACAGTTACAGTTATTTCAAGAACTGACTGGATGACTTGACAGCTACCATTCCAGCCGGTCTACAACACCTGTCAGAGTTGTCAGAATTCAGTTATGGACCAGTCCAGCCTGTTACCATGAAGAAGGCCTATAAATAGGCCTATGCTGTGTACAGAAGATGTAGTTAAAAAAGGGGTTGTTCAAATCATTGATCAAGTATTCAACAAAGAAGATCTAGCTATTCCTTGAAGAATCAAGTGCAGATCTAAGAAGTTGGAGAGAGAGAGCTCCATCCAAGAAATCAGCTGTTGGAACCCAGCTGAGAAGAAGGATTCAGATTGGTCTGAATCTTAAGAAGCAGATATCAAGGATCAACTGCAGAGAAATCAGTCTTATTGTGTTCTACTTTCAAGAAGCTTTGAAGAAAGCCAAGTCAGATTGATTTCAGCTGAGTTTTTCCAAGAACTCATCAAGAATCTCACAACTTATCTCTCTTTCATCTAAGTTGTTGAGTTTATACTTTTTGTATTCATTATAACTTGTAGGATCCTTAGGGATCTGAGATTGTAAGCCTGCAATTATAAAGGCTGAGGGTAGGAGAGTTAAATCTCTGAGTGTAGGCCTTGGTGGCTGAGTGTAGGCCTTGGTGGCTGAGTGTAGGCCTTGGTGGCTGAGTGTAGGCCTTTGTGGCTGAGTGTAGGCTTTGTGGAAAAGCTGAGTTGTAGGGCCTTGGGCCTGAGGTGTAGGAACCAGTTTGGGTTCTGAGATAGTGGAGGAGTTTGGCCGAATCTAGTACACTGCTAGATAGGCGAAGGGGGAAAGTGGATGTACCCAAAGCTTGGGGAACCACTATAAAACTCTGTGTCTTCTGTGTTTGTTGAGTTGCTGTGATTGCTGAATGTGTGCTGTGTTAAATTAGATATAATTCTGTGATATTATCTGTTTGCTGCCTAAAAAGTTAAAAAGATTCAAGTCACCTATTCACCCCCCCTCTAGGTGCTTAGGGACAATATCTTTCAGGAGGTCATGGGTGGGGCCCACTTGGCTAGGGGAAGGTCAATTGACCCTAAATAGGCTAGTTTGACCCCTTTAGGGTTAGGGTTGACTTGGGTCAACTGAGTCTCTTTGATTGACCCCAATGGGTCCTTATGGCTCTAATGGGCCTCCCAAAATTTTTGGGGGTGTTGTGGTAGGGTCTTGGGGTCAAGGTGTAGCCCCATGGTCATCCTAAACTATTGTTTAGAATTCTACTATATGCAGATCATGATGATTTCCAACTTCATGCCTCCTATCTCTTGGCCCATTTCTGGCTTCCTAGGGTTTGTCATGACCTAGTCATGGACAAAACATCTCCTAGGGGTCTAGTTGGAAATGGGATGTTACAAGGAAGACGCACCCTCATCTCTATGCTAGGAAATCTCTCCACACCCTCTAGTCCTTAAATAATAGTGTCCAACACGAATGAGTGCGAAGCACCTGTGTCAAAGAGGGTATGTGCGGGCTTGCCGCTAATCATAACTATGCCTGAGATTTATTTGAGTTAAAATGGATGTTATTTCTATGGTTTTCAAGATACTACTAAGGTTGAAAATTCTAAATTAAAACAATTTAAGTACCTGTAATCACTTCCTTGGGGTTCCTTTGCTCCGTGAGGTGAAATGCATACATCTGCTCCTGGTTATGTCCTCGGTCATGATATCCCCGGCCTCGGCCTCGGCCCTGCTGTACTGGAGGGGCCACTAGAGGTGGAGGAGGAGGTTGTGGACGGAACTGATGCGAACACTCCGATCTAATATGCCCGGGCTGGTGGTATCCATAACAAACTACCGGCTGGTGGCCATGGTCATATTGCCTCCTCGGAACATGCACCTGTAGAGGTGGGGGAGATAATGCTGAAGGAGGCCCCTGCTCCTGCCTGAAGTTGGGATGATGACATCCCCCACCCCTCTTGTATCCAATGACTCTGCCTCGCTGGGATCCCCTGCTACTCTCCTCGAGTGATGACCCATCTTGCAGCCTCTTTCCTCTATTCATCACCATCAATTAGTCTGCCTCTAGTTTCTTAGCCATCTTGATGATCTGGGCTGATGTGCCGTGAGAAATGAATAATAGGGCTTGCCTCAAGTCATCTCTGAGGCCTCGGTAGAATCTCTTGGCATACCTCCTGTCATCTGTATCATGTATCCCTATGAACCTGGCAAGGTGGAAAAACTCCCTCTGGTATTCAATCACCGATCTGCTCCCTGCCTGAGGTTCAGAAACCTCTCTTCGAGTGCATCTCTATCTGTGGTGGATACGAAGTGATCCAAGAATACTTCGCCGAACTCCTCCCAAGATATGTCCGACAGGTCCCAGTCAGTATAAGTGGACTCTCGTACGGACTTCCACCATCTTTTTGAATGAGCTTCTAATGCAGAGGTGGCGAGAGGAACTGCCTGGCCGACCGGGCAGTTGATGCCCGCCAATATCTCATGTATGGCCTCCAGCAATTCCTCAGTCTTCACATCATCCTCTGTTCCACGATACATCGGTAGGGACAGGCTCTTGAAGGCACTCAACCAGCTTGATCCCGGATTTGGCTGCGGAGCCGGGACCTACTGAGTTTTGAAGGCTTCCAGGATAGCCGTCAAAGTTTGCCCCATCTCCGCCTATAAAAATCGAGTGGCAGCTGGAGGGGGAGGAACCATATTTTGCGGCTCAACGACCTATGGATATTGTATAAAGATAAGGTTAAAACAGAACTGGCCAAACTCATTGTATTTAATGGACTGTTTTATGTGACTTTTTACACATGGGCACATCACTGCTTCCGCTGTATAGTTTGTCCGTAAACTAATGCTCGAGCGGGGTGGTCCAGTGTTGTGTACTTCTTTCAAATATGATCGTTCGTTCAAGTGATACCAGTTTGTAAGACACCTCTCCTTACCAAGGAGGCTCCCGATCTTATGGTCAGAACCTCCGTCTTACGGTGGCACTAATGCACGGGTTAGTCGACACCACAACACGCCGATTCTGCCGGCTAATAAGATCATATAACCTATAGGATAATATGAGAAATAGAAGTAATACATAACAGCTAGTCCACAGTCACAGTACAACTCATATATATATGAATGAAAGAGTACACCGTCCACAATGAGTACAAAAATATGAAGAGTAATAAGGGCTTATGCCCAGTACATCATATGATTAACTCTCCTCACAAAACATCAAAACAACAGAAGCTAATCAACTAATCTCGTCCCACCCGAGGTAGCACTGTAGTAGTAGTAGGTGGTATCAACTCCTCACACCCTGTCACCTTATCCTATCGGTCGTGCTGGTGCTCCTTCCTCGAGCTCCTAAAAATAGTTTGGTCACCGACCAATAGTCAAAAAGACTAAGTCGTTACCTCCGCACCTCGCCCCGCAACTCCTAGGCACCGTGCTAGAGGACGAAGCGGAGGACTATCAAGGTGTAACAAAAGGAAGCAGGTGACAAGAAGCTATCTATCACGTATAAGAGCAATATAGTTCTACTCTAGCAGTTCTAAGTATATAGTACAAAGTAAAAGCATGTATAGTAAAAGTAAGTAAAGAACTGAAAGTAAGAGCAGAAAAGTAAAGCTATGCTACCACTACACTACCATCACAAATGTACCTTAACTTATAAAAATGCACATACAAATTTATAAGTTAAGGTTTTCAGGAATTTTAACTTATCATATAAAAGAGCCCATGCTAATTTATATGATAAGGTTCTATGAAGCGTATGACCTAATATGAATGAATGTTTATGATGTAATTTATACAACAGGCAAGTGCAACTCACACAAAATGATTCTGTGATCACAAACCTTTAGTTCCCAATTTTTGAGAGCTAGCTTCACTCTCGGGTACCACCATTGTGGCTACGGCAGCAGCGGAACGGGCATCTCCACTTCTAGGCAGGTATGCGCACTACAAAACCTAGACCCCTCTCATACGTGCTTGTACACGTCTAAGGTGTACTCTGGACCAAGCGTACGTACTTCGCTGACTACCCGTAATTCACCCCCAGCTCTCGTTATTACTCTTTAGTGATTCTAATGACTTAAGATGTTCTCAGAAGGGCGACAGTCTTCCGCCGGCCTCCACTCCAGTTGCTATCCAAGGTCTTGCACTTTACTCTCGTCACTAAGACAACTCTACCCACCAGGTTTATATTCCAATTGTAATCTCTAGCTCATCCATCGATCTATCCCCCGATGATCCTTATAATAGAACCTACTTACACTAGTGCAACCCATGACCTAACACCACCCCGAAATAGAATTTCCAATTCCTTGGGCCACCCGCCCCTAACAATTTATCCTAGGGTGGTGTGGGCTAATGAAGTGTGCATGTTGATTTTCATAATTTTCTTAGGTTATTAAAGCCTCTAATTAAATCATTTAATTAATTCCCTAGGTCATTTAATACATGAAGTATCACAAATTATAATCCATTGACCTAAGGAATTTTTTCCTGAGTTGTAGCTTGGCAAAATATTGCTGTCTACCAAAATTCATAATTTTCCTTGAAATATTTCTATTTATTCCTTAATGAATAGAAATCTCACATAATAGCCATTTTCCAAAGGAAGTATAAAGAGTTCATTACTAAAAATTCTAAGAAAATTACAGCATACGTATATTGGTAGAATAATGCTAAAGACAGAATGTCATGAACTTCCATGGAACAAGGGCTACAAAATTTCATTACTAATTATATTACCAAAATGCCACTATGAGGTTTTAAAAATTACTGAGTCATCCAAAAAGGCTGAGAAAATTATACAAGGTTATTCATACTCAGATATATCACCAAGAAATTTTCCAAAATTTTCTACTGAGTATTTTTATCAATTTTTTAATTAAGTATAATGAGGGTAAAAAGGTAATTTCCACAAAACTCCTATCAAAATTCTTCAAACAGAGACATAAAATTTTCAGGAGTTAAACCTAATATTATATTGACCTTGACAAAAATTGGGAATTTTATCTCAATGATGAGCCTATTTTTACATTTATTTTTCAAAAGTCCTATTATTTCAAAAATTCCAAATAATGGGATTTTTGCTTCCAAAAATCCCATTATTACAATGTGGAGTATACTTCACACTAATGATCCTCTGAAATTAATTCCATGATTTTGGATGTTCCAAATAGGCCTAATACACAATATTTCAAAATTGGCTATTTGCACCCTAATCCTATGTATAACCAACACATGCAAGTGAGTTTACCCAATATGCAGTAGTCCAAATGTGCTGAAATTTTTACCATGCACATGTATATTCCCCAAGGACATGCCACCAAAATTTAGGGCCATTTGGAGCCATAACACTCCAAACATTTCATTTAATTATGTTTTGATATTTAAGCAAAAATTATAGAAAATATATTCCTAAAATTTCCCAATTTTGGTCAGGGACTAAGTATGCCCTAGGCATGCATGCACCAAACTTTGGGGTCCGTTTGATTAATGGTTTGGCTTGGGCATCAATTTGAAATTCTGCCCTAGTCAAGGAATAGTCCTAGCAAATCATCTCTACAGGACAGTATACTGCACCAAATTATAAGATTAAGGTGGCAAATTAAAGTTAAGAGGAAGGGCTACAACTTTCATCGAAATCACCAGATCTACAAATGCCTCTAAGGGGACTAAAATAGACATGCAAAATGATTGAAATTATGTGACAGATATACATATATACCATAGTTTTATTTTATTTAATTTAAAATCGGGTTGCACGAATTTTGACACAAAATGGACGGAATTTGGTCGTCTTCTACCTCCAGCCGACGGCTGGGATTGATTCTGGCTGGGCCACTTTTGCTGGCTATTTCGGGCCAGCTGGGGCTGCGCCACCGCCGACGATTGTCTCCTCCACCTTCACTAAAGTGGTGGCTAGCATTTCCCGGCGATGAGGCTGCCAGAGTTGGCTCCTCTGGCGAACCCGAGCAAGAAGAAAAGCTCGGAAAACTCTCCTTTTCCTCATATGGTATCAGGCTCAATTGAGCCTGATGTCTCTCCTATAGGATCTAGAAAGCTAGTACGTGTAGAGAGACGACGAAACAGACCCGAATGGCGCCATGACAGCGAGGTTGGCGGCGGTTGGCCATGGCTGAGCTACTCTGGCGATATCCTGCTCAAAACCTCATTTCTTCACCAAAAGCTCTGCTCCAGGACTCGTTCTACACTCGTTTCCACTCACTGAAACTGATGGTGGCGGTGATTTGGGCTGGGGAGGGCTGTATGTGGAGATAACTCCAAGGTGAGCTCGGTTTGGGCTTTGGAGGCTTCACCCATGGTGCCAAGTGGCCACCATGATGCCAAATCCTGTTGGAATTTTCTGAGGAGGCCGGCCAGCACCTTTTTGGAGCAGAAGAAGCCAAGGCCAAGTGGCCTCCTCCTCTTAATCCCACCTTCTCTCTCCTCTTTTAGGTGAATTATCCAAAATGCCCCTATGCATGCACTCTCTCTCGAAAACCAGAGGGGTAGGGGTGGTCTTTGACCACTTAGGCTGATAATGGGCGAAGTTTGGTGGGCTTCACCCAAGGAGAGTGGGCTTAGCCCTCATTTTCTTCTTTAGGTCAATTATGTTGACCACGTTGACTTTTGAGTTGACCTGGTCAACCATGATGAGTGGGCTGACCCCACTTGGTGGTCATGGGTATAATGGAACCACCCAACTTGGGTTGGGTCAATGTGGTGCCCTACTTGGGCTAATTGGGCCTATAGGTATAGGTTTGACCAACTTAGAGTTATGGTTGACTTTGGTCAACTAGGGTCAAAGGGTTGACATAATGACATGTCCTAGGGTTCACTTAGATTATTTTAGGGTTAGGGCAATATGGTGGGGTCATGGTGCGGCTAGGGTTCCTATTTAGGCTAGTTTGACCTAGTTTGACTTTGGCCCTTTAGTGGGCCCCACATGGCTACAACCCACTCCCTAGGGTCAAACCTAGCTAAATCCCCTATCACCCACCCCTTGCCTAACCAAATCTAAGTTAAGGGTTCTAGAAGTAACATGGGATGTTACACAAACTACCAACTTTCCGAAAAAGGCTGTCATTCCAGGAGAATTTGTCATTCGACCCATCCACTGCATAGCGTTGCAAACTTTCATCAAGTTCCGTTCATGCACTTTCAACTATCGTGAGTCATAAGCAATCACCTTTCCAAATTGAAGAGGAATGTAGCCTAAGCCCCTCCCTGAAGTATTACTATAAATCTCAAAGCCGTCTGTACCACATGGTGATGTCAACACAAGCATCGTGGTTAAATGACTCTTTAGCTCTTCAAAAGCTTGCGCGCACTCCGACATCCAAACGAACTTCTGATCCTTCCTCGTCAACATGGTCAGATGCATAGCGATCAGTGAGAAGTTTTCCACAAAACATATGTAGTAGCCTGCCAGTCCAAGAAAACTCCTGACTTCGGCCACCGAAGACAACACTTGCTACTCCTGGATGGCTCTTATCTTTGACGGATCCACCACAATGCCCTCTCCACTCACCACATCGCCAAGAAAAGCCACTGATGACAGCCAAAACTCACACTTTGAGAACTTGGCGTAGAGCTTATGTCTCCTCAGGGTATGCAACACCAACCGTAAATGGTTTGCATGATCTTCTTCCGATCGAGAGTACACCAAGATATCATTGATGAAGATAATCACAAACAGATCCAAGTACTCTCGGAACGTTCGGTGCATTAGATCCATAAACACCGATGGCGCATTACATAGACCAAATGACATTACAGTGAACTTGTAATGACCGTACTGTGTTCCAAACATTGTCTTGGGAATGTCGCCTTCCCGAATTCTCAACTGGTAGTAGCCCGATTTCAAATCCAGCTTTGAATATACTTTCGATCCCGCCAATTGATCAAACAAGTCATCTACCCGTGGAATTAGATATTTATTTTTCCTCCGTCAACTTGTTCATTTCGCGATAATCAATGCACAATCGCAGGCTACCATCCTTCTTTTTCACAAAGAGAATATGTGCACTCCAATGTGACATACTTGAGCGTATATAACCCTATTCCAAGAACTCATGCAGTTGAACTTTCAGTTCGGCCATTTCCTTTGGCGCTACTCGATATGATGAGCGGGATACAGGTTTTGCACCCGACACCAGCTCAATCGAGAAATCAATCTCCCGCTGTGGAGTTAATCTTGGAAGCTCTTTCGGAAACACATTAGCAAATCTGACACAATCGAAACGTCACTCACAATGGCCTTTGGCTCAACAGCCTCAACCATCGTGAAGAATAACTCTGCGCCTTTCCGAACTGCCTTAACCACTTGAAGAGTAGACATCAACGTCATGCTCGACCCTCGCATCCCAGTGAATTTCGTTTGTCATTCGATATTCTGCTCCAATGTGACCTCCTTTGACTTGCAATCGATATAGGCACGCTGCGCCGAGAGTCAGTACATGCCAAAGATCACATCAAACTCTGATATCGGCAGCACCGATTCTTCCAATTCGAAATCCTGATTTCCTATCCGCACCTCCACAAAACAAGACCTATCCTCTTGTATTACACATCCATTTGGTAATAACACCTTCACACTATCTGCCACCAAACGAATCGGTACACCGGTCCATTATACGAAGTCCACAGAAATGAATGAGAAGCACCATTATCAAGCAGTGCTCTCGCCAGATAGTCGCGAATCAGGACAAAGCCTAATACAAACACATCATACACAAACAAGGTATGAAATAGCAAAAGTAGCAATCAAATATGGTACCTCATGCCTCTGTCAACGTCACTTTGCTTATCTCAATCGTATATGTATAGTACCAATATAAGAACAAAAGGAATATTTGAAGCTTCCATTCAAAGACTAACTACATGTTTGTACACACAAAACGTGCACAGTACAAGAGCACAATTATCGATGTACATAAACACGAAATTCCCTTTTCATTTGTTGTCATCTAAGGGCCACCTCGGCAATCTCGGGCTTTATGTCCTTCTTTGCCATACGCATAACCCATGTGTTGCTTCTTTGGCTTCTAGCCACCACCCCGACACTTGCGGGAAAGGTGTCCTTTCTTGCCACAAGTATAACACACACGCAAAGCTTGACTCTTCAATGCTTTCATCTTGTGTTTTCGCCTCCAGCGATGAGCAGGCTTCCCAACCCTTGGAGAACTCAATTCTCTGATCGCAGGCATTTGATGGGCTCTTGTCAAGTACGTCTCAAACAGTCTAGCTGACTCCACCAATGTTTGGAATCCCAGTAACTTAGGACCCATCAACATAAAACGTAGTTCATGACGTAGCCCATCATAAAACCTGTTGATCTTAGTCTCCTCGGTTTCAAACACAAACTCTGGATGTTGTCTCAACGCAACAAATGCATGAAAGTATTCCTCAACCGTGTACACCCCTTGGCTCAGGCACATGCTCAACGACGATGCTGATGCTCTTCCCCTTGTCGTCTGCTCAAGTACACTGACCGACATGGGACGCACCACCGGAATAGAGGGTTGTACATGTCCCCCATGTTAAACCTTGATCATTGTGAAAACCACATTAGCGATCAATCAGACTATCTCTACCGAATGAGGAGTTGTGGGTACCACAGTTGGTGTCATGCTTCCCATCGAATGCTGGGGTTCCTGCTGCCCCGCATTCGCGCTAGTCGCCTACAGTCGTGAAACACACAATTAAGCAACGAACATATTGCCAAAAGCAATACCAGGGACGCATAGGTTCCCCAAACAAGTGTATTTTCATTCCTTAGTGGACATTCTTGAGTTCATTAGTGTTATAGTGGGTCGCACTTATATGTGCTCACAACCCCACAAAATATTTCGACCACGAATTTGAAAGGGAAAGACCGAGACAAGCTGATACCAAAATTGTAACACCTCCATCCATTACATGACATATAATAGAAGGTCCGTCCGGGGCCCCACACCATATGCCACAAACAGGCGGCGAAGTTACGGGTTAATAACAAAGTTGCGCATCCTAACACAGAGCATTCTAGCGGAAGCTTTTAAGTTGATTAAATTCAGCTCATTAGAATGTCCACAATATATAAACCAACATTTATATATATCACACCACGAAGGAATGTTATACAAATACATAACAAGCCTGGCCTTATGGTCTTATGGTTAAGCTTAGTACATATAACATCCATACATCGACATGCAGGCCAGCCACACATGAACAATATATCATATAAACTTCTTTGGCCTTCAAAGGCCAGCATAGCAGCACCAGCAACACCAACAACATCAAGGGCTTTAGCCCCCTATTTCCCTCTCGTCTCTCCTGCAGCTGCACGGGACAGTCCACCGCAACGGTCGCAAACAAAGCAACGGTCAACGTTCAGCTGACCAATTTATAACAACCCTACCCCTTACCCAGGGCAGTGGCATTCCTTCCCTTCAGGCATAGCATTTCAAAAGCAGATATATCACACAATGTGCACTGACGCACAATCCACATATCACAAACATCGCCCACACAGCCCGATGTTTAGTGTACTCAGGGAACATTATTTGTGTACCGGATATACCAGTCGCCCACCGCCATTCAAGGCCCGAAACCCAATGGCAAACTTGAGTATTTTGCTCAATGGCTTTCAGCCGGACACTTTAGTCTTAGTATAACGACATGGGATTTGCCCATAGCCCCCCATGGCATCGCGACGCGCAGGACTAAGCCTCTCATAATCTTGGAACGACCCGGGATTGGCCGCATCCCCCCATTGCATCGCTACCGAGTGGCGCGCAGGTCTAAGACGTCTGCCGAGTTCCAGGCGCCCAGGTAATCATGGCAGACAACCATAATGCGGATATAGTACAGCCTTTGCCCGTTGCTCAAATCTTTAGTTCATTGCTAAGACTAACGCGGGTCGGCATCCCCTTTTCCGTTCGGTACGAAGACTTTTGAAGAGCTCATCATGCTCATAAATAGTCGCACAGTCCCCAAAGGACTGGCTTTACAATCACAGGTTAACTAGGAGCCATCGCCAGCGACACTCACTCTCGCCTGGCGTTAGCGACAAAACTCACTTTCCATCCCTAACCCCAACCTTATCTGAATCAAGCAATCCCTGCAGTCATCTGCAGTGCCAGGAACACTGGTCTTTTATAGCATACAACACAAGCATTTGCGGGTATTTTCCTGGACCTTCACTCCAGTACTTCCTGCTACTATCCTTCAAAGGCACAACCCACTGAAGCCACAAGCATATTCCTTTATACGTGGAGTCTTCTCCGATGTGCAATATAAACATCACCAATCCAAACCAACCTTTCCAGATGGGCTTCACACAGTATGCCTATTCCGTACTTCACATTTCCAGATCTACATGCAAGACATCTTAGGGATATCCAAAATCAACCCAAAGAAATCCCTTAATAAGCCAACTTTTGGTGGGGGAAACATATGCATATGCCAAATCAAGGAATTCATATGTCAAAGGAAGAAAAATCGTTACCCATGACGATCGCTTTGGAGCCATGGAAAACTACCCGGATGAAAAGCACCGCAATGGCATTGCCTTCACAAATCCGGACTTGGCACACTATTCGGGGCTCTAAAACTCCACCGGCAGCCGGATTCATCCTCCTTCTCCCTTGCTCTCCCCACTCTCCACCCTTTCCAAAGAGAGAGAAAAGCTTTAGATAATGAGAGAGTTATCCTCATCTCATGGACATATAACAGCAAGGAGAACTCAAGGCCGTTGGATCCTGGTTGAAAGGAATGGACGGCCACGAAAAGCCCTGAAAATCATTTTCCTGGGCAAAACACGGCCTGTGACACTGGCGTGTCACAGACCCTATACCTTAAGAGGCAAAGAAACCGACTTAACCAAACCAAGACACGGCCGTGTGACATGCCCGTGTCAAAGGCCGTGTGCCCCATTCGAGGATCGTCTAGTGCATTTCGTCGAACTCACTCGAGAACTCGTCGAGCGTATATCGGGACACGGCCCTGGACACACCCATGTCACATGTCGTGTACCCCACTCGAGGATCGTCGACCTCATTTCATCGAGCCCAATCAAGAGCACCATGACACTACTCGTGTGCAGGACACGGCCATGGACACGCCCGTGTTCCCAGCCGTGTACCTCACACAGAGTAGGACACAGCTTGGGGACACGCCCATGTCCCAAGCTGTGTTGCCCACTCTTCTCAGCCTAGTCATCACTGAGATTTGGGGCGCTATATTACATATAATAAGCCAAACTTAGGTTTAAGTAGACACACGTCCTACCCTAGAGCATTTTAGCGGAAACATTTTAAGTTAAGAACCCATACATAATAAGGATGTCCACTGCACATGAAAGATATTGTACCTAATCACCTAGAGGGGGGGGGGTGAATAGGTGACTTAAATCTTTTTGACTTTTTAGGCAGAATTCAGATTATTTCACAGAGTTATAACTACTTTTTCCAAGCAATCAAACAGCAATCACAGAATATCACATGCACACAGTGAACACACAGGTTTATAGTGATTCCCCAAGGTTTGGGTACATCCACTTTCCCCCTTCGCCTATCTAGTAGTGTACTAGATTCGGCCAAACTCCTCCACTATCTCAGATCCTCAGATCTTACACTCAGAACCCCAAAACAGGTTCCTACAGCTCAGGCCCAAGGCCCTACAACTTAGTCTTCTTCAAAGACCTACACTCAGCTTCTTCACAAAGCCTACACTCAGCCACAACAGGCCTACACTCAGCCACAACATGCCTATACTCAGAGAATTAGATCTCCTACACTCAGGCACACAGGCCATACACTCAGCCTTTATAATTGCATGTTTACAACTCAGATCACTATGGATCCTACAAGAAAATAAGAATACAAAGTCTATATACCTACAACTCTGAATAGAGAGATGAGTTGATAGGTTCTTGATGAGTTCTTGAATGAACTCTGCTGATAACAATCTCACTTGGCTTTTCTTCAAAGCTTCTTGAATGTAAAACATAATAGGATTGATTCTCTGCAGCTGATCTTCAATCACTGCAACTTAAGATTCAGAACTAGGTCTGAACCCTTCTTCACAGCCTGGTTCCAACGGCTGTCTTCTTGGATGGAGCTCTCTCTCTCCAACTTCTTAGATCTTCACTTCATTCTTCAATGAATAGCTAGATCTTCTGTGTATCACTTGATGTGTTGAACATCAATGAATCATCTCTTTCTGTAGACAGTATAAGCATATTTATAGGCCTTCTTCATGGTGACCGGCTGATCCGGTTCCTAACTGATTACTGACAACTCTGACAGGTGCAGCAGACCGGCTGGAATGGCAGCTGTCAAGTCATCCAGTCAGTTATTGAAATAACTATAACTGTCTGAAAGTGTCGAGACAATCTGTCTTTAAGTGTCGACACTTATAGACTAAGTGTCGACACAAGTTGACTAAGTGTCGACACTAGCCTTCAAGGTGTCGACACAACTCCTTGTGTTGTAGAATTCACTTCTCAACACAACTTCTTCATCATGTGTCGACACTGATATTCTGTGTCGACACAACTTCTTGTTCTTCAGCACTTAGTTGAATTCTTGTAAGTGTCGACACAACTCCTTTGTTTCGACACATCTTCATGTGTTGAACTTGTTAAGTGTCGACACATCTTTCTTGGTGTCGACACATGCCTTCTGTGTTGATACTTGCTGTGTGTCGACACTGCTGCTTGTGTCGACACATTCTTCTGTTGAGACTTTGGCTGAGTGTCGACACATCTCCTTAGTGTCGACACTTGTACTTAGAATATTTTGTTGAACTTTGCTGAGTGTCGACACAGCATCCTAGTGTCGACACTTTCTTCATGTGTTGAGTCTTCTGCTATGTGTCAACACATTCTTCATTGTGTCGACACTTTCTTCAAGTGTTGAGTCTTCTGCTGAGTGTCGACACATTCTTTATTATGTCGACACTTATACTTAGACTGCTGACTTTTGCTGAGTGTCGACATAGCCTCCAAGTGTCGACACTTTCTGATGTAGACACAGTTCCTCTGGGTGTCGACACTGCTGCTAAGTGTCGACACTGCTTCACTGGACTTTTCTTCATTGAGTGTCGACACAACCTGTATGTGTCGACACTTTCTGTCTAGTGTCGACTCTATATCCCTGGTGTCGACACAATTACTCCAAGTGTCGACACTGCTTGCCTGAGTGTCGACACAAGTCTTCTTAAGTGTCGACACTTTGCTCCTGGGTGTCGACACATGAACTTAGAATCTTTTCAGCTTTTCCCTGCAAATACTTAACCTGCACAAGGCAACTCAAAATACATCAAATACATTTTGATGTATATCATTGAGTGGGGTGAGGCTTCTTCAAATCAGGTACATTTAAACCAATGTACCCAACAATCTCCCCCTATTTGGAGAAGTCATAACCCTTAGCCAATGATATACACCATTCATAATAAAATCATAGCATGATGTAAAGCAGGATTATATATTCATGGAAAGTACATAACATGTATTAAACAAACATGCATACACAGATATCATCTCTGAACAATTATGAAATAGATTTATCACACAGCACATTGTTCTAACAACTTTGTCATATTCATTTTTCAAAAGTTTACAAGGTGTTTAAAATCAAAAGATTACAATTATAAACTGAAGAAAATTCTATTCTATTTTTGATCAGCATCTTTGATCACTATTCCCTTTCCAGACTGTATCTTGGCTTGCACAGGGGCTTCAGCATCTTTAGTATCAGCAGGCTTTTTCCCTTTCAGCTCCTTCTTGTTTAGCTCTTCAGCTTTAATATTCTGCCTCTCAAAGTAATGATAAGGCTTGGGAAAGTACTTGCTAGTCTCCTGGGCAGTAGGAGGTAGCTTTCCCATCTTTGCCTTTCTTCTATATTGCACTATGACTTCTTGCCTGGTCTCATGCTTTCTCCACTCTAGTTCAGAAAACCATTTGTTTCTGTCTTGAATATTATCTTTGGCAGCCTTCCAAGCAGTCAAAATAATATTTCTTGAAGTGGGGCTCCACTGCTCAAAATCAGGCCTTTGTTCAGCTTGCTCTCTGAACCTCTTCTTAGACAGTCTGGCTTCTTGTTCTTTCAGTAAAGCTTCTTGCATAGCCTCAGATACTGGCTGAATCACCTTCTCTATGATAACATTTTACTGTCCCTCAGGTGGGCTATACATTGATTGTATATCAGCTTGTACCATATCAAAATCTGGAGGAGAGTAGATTACTTGAGCCACTTCAGGTTGCTCCCCTCCTAGATATGCATGATGTATCCCAGATTCTGCTACATTGTCATCATCACATAAAGGAGGATAACCAAGAGTTGCTCTAATAGAATTAGAAATCCACTTTGCATGATCAGAGCTGGCTTTGACTAACACCCTCTCCCCCTTTATGACTTCTCTTTCCATGTGATCTCTTAGATCATCCTTTTGAAATCTTACTTGGGAATCCAAATAGTTGACTCCATCTTTAAAGAAAACTTTCAACCTTTGGTGTTTTTCAGTTACCAACTTCTGAGAAATTTCAATTACAGAAGTAACAGCAGTTATGCCCTCTTGTAAAGCTTTATCAAACTCTGCTTTAGCAGTAGCAGTAGAAGTAGTCTGTCCTGCAGCTATATTCTTCATCTCTGTTATTATGGCATTGTGGGAAACAGTCAAATTGTCATTCATCCTGAGCTGGTTCTCCAAAACATATCCTTGCTTCAGTGCAATGTCATCCACTTGAGCTTTTATCTTCTCCTGATGTGTAGCCAAGTAGACTACTGCATTCCCTCCCTTGTGGAAGTAGTCAGTCATCTCCTTCTTATTGAGATTCATTTCAAATCTTATAGACTTAATGTCTTGGGTCAGATCAAACTGTAAAGACTTATGCCCCCCATCTATATATGTTTCTATGGCTTTCCTGTGCTCATCAAGCTTTATCTGCATAGCAACCATCAAAGCAGTGTAATCTACAGTTGGTGCTGGCTGTAGTGTAGGCTGTGGTGCTATAGTTTGCAGAGCTTTCTTATAAGTCTGGCTCCTCCTCTTGAAGACTTGAAATTTCCTTTTCTTTGCTCTTGTAGCCTCCTCATCTTCAGAAGCTGATGTGCATGTTATATCTACCCTCTCCTTAGGTAGCTCCTCAACATCCTTGTGCTTCTCAGTCTCTTTTCTTGCTGTTTCTTCTAAAATTTCCACTTGCTCCCCCTCAACTTGGCCATTCTCCCCCTCAGCAGCAGCACTTTCCTTCTCAAAATCTGGCTGATCCTAGTTAAGGAAGAGATCTTCCATAGTAAATTCTTGTTGAGGTTGTGATGGAGATTCTCTTATCTCATCAGTTACTTGTTGTGGTTCCACTTGAGCTTCAATAGATGTGTCCTCCACGACAACATCTGTGGGTTGACTATTAATCTGAAGTTGCTGATTAACATCAGATAAGTTGTCAATTATAACTTCACTTTCAATAAGGAAATCTAATTGATTGATTTCTGGGATTACCTAAAGGATAGTGTGGGTTGCTTGCTCACTCTCTAGTGGAGTTGGCTCTTCCACTACTAGTGGCTCCCCCTGGATAGTATCCTGGTGAATGGGGCTAGCTTGAGGTAGCTCCCCTGCCTCTCTGCAACTTCTTGTTGAGCTGGAGACTTCACAGCATCTCCAGTGTCTTCTTCATCATCTGGTGTAAAGACAACTTGCTCCTCAGAGCTGCTAGATGAATCTTGAGCCACAGGGGCTATCTTATTCTTCTTCTTAAGTGGGGTTTCCTTCTCAGGTGTTGGCATCTCCTTAGACAAGACCCTATCCCATCTTGAGAAGATTCTCATGTCCATTCTTCTCATGTGATTGATCTTTGATCCTGCAGCTTGACTCATTACTTCTGGTATACAACCAGCCAAGTAAAGACTTAATATCCTACCCAAATTAGGCTTCTTTAGGCTCTCCTTTATCTTCTCAAATACTACTACAGACCAATCAGTTTGCAGAGTGAAGATAATCCTTGTCATGAGACTGAACATATGGGTTGATACCCTGTCATGCCCTCCAGGCTTACTCAAGAGCACCTTGCCAACAATTTCTGAGAGAAATTTGCCTTGGCTGTTCATCCCCTTTCTATTGAATACTGATCCAATTTTCAGCTTGGAATCCAGTCCACACCATGTTAAAGCTTCTCTAGTCTTAGAAGCAGTAACTTCTTCTTCTTCCTTTGTCCTTGGTATGTTTAGAACCTTTCTTAAACTCTTTGGTGAGACCTTCACCTTTTCTCCATGAACCCTTGACTTGATCTTGAATCCAGAGTCGTCTAGGGTGGCGCCATTCAGAAATTCCAATACTTCTTTCTTCCATATCTTTGTCGGCTCTGAAATAAGAAAGTCTAACCCTGAGTTTGCAACTAGGGTTACCACATCCTTGATCTCTGATTCTGCGTCATCAAACGCATGCCGCACCAGTTCATAGCCTTCATTAACGTTCTCTTCGAGCTTTGGCGCCATTAGGGTTTGAAGAATTTGAATAGAGAGAAGAGAGGTGTCGACACACAAGTTTGGTCTCGAAACTTTGGTGAGCGTGTCGACAGACAATGTTGAAACCCTATATATACCTTTCTAGGATTGAAGATGAAAGGGCGCACTAATAAACTCAAATTGTGTCGACACTGATGATAAGTGTCGACACTGACTTATAATGTCTCGACACCAATGTGTCGACACAAGTTTAGTCAACAGAATATATGTGTCGACACTTGTTTATTTATCAACACCACTTAGCTCGACACATAGTCGAGACTTTACTTTACTAATTCTGAGTAAAGCCTAAGTATCGACACCACCTTGGATGTGTCGACACCTACTTATCATGTGTCGACACTAATTTTCTGAAGTATCGACACCAACTTCCTAGATGTGTCGACACCTTTTCACTGAAGTGTCGACACCAATTTTCTGTCTCGACACAGACAACTCTGTGTGTCGACACTATTTTACTTAGCCATTTCTATAAACTTATTCTAAGTTTATCATACCTATTTCAATTTTATACTTATTGAACTTTGTTTATTCTAAGGGCTTAGTATACATATTAGCTAGTTGATTATCTGTTTTAACATATTCCAGTAAAATATCTTCTTTTTCTACATGTTCCCTAAGAAAATGATATTTTATTTCAATATGTTTAGTTCTACTATGGGAAACAGGATTGTTTGCAATTGATATAGCACTAGTAGAATCACAAAACAATGGTGTTCTACTTACCTGAATTCCATAATCCTCAAGCTGATGTTGTATCCATAGAAGTTGAGCACAACAACTTCCTGCAGCCACATATTCTGATTCTGCAGTGGAGATAGCCACACTTGTTTGCTTCTTGCTACTCCATGAAATCAGTCTTCCACTTAGGAATTGACAGGTTCCAGTTGTACTTTTCCTATCTTCTTTGCAGCCTGCAAAATCTGCATCTGAATAACTTGTTAGATCAAAGTCTCCATTCCTAGGGTACCAAAGGCCTAGATAAGGTGTGCCCTTTAGATATCTCAATATCCTTTTGACTGCTGTCAAATGAGACTCTTTAGGGCATGCTTGGTACCTAGCACAGAAACATGTAGCATACATGATATCTGGTCTACTTGCAGTCAAATAGAGTAAGGAGCCAACTATCCCTCTATACAAAGTCTCATCTACAGGTTTCCCTGCATCATCTTTGCTAAGAGACATACTTGACCCCATAGGAGTCTTCATGGTACTGGATGAATCCATACCATACTTCCTTATCAGTTCTAGGGTGAACTTAGACTGGCATATGGATAAACCATTCTCAGTCTGTCTAACTTGGAGACCCAAGAAGAACTTAAGTTCCCCCATACTGCTCATCTCAAATTGTCCTTGCATAAGTTTTGCAAACTTTTTGCAAAGACTACTTTCAGTAGACCCAAATATTATGTCATCTACATATATTTGGACTAGTATTATCTTGTCTCTGGATTCCCTAAGGAATAGAGTCTTATCTATTTTCCCCCTTGTGAATTTATTCTCAATGAGGAAACTAGACAGAGTTTCATACCAAGCCCTAGGGGCTTGTTTTAACCCATATAAAGCTTTCCTAAGTCTATAGACATAATTAGGTTGAGTTGAATCAACAAAACCTGATGGCTGTTCCACATAGACCTCTTCCTTTAGATTATCATTCAAAAAGGCTGACTTAACATCCATTTGGTAAACTTTAAATCCTTGATAGGTTGCATAGGCCAGGAACATCCTTATGGCTTCCAGTCTGGCTACTGGAGCAAAGGTTTGATCAAAGTCAATACCTTCTTCCTGCCTATATCCTTTAGCAACCAATCTTGCTTTGTTCTTTATGATGACTCCATATTCATCCATCTTGTTCCTAAAGATCCACTTGGTCCTAATTATGTTGTGGTCTTTTGGTTTAGGAACAAGCTCCCAGACTTTACACCTCTTGAACTGATTCACCTCTTCTTGTAGTGCCTCAATCCAATGAGGGTCTAGGATGGCTTCTTCAAACTTCTTTGGCTCTACTTGGGATAGAAAACTAGAGTAGAGTGCTGCACTCAGATTTATGCTCCTTGTTTGTACCCCTTGTCTTAGATCACCAATGATTAGATCTGCTGGATGATCTCTTAGATGCCTATTAGCTGGAGGCATCCTGGCTTCAGGTTGAACTCCTTCAACTTCTTCATCTTGCTGCACTCCTTGGTCTTCTTCTGCATTAGGTACATGTAGTACTCCCCCTGGACAACAACCACTATCTTCTACTTGCTGTCTTGCAGTAGGTCCTTCTTCTATAGTGAGCTTGTCCATCTTCTTTGTCACACCTGTGAAGCTGCAAATACTACTAGACAACTCATGATTAATAAGTCTAGCTTCATCAAATACTACATGTACTGACTCTTCTACAACTTGAGTAGACAAGTTGTAGACTCTATAAGCCTTACTGTTGTTGATGTACCCAACAAAAATTCCCTCTTGGGATTTGGCAGCAAACTTAGTCAAGTAAGACTTTCCATTGTTAAGTATAAAGCACTTACAACCAAAGATCCTGAAGTAGGATAGGTTTGGTTTTCTGCCTTTCACAATCTCATAGGGGGTCTTATTGTGGCTTTTAGTAACGGTAGCCCTATTAATTACATGGCATGCAGTATTAACTGCCTCAGCCCAGAAATACTCTGGTAGAGATGTGTCACTTAATAGGGTCCTACCAGCCTCAATCAAGGTTCTGTTTTTCCTCTCAGCAATGCTATTTTGCTGAGGTGTTATTGGTGAAGAAAACTCCTGAAATATCCCAAATTATTCACATAGTTTTGTCATGCTATCAGACTGAAATTCAGTACCATGGTCACTTCTTATCTTGACCACTGTACTGTCTAGTTCATTCTGAATTTGTTTGACAAAGCTATAGAAGATACTAGGTGTTTCAGATTTCTGTCTAAGGAAGAACACCCAGGAAAACCTTGAGTAATCATCTACAACCACAAAGGTATAGACCTTCCTACCTAGGCTGTGAACTGGCATAGGACCAAAGAGATCCATATGCAAGAGGTATAAGCACCTCACAACATCTTTGTTTTCAATGCTACTAAAGGTGGATCTAGTCTGCTTGACCTTTTGACAAGCCGAGCATATTCCATCTTTAATACACTTAACTTGAGGACCATTCCTCATTAACTCTTTGCTATAGAGTTGGCCAATTGTCTTATAATTAAGATGGGCTAGCCTCTTGTGACATTTGACATAATGAGAGACTTTCTCATCAGCTACAAGACACACTGGAGAACCATTGTTCTCAACCATAATGTCTAGGCAATAGACATTCCTCTTTCTATAACCTGTCAAAATGATCTCTTGATCATTTGACCTCCTGATATGACACCATCTTTGACAAATGAGATGTCATATCCTACATCACTCAGTTGACTTATACTAATAAGGTTATGTTTAAAACCTTTAACATAAGCCACTTGAGTAATAGTTATATGGGAGCTAGAAATGTTACCAAAACCCTTGATGGTTCCTTTTTCAGAATCACCAAAGGTGACTTTAGGACCATCCTTGATTGGTATGAAGTCCTTTAGCAATCCCCTAGTTCCATTCATGTGTATGGAACATCCACTGTCCAAGTACCATATTGGGGCATGACCACTTGCACTTACCTGCAAAACAGATTAGTTGACCTTAGAACCCAAAGAATTCTTGGGTCCTTGGTACAGGTTAGTTTGCCTCCTAACAAAGCTACCTGCAGATTTTCCAACAGGCAGTTTGCTACTCACTTTGACACTAGAATTATGCCAACAGTCTATGGCAAAGTGGCCTACCTTGCCACAGCACCAGCACTCAAACCTATTGTACCTTTGCTTAGGTACATCCTTAGCTGTTTTGTTTACAGCTGACTTGTTGAGAGCTGGGGCTTTGCCCTTAGACTTGGACTGAACAGTCCTAGCAGGTTTAGTAAACCCCAGTCTAGCTTTACCTTTTTGATGAACAAATTCATCAATTAAGGGTAGAACTGACTTTGGTTTAGAAAACCTAGCAACTAAATCTCTCTCCTTCTAAAGACTAATCTCCAGACTTCTGATTTGATCATTCTTAAATGTTATAGTCCCCATCTGAATCACAGTTATGTGCTTCAGTCTGGCTATTTCATTTAGCTTTTGATCAATCATCTTCTCAAAATCAGTTACAGTAACTTTGAGACTAGCAATTTCCTTTGCCTGACCCTTGGCTAGGGACTTGCTCTTCTTAAAGGCTTGCAACAGGACTTTATATTCATCTATCAATTGATGAATATCCCCTTCAGACTCAGATGCACTCTCATCACTTGATGATGATGAATCTGATTCTGAACTAGCACAAGAAATTGAACTTAAAGAACAATTTTGTACCTTACTAGGTCCAGGCTGCTCCTGGATTTTGTCATCTTCTGTTAATGCCATCAGTCCTTTGCACTGGATTTCCTCTTGCTCATATATAGAATTCATTATCTGGATGAACTCTTCTTCCTCTTCCTCAGCATACAGTCCTATATAAGCTTCAGCTTCTGACTCAGATTCTGAAGAAGATATGTCTGACAGGCTCTTATCCTTTTTGGCAACAAAAGACTTTTCCTTCTTGCTCTTGAATTGAGTCTTCTTCTTATCATTAGACTCCTTCCTTTTTTCTGGACAGTCTGCAATAACATGTCCTTGTCTTTTACAGCAATAACATACAATTTTTGATAGAGTTGCTTTGCTAGACTTGGTCTTTTTCCTGTCTTTCTTTGATGACTTCTTGTTCTGATAATAGTCATCTTTTCCTTGTGAAGTAGATGGCTTTGTCCTCCACTGTTTCTTCTTTAGGAACTTCTGAAAGTGTCTTGTGAAGGCTGCAAAGTCCTCATCACTTTCACTGCTTTCAGACTTTCTGCTTTCTGAATCATCTGACTCAGTCTCAGCTACTTTAGGAGGTGGAGTTGGTGACTTACTTTTGTATTTTCTGGTGGCTTCTATCTTGAATGCCACTGTCCTTTCTTTATGTTCACTTCTTGTAGACTTCTCCTCTTCTTTCCTCACCATCAACTGCATTTCATAGGATAGCAATTTTCCAAACAAAGTTAGATGAGGAATTTCTGCTAACTTTGCCATTTCCCTTATGGCACAGATCTTGGTGTCCAAATCTTTTATAAGGGACCTTAAGAACTTATCATTAAGCTCATAATTACCGAACTCTCTTTCATAGGACATTAGCTCATTGACAATCCTATAGAACTTTTTATAGCATTCTGTTATGCTATCAGATCTACCTTGCCTGAAGCTTTCATATTCTTAGTTTAATAAGGATTTTCTATCCTGTCTCACTTCTTCAGAACCCTCCATATACACTATAAGAGTATCTCACATCTCCTTAGATGTCTTACAGTGTATCAAATTCTGAAAGGTAGCATCATCTATAGCACTCACAATGATATTCTGAGCCCTCTTGTCCATTGTGGCTAGAATTATCTCATCCTTTGTCATTTCAAAGAAGTCTTTAGGTGTCCTCTGATTTGCATCCAGGACTGAAACCTTCATGGGCACATATGGCCCTTCCTTAACTATGATATATATCCTAGGGTCTGAGGCTTCCATAAATAGTCTCACCCTTTCTTTCCAGATGCCAAATATTTCTTTTCTGCAAATGGGCAGCTTCATGGATCCAAGTTCCTTATGATTCTCAGTTGAACTCATGGTTCTTGATTTTCTTGATTCTGCAATTTACTTAGACTGAATCTGCCAACAGGATCTACTCAGACAGTTAAGTCCTTTTTTGAGTAACCTCCCTCTAATACCACTTGAAAGATATTGTACCTAATCACCTAGAGGGGGGGGGGGTGAATAGGTGACTTAAATCTTTTTAACTTTTTAGGCAGAATTCAGATTATTTCACAGAGTTATAACTACTTTTTCCAAGCAATCAAACAACAATCACAGAATATCACATGCACACAGTAAACACACAGGTTTATAGTGGTTCCCCAAGGTTTGGGTACATCCACTTTCCCCCCTTCGCCTATCTAGTAGTGTACTAGATTCGGCCAAACTCCTCCACTATCTCAGATCCTCAGATCTTACACTCAGAACCCCAAAACAGGTTCCTATAGCTCAGGCCCAAGGCCTTACAACTCAGACTTCTTCAAAGACCTACACTCAGCTTCTTCACAAAGCCTACACTCAGCCACAAAAGGCCTACACTCAGCCACAACATGCGTACACTCAGAGAATAAAATCTCCTACACTCAGGCACACAGGCCCTACACTCAGCCTTTATAATTGCAGTCTTACAACTCAGATTACTATGGATCCTACAAGAAAATAAGAATACAAAGTGTATATACCTACAACTCTGAATAGAGAGATGAGTTGATAGGTTCTTGATGAGTTCTTGAATGAACTCTGCTGAGAACAATCTCACTTGGCTTTTCTTCAAAGCTTCTTGAATGTAGAACACAATAGGATTGATTCTCTGCAGCTGATCTTCAATCACTGCAACTTAAGATTCAGAACTAGGTCTGAACCCTTCTTTACAGCCTGGTTCCAACGGTTGTCTTCTTGGATGGAGCTCTCTCTCTCCAACTTCTTAGATCTTCACTTGATTCTTCAATGAATAGCTAGATCTTCTGTGTATCACTTGATGTGTTGATCATCAATGAATCATCTCTTTCTGTAGACAGTATAAGCCTATTTATAGGCCTTCTTCATGGTGACCGGCTGATCCGGTTCCTAATTGATTTCTGACAACTCTGACAGGTGCAGCAGACCGGCTGGAATGACAGCTGTCAAGTCATCCAATCAGTTCTTGAAATAACTGTAACTGTATGAAAGTGTCTAGACAATCTGTCTTTAAGTGTCGACACTTATAGACTAAGTGTCGACACAAGTTGACTAAGTGTCGACACTAGCCTTCAAGGTGTCGACACAACTCCTTGTGTTGTAGAATTCACTTCTCGACACAGCTTCTTCATCATGTGTCGACACTGATATTCTGTGTCGACACAACTTCTTGTTCTTCAGCACTTAGTTGAATTCTTGTAAGTGTCGACACAACTCCTTTGTGTCGACACATCTTCATGTGTTGAACTTGTTAAGTGTCGACACATCTTTCTTGGTGTCGACACATGCCTTTTGTGTTGATACTTGCTGTGTGTCGACACTGCTCCTTGTGTCGACACATTCTTCTTCTGTTGAGACTTTGGCTGAGTGTCGACACATCTCCTTAGTGTCGACACTTGTACTTAGAATATTTTGTTGAACTTTGCTGAGTGTCGATACAACATCCTAGTGTCGACACTTTCTTCATGTGTTGAGTCTTCTGCTATGTGTCGACACATTCTTCATTGTGTCGACACTTTCTTCAAGTGTTGAGTCTTCTGCTGAGTGTCGACACATTCTTTATTATGTCGACACTTATACTTAGACTGCTGACTTTTGTTGAGTGTCGACACAGCCTCCAAGTGTCGACACTTTCTGATGTAGACACTGCTGCTAAGTGTCGACACTGCTTCACTAGACTTTTCTTCATTGAGTGTCGACACAACCTGTATGTGTCGACACTTTCTATTTGGTGTCGACTCTGTATCCCTGGTGTCGACACAATTACTCCAAGTGTCGACACTGCTTGCCTGGGTGTCGACACAAGTCTTCTTAAGTGTCGACACTTTGCTCCTGGGTATCGACACATGGACTTAGAATCTTTTCAGCTTTTCCCTGCAAATACTTAACCTGCACAAGGAAACTCAAAATACATCAAATACATTTTGATGTATATCATTGAGTGGGGTGAGGCTTCTTCAAATCAGGTACATTTAAACCAATGCACCCAACAACACAAAAGGAATGACATATAATAATAGTACATCACATGTTTTGGCCGTAGCCTTATTATAACTGTTTCAGTTAATAAAGTGACTTCATACATCGGCACGCAGACCGACAACACATAAAACAGGAAAGTTCGCCTTTGGGCCTTCAAGGGCCAGCCAATTGCAGCACATGGGCTTCACCCCGCTACTTTCCACTTGGCTCTCCAGCACCTGCACAAAAGGGCCCACCAAAACGTGGCAACAAAGCAACGATCAGCTTTTTGCTGACCCATTTATAACGATCCCACCCCTTACTCGGGGTAACATTGCTCCATCCCTGCAAACAAGACATAACATATATATATGACAACACAAAGTGCGTTTAAGTACCATTTACCACAGACGTTGGCCCAACGACCACACGTCCTGTGCACTCAGGGCACATTTTCGGTGTACCAGACTCCCCCGTGTAACACCACCATTCAGAGGTCCATGACTTAATAGTAACTTTGTCATTCAGAGATACTTAACTTGACAACTACGTTGTTCAGAGGTGCTTAATTTGATGACCAACTGCCCATTCAGAGGTGCTTAACTTGATGACCCAGTCGTTCAGAGGCACTTAACTTGATGGCACAGTATTTGGCCTTCACGTCTCAACTCATCCCAAGCCACACGGCTTTGTCCATTTTGGGCTGGCACCCACTACAGGCCAGGAAACCTAAGCACACAGCCTACATCCAACAACCCCCAGGTCTCTTAAAGACAGGTCTCATAACACTAGCTCCCGAGGAGCTATCGCCTAGTGACACTCACTATCGCCTGACGACATCAACAATTCACACAACTGTGATCATTCTTGGGTACTTTCCTGGAAATTCTTCCAGTACTTTGGTGCAGCATCATACACACCTCTTGACTCCGGATTTCACACATACTTCACACGCATATCCACAAAGTCTTCTCTGGCCCGCAAATTAAACATCACCAATCCAGACCAACTTGTTCAGATGAGCTTCATATAGTATGCCGATTCCGTACTCTACATTTCCGGATCTAAATGCAGGAATATATGAGGATCAAACCGATCTACCCATTGGAATCTACCCATTCCACCTTTTGGTGAGGGGATCTATGCAAATGCATATTGAGGACTTCACTTGTCTGGGAGAAAATCGTTACCCTTGAAGATCTCTTCGGATCCATGACCATGATCTATGATCCAGATGGAATTGATTGCCATAACTTCCTCTCCATGGATTTATTGTCGACTCGTGATTCCAATCACAAGCAAACCTTGGATCAATCTTAACCCATGCTCCTGGACGTTCCTCCTCTTCCTTCCCAATAAAGAAAGAATATGATAAGATGAGAATAAAATCTCAAGTCCATACTTACACAAAAGCTACCGCTATGCGATAACTATACCGTCGCGCGGTAACATATGCGGTAACCGCTTTTGCTAGTCAGTGCTGCTATTAGAGCTAGCGCCCGTGATAACACTTTAGCGCTTGGTAGTAAACCGTTCGACATTCATCGAGAGATTAGTGCGGCGTGGTAAATCCTACCGCCTAGCATTAGCGCGCTCGATGATTGTTCGACAACGTTGAGTGCTCAAAAGCATTGAGTGGTCAAAAGCGTTGAGTGGCTACAACGGCGTACTAGCTTCGCAGTACCCTCTTTCGTTGATTGGTCAAAAGTGTTGAGTGGTCGAAGCATTGAGTGGCTACCGCGGTGCGCTAGCTTCATGGTAACCAACCTGAGCACTATGTCTTTTAAATCACTGAACTACCACATGCGATAAGACTATCGCCGCGCGGTAGACCCCAATGACCACTACTCCTTTTGGGGTATTATAGTACACGTGAGCCTGACCGGACCAACTACACACATCAAGGCCACAATCTCCAAGAGCCCCCGAAGAGGAAGCTGAACCCGCGCTTGCGCACGACAGGGTCATGTTAGTAAGCCCGGCCGACGTACATGCGCACATGGCAAACGCACGCGCAACCGTGCCTCGTACAGCCTGTGCGTGCGTGGCCCGCGCTCGGCCAACCCGCATGACAACAAGGTCGTGCCATCGCGCTGCAATACACCTTGTGGTCACGCACGCCTGTGGCCCCGTGAGCCCCCTGTCCCCCACAACCACGCATCACACGGTCACACACCACGCCCATACGCACGCCCTTGCTGGCGGTGGCTTTCGGCAACCCCCACTATCTCTGACCACCTCCTCTGCCGCTAGATGCCTTCGACCGTCGCTGCCTCTGGGCACCTTGCCTAGGCCGCCCGAACTGCCCGGTGGGCACTGCCATCATTTTGGCAAAATTGGTTATCCAGGCGATCGAAATGGAGCGACACCATTATCCAACATAAATCACTCATCAACACAATTACTACCATAACCCTTCAGAAAACTATAAATAGGCCCAAAGACCTTCTTATGAAGACAAGCAACTCTAGAGGCAAGGGAAAACTCTAAGGTTTTTCGGCGAGATCGTGGACTTAGGCCGATTCTCCACTTAGGAATTCGATCTGATTCTCTCCTTGCGCTAAGGTTTCAGCAAGCTCCAAGTCACATCATCCACCTTGGTGATAGTGCTCCTATCAAGGCTTCGCATCAATGAGAGAGCTACCTCCAACAGCTCTGCGTACTTAGAGAGAATGTTTTAGTCGAAACGCTCCCACCAAGGTTCCACGAGTTCAGCAATATTCCAAGGCCAGAGCGCTTCCATCGAGGCTCCGAGGGCTTAGCTGTTTTTTCCTCATTTTCTTTACTTTGTATATGTAACCGAGTAGCGGCGTGTCACCCTTCGAGATAAAATCAATCTTTGTAAAAATCTGAGAAGTTCGTGGATTTTGGCTTGGTACAGATCCAACCACATGGGTTTTCACCCTTTCCGGGTTTTCCACATCAAAAAATGTCCTTTGTCATTTATTGCGGTTCATTTTAACTATTTGCGTGCCCGGTATGACTACGAGCTAAGGCTATCTGATTTCTAAGGATTGGGGAAAAAACCCGGTGACTCGGAATAGTTTGGCTCCGTCTGTGGGAAGATGTTCCGAGAAGCTCTAACGAATCTCAACATTCCCCGACCAAAAACAATGGCAAGGAGCGCACAAACTACAAATGGCACGACCCTAGAAGAGCGCCTCGAGGCGGCCACGACCAACTCACTTGAGGGAAACGCCCCACTAACCAATGGAACAACCGTTGTTGTTCCTACCAATGCAGTAGAAGAGCGAGTCCGACTGATGGAGGAGCTCCATACTGAAATGCTCACCCTCCTACGGAGAATGGGAGTGTCCAACCCTCTTCGCCCAGACAACGCGCGCGAGGCATGACCAATAGTAGTGCTAGATCACATCCCTCATCAGGATGTTGCTCTCCCAGGGGATCCCCCCGCCAAAGAACTCTCCGACAAAGCAATCTCAATGCGACAATCCGAAGGCCGGAGCCCTAGGACGGCACTCGGCCTGACCCTCGGCCAATTGAAGTGGAAGCACAACAATGCGACTATAGACTCACCCTCCATGAGGTCAAGTACATGATCGAGGAAGGATACACCCAGAAGCGGCAGCGCCCTGTGAACGCGCGTTGCCTCTTCCACCACAGGTCCCCGCCCGCTCCTCAAGCGATGGCACACCCCGTATTGCACGTATTCAAGCTACCACACTTCGAGGATTTTGATAGGGTAGAGGATGCCCTGGAGCACATAAATCACTTTGAGATGTTCATGCACCTCTTCAGTTCGTTCGATCAACTGATATGCCAAGTGTTTCCCATGACTCTGAAGGGGAAAGCACGCACGTGGTTCCACTCCCTGCGGGAGTGGGCAATCAAAAACTTTGGAGAGCTCACTCACCTCTTCATCGACCTGTTCATAACCAACCGACGGATCGTTAGAGATCCATCACACCTCTCCGACATCCGCCAAAATGAGGGAGAGTTGTTCAAGGATTTCTTCTGCCGCTTCACCTCCGTGGTGTGACAGATCTCGGGGGTCTACCCAAAGCGTTTTCGTGGCGTCTTCCTTGGAGGACTCCACCCGTGTGGATTGTACTCTGCCCTTATGAAGGAAACACTCCCCAGTTACGCCAACCTCGTTCATCGAGTCGAGTCACAAATCGTGGCTGACGAGGCCATCGAAGCCCGACGCTAACAATTTGAAGGGTCTTCCAAGCGAAAGAGGGTTGGAACCTGCGCCCCCAACACACTGTCGGAACAACAACTACTGCGAAAGGTCTCGCTAGGACCAAGGCCCCCGCTGACACCGAGAATTTACCCTGCTAAATACCACCCGGTTGCAGGTACTCATGGCCATCCAAAACTTTGGCATGCTTTGATGCCCGAAGTCGTTCCCCCAAACCGAGAAGACTGGGCACAGTACTGTGAATTTCACTGCAGGAATGAGCATAGCACGGAGGGCTGCACCCGACTAGAGGAGGAGATAGAGCGCCTCATCCGGCAAGGACATCTGGGAAGATGCTTGCAAAATCAAGTACCCAATCAGCCCCCACCGCACAAACCAGGACCCAGTGTGTATGAGGGGGTGGGGGAGGTGGGGGTGGGGGAAGCCAATGGTCAGGGAGGTTAGAATCATCGCCGACTCTCCCTTCCAATTCGTCTTCATCACTTAGTACGAGAAGAGCCCAAAAGACTCGAGGCCACAAGCGGATACTACCATCAACTTTGGGAACAAAGACCTGAGAGATGTGCACACACGGCATCAAGTCGTCATCAGCATGGGAATTGGAGATCCATGCTTCAGGGTCAGACAGATATTGGTTGACAATGGGAGCTTGGTAGACATCTTGTTCGAATCTACATTACTCAAAATGAAGATACCTTGAGAGCGGCTCGAGCCAGCAACCAGACTGTTGTACGACTTCGACAATGCGCCCGTGCTTGTACGAGGAACAATCACTCTCCTCATTACTCTAGGGTAATTCTCAAGGTAAACAACCTGGGACATCCAAATTGTAATAGTCAACTCCATCTTGGCATACAACACGATTTTTGGGTGACTGCTCCAAGCAATCTTCTAGGCAATCCCCTCCATTATACACCTGGCACTAAATTTCATCACCCCAGGCAGAATAGGTGTCGCACGATCTAATTAAGTGGTGTCACGACTTTGCTACCTTCAGCAGGCGCACCCCGGTCAGGGTCGGGGACAGGTAAGTTTGGGTGAGGACTAAGCCACCACGCCCCTTACTATTTACTACTTTCCTTATTTCTATCTTGAAGAATAGGCCGCGAAGGTGGACTCATGAGCACCTGTACCTTTCTTTTCAGTAATGCAACGTCTGTTTTCACTTCCACCGCAAACGGGTCATCTCAGGCGAGATTGGCGAAAGCCTTTCTGCACCTCCCAAGAAAGATTGGCGAAATCCTTTCTGCACCTCCTAGGAGAGATTGGTGAAAGCCTTTTTGCACCTCAAGTGAGATCGGTGAAAGCCCTTATGCACCTTAGGTGAGATGGACAATGATCTGTCTGCACCTCCCAGGCGAGATGGACAAAAGGTTCATCTGCACCTCCACTTGTGTAACACCTCCATCTGTTAAATGACATATAATAGAAGGTCCGGCCGGGCCCCACACTATATACCACAAGACAGACGACGGGGTCACGTGTTAATATCAAAGGTTACAACACGCATCCTAACTCAGAGCATTCTATCAGAAGCATTAGGTGTTATACTTGAACTCATTAAACATGAATGTCCACTATATATAAACAACAAATTTATATATCTCCAAGGAATGTATACAACATACACAAAATTTTGGCCTTAAGGCATTACAGTTATCCTTTACAAGTGTGGATTACAAGCATCAGCACGCAAGCCGGCCACACATGAAAATAAGTAAAACTTCTTTAATTGTCCTTCGAGGGCCAGCATAGCGGCAACAACAGCCGAAAGGGCTTCAACCCACTATTTTCTGCTCGGCTCTCTTGTACCTACATGGGGACAAACCACCACAATGGTGGCAAACAAAGCAACGGTCAACATTTAGCTGACCAATTTATAAAGACCCTACCCCTTACCCGGGGCAGCAGTATTCCTTCCCTATAGGCATAGCATTTCACAAGCAGATATAACACAAGATGTGCTCTCACGCACCATCAATATATCACAAACGTCGACCACGCGGCCCGACGCTCCGTACACTCATGACATATTATCGATGTACCAGAAAACCAAGGTCCCACCACCGTTCTCAGGTCGCAAACCCAACGGTAAAACTTGAGCACTTAAGCTAGACACTCATGGTATGATCCTAACAAAGCCATTCACTTAGGCACTCAAGCTAGACATCCATCACGCGGAGCCAGTTCAGCTCTTACCCATTGCTCAAATCGCTAGTTCAATGTCAAGACTAACGCGGGTCAGCATCCCCTTATTCGTTTGGCTTATTGTCCTTTAAGAGCACATAGCTCACAATAGTCACACTATCCCCGAAGGATTGGCTTCATAATCATAGGTTAGCTAGGAGATATTGCCAGCGACAACAACGACCGCCTGACGTTAGCGATAGAACTCTCTTTCTGTACCCAGCCAAAGCATACATCACATGCCCAACCCACTGACTCCACACACTAGTTTATACGCTGATTCTTCTCGAGTGCTCAAAATAAAACATCAGCAATCCAAAACAACATGTCCATATGGGCTTCACACAGTATGCCTATTTCGTACTACACATTTCCGGATCTATCTGCAAGACTTCTTGGGGATTTCAAGAATCAGCCCAACAAAAATCTCTCATAATTCCACCTTTTGGTGGGGGAAATCCATTCGTATGCCAAATAAGGGCTTCATATGTCCAAGGAAGAAGATCGCTACCATTGAAGTTCTCTTCGGAGCCATGGTGAAGCTTTTCTACGCGGATGGAACAGAGCACGTCACTCTCCTCTTCTCGGATCTATCCTCAGATCTGGCCTCCGACCACAAGATCTCCTTCAACGAGCTCACAAAGCTCAGCCCAGCACTTCCTTAGCTTCTTCTTCCTTTTCACTCAAAGAAACTCAAGAGATGAAGAGAGAGAGAGAGAGAAAGAGAATGAAACCTCCTTCCTATTCTTCTCTGGTTAAGAGGACTCGGGAATAATCCCAGCCATATGATCTCTCAGTCAAAATAAAGTAAAGGCCAAGATTTGAGTTGAATGGTCAACTTTGGCGTTATCACCTGGCGATATCGACTGTCGCCACTCGGCGATATCAACTTCACCGCTTTGACCTTGGTCAATCACCGCTTATCGGCCGCTTAACAGCCAAGCCGACACGTGTCTCATGCCACGCTGCACTATCACTCAGCGATATCCACTGTCGCCCGCGATATCAAGCCACTCAATGATTTCAGGTGTTGGGTGCGTTGAGAGCGTCGAGAGCGTCGAGTGACGTCTCAATGCTTGCCGCTATCGCCATATGGCGATTCCCACTATCTCCACTCAGCAATATCCACATTTTCCGCCAAATTGTCGAATGAGACTGATTTCGTCAACCGAACTTCGTCGATCGGGAGTAAGTTCGTCGAACAGGCTTTAGTTCGTCGAACGGGAAAGATTTCATATAATAGGCCATAATCGTCGAGCTCTAAACGACGATATTCATCGAGCTCCGCTTGACGATTTTCGTCGAGCCCAGGTCGACTTTTATCATGTTCTCGCCAATGCCTTTTTGGGGTGTTACAACTTGGACAAACCCCGGCTCTCCTAAGCTGCGAATGAACAAAGGTTCTTCGCCACCTCCACCCGGATGGACCCCGATCCTCCTGAGGCACGAACGAATAAAGGTTCTTATTCACCTCCACTTGGAAGAACTCCAGTTCTCCTAAGGAACGAATGAATAAAGGTTCTTCTCCACCTCCACCCGGATGTACCTTGGTCCTACTGAGGTGCGAACGAACAAAGGTTCTTCGTCATCTCCACTTAGATGAGCCCAGGTTCTCCTAAGGTGTGAACAAACAAAGGTTCTTTATCACCTCCACCCAGATGGACCCTGGTCCTCCTAAGATATGAACAAACAAAGGTTCTTTGCCACCTTTGCTTAGAAGAACCTCAGTTCTCCTAAGGCACAAATGAATAAAGATCCTTCGACACTTCCACCAAGACAGACCCTGATCCTCCTGATGCGCGAGCGAACAAACGTCTCTCGCCCCCTCCACATGGACGAACCCAAGTTCTCCCAAAGGTATAGATATCTACCATCCCCGCATAAAGTACGAGCAAGCAGGGGCACATCGCCTCCAAACCATCAACAACCTAATGCTCTCCCGGAAGCACGAAACAAACAATGCACAACCAATACACAACCGATTCAAAAAAGGGTCTCCACTCAAATGAAAGATGTCACGTAGGCTAGATTATTATAAAAAGTAAAAGCATGCAACAACACAAAAATACGCCTACAACACAAAAATATGCAAATCAAAACAAACTAGGGAAAAATATGTCCCCAGGATCACCCCTCTACGACAACATCAACATAGTCATGCAAGGAATCTGAAAGTGATGTATTAGATCTGAAATACTCTAGAGGGGGGGGGGGGGAGGTGAATAGAGTATCCTAAAATTCCTTAGTAAACTTTACAAATTTTGTTGTAAATAAAAAACTGCAGAATAACAAATAATTAATCACAAACACACAACAGACCTAGCTAGCACAAACATAACAAGAACAAAAGAAAGAGCAACCAGACAACACAAGAAATTATAGTGGTTCCCTAACTTGGGTGTCACAACCCGCATTTTCCCAATAATTTAATTATATCATAGTACGGGAAAATACGCGCTGTGATGTCACGCCGTGCAGGGGATAATTGCAGACACTCAGGCAAGACTCCAAACTCTACAGTTTAAAAGAAAACATAAGTTATTATGACTGAAATCCAGTTTAAACTAAGAAGGTACCTGTATCCCTCGGCTCAGTGGATCATCTAGTCCACAATTCAAAAATATAATTTATACGCTTGCGGAATATACTTGTTTTAAATTGACTCTAACATCCTACATGAGTATAAATATCCCCGAGGAATAACTCATGCTAAGCAGACTCTAGATTTATAATAAGTATGAGAAAAAGTCTTTACACTGACCAGAAAATTAGTGACTTAGTTTTAAAAGAGGTTGCATGGGTGCTTTACTAATAATAAATTTTTATAAGCTTAAAAATATCTAACATGCAGTCCTAGCAATAAATCATCCCAGAGAGCAAGTAATCCAAATCAAAGAAGAAGAAAACCACATCAACTAGCTTGGGCTGAATCTGGGGCACCGAGTCAAGAACTTGACGATCACTACGAACACACTTCCGTAACTGGCTCACATGGAACACATCGTGGACACCAGGGAAGGTAGCGGGTAATTCCAGCCGATAAGCTGACACTCAGATGCGCTCCAAAATCTGAAAAGGTCCCACATACTGGGGGTCTAACTTGTGGTTCCTTCCAAATCGTTTTACACCTGGCATCAGAGAAACTTTCAGAAAAACCAAGTCCCCAACGACAAACTCCAGATCAACCCTTCGTCGATTAGCATATTTCTCATAACGCTCTTGTGCTACTCGGAGCTTCTCTCGAATATGAGTCACAGCACAATTCATCTCCTTAAGGGATTCCGGACCAAGCAATGGTCTCTCACCAACCTCAGCCCAAAATAAGGGAGTCCTACAATGCCTCCCATATAAGGCCTCAAACGGGGCCATCTGAAAACTCTCTTGATAATTATTATTGTAAGCAAATTCCATGAGTCTGAGACATTCATCCCAAGTACCACCATGATCCAAAATATAACACCTGATCATATCCTCCACGATCTGATTAACTCGCTCTGTTTGACCATTCATCTGTGGATGATAGGCGGTGGAATACCTTAAATCGGTACCCAATCCCACTTGTAAACTCTTCCAAAAACGAGACGTAAATATGGAGTTTCGATCTGATACGATGCTGACAAGTACTCCATGTAATCTGATGACCTCTTCAAGATACAGCTCAGCTATCTTCTTCATGGAATACCCAATCTTAAAGGGCACAAAGTGAGCACACTTTGTCAATTTATCGACGATTACCCAAACAGAGTCGTGCCCACAGGGAGATTTTGGTAGACCTGTGATGAAATCCATTGAAATACTCTACCACTTCCACTATGGAATATCTAGCGGTGTCAGTTTACCACCAGACCTTCTATGATCTACTTTAACACCCTGACACGTATAACATTCTGACACAAACTTTGCTATGTCATTCTTCATTCCTGAGCACCAAACAATTTGCTTTAAATCTTTATACATCTTCGTGGAACCAGGATGGTAGGAAACACTGGAACCATGAGCTTCTTTACAAATCTTACCCCGAATGTCACCAATGGCAGGAATACAAAGACTACTCCGATATTTCAGAGCACCTAACTCGTCCAAAGAGAAATCAGGTAACTCTCCTTTCTCAGTTCTCTTCCAGAGGTGCAACAAATCAGGATCCTCCTTCTGGTGCACTCTGGTAAGGGAAATCCAAGAGGGCTCTTATGCTTCCAAACTAGCAGGCACAGAACTACTCCCAACCTCACTGTCCATCAACAAGAATTCTTCCACCAGGGATTGTACAGATAGATTGAAGATTTTAGCCGTCTTTCTACTCAAAGCATCAGCTTCTACGTTAGCCTTTCCCGGGTGATAAAGGATCACTACTTCATAATCGGCTACATACTCCAACCACATACGTTGGCGCAGATTTAACTCCTTTTGAGTGAATACGTACTTTAAACTCTTATGATCTATGTAGATCTTGCACAGCGCGCCGTACAATAAATATCTCCAAAGCTTCAACGCATAAATTACCGCAGCAAACTCTAAATCATGCGTAGGATAGTTTCTTTCATGAACTTTTAATTGCCTTGATCCATACACAATCACCTTTCCTTCTTGCATCAGAACACAACCAAGTCCAATGTGTGATGCATCCACATATACAACATAGTCAAGTCCTTCATTAGGCAGAGTTAAAACTGGAGCAGTACACAATCTCTTTTTCAGCTCTTGAAAGGCTTCTTCACATTTATCACTCCAAATAAACGCGGTGTTCTTCTGTGTTAGTCTAGTTAGAGGGGCAGACAACACAGAGAACACTTCATGAACCTTCTATAGTAACCGGCCAGACCTAAAAAGCTCATAATCTCATTAGGAGTAGAAGGTCTCTTCCATTCCATCACAGCAGAAATCTTTGTTGGGTCTACGGAAATACCGTCCTTACTCACAACATGCCCCAAAAAGGACACCTGGGGTAACCAAAATTCACACTTACTCAACTTAGCATAGAGCTTGTGCTCCCTCAGGGTTTTCAAAACCAACCGCAAGTGTTGAGTATGCTCCTCAACACTGCGGGAATACATTAGGGCGTCGTCTATGAACACAATAACAAAACGGTCCAAGAAATCCTTGAACACTCTATTCATTAAATCCATGAATGTAGAGGGTGCATTAGTCAGTCCAAAGGACATCACCAAGAACTCAAAATTCCAGTGTTGGGTACGAAAAGTCATCCAGGGTACATCAGCCTCACGGACTCTCAACTGGTGGTAGCCTGAACGAAGATCAATCTTCGAAAACACATCGCATCCCCACAACTGATCAAATAGGTCATCAATCTGAGGCAACGGATATCGATTCTTAATGGTTACCTTATTTAATTCTCGATAATCTATGCAGAGCCTCATAAAACCATCTTTCTTCTTAACAAATAAAACAGGAGCACCCCACGAAGAAGAACTTGGCCTAATAAAACCACACTACAGCAACTCATCCAGTTGAGTGCGCAATTCCTCTAACTCACGAGGAGCCATACGGTAAGATGCCTTAGCAATTGGACGAGTACCTGACTCAAGGTCTATCACAAACTCCACCTCTCTTTCAGGAGGAAGTCTTGGAAGACTATCCAGAAAGACATCTGGAAACTCTCGCACCACCGAGACATCCTCAAGACGTGGTGTAACAAAAGCTGTTTCCAAAGCTGACAGAGAAACAAGATACGCCTCGCAACCAGACTCTAAAGCTCGGCAAGCACGTACTGCAGAAATAAGCAGGGAACCATTACTTGGAGAACCATAGACACTCATATGTTGACCATTGTCCATCCTGAAATCCAACCGCTTAGCCCTTCATCGGATGACTGCATCATACTTGAACAACCAGTCCATGCCCAAAATCACGTCAAAGTCTGCCAGATGCAATACCATCAGATCCGCAAAAGATATGAAATCGCCTAGACAAATAGGGCATCTCTGAATTCCCCGATTTGGTATCACCAGATCTCAAGAAGGAAGTTTGACGTTGAAGGAGCCCTCTAGCTGAACCTCCTCCAAATGATGTCTATCTACGAAACTCCCCTCCATGAAAGAATGGGTGGCACCCGAATCAAAAAGGACGCGCACCCACATATTCCGCAGCTTAAACTCCCCTAATATAACATGTGTAGAGGTCTGAGCTTCATCTCTAGTCACTACATTTAGCTTTCCTTTTCCCTTATCCTGGGCTGGTGGCGGCGGCAGAGCTCGAAGTGGGGTAGGCTGCAGTGGGGACTGAGCCTGAGGGCATGAAGACTTCATGTGTCCCTTTTGCCCGCACTGGAAGCAAGTCTTTTCTTTCATCCAGCAACGATTCACATCATGCCCCTTCTTTAAACAGAATGAGCACACCGGCTCTCTCTTGGGTGCGCCTTGGATAGCGAGTACCTGTTGCTGCTTCAGGGCGGTGGTCCTCTTGAAACACCTTTCGTAAGAGTGGCCAGGTCGACCACAGAAGCTACAAATTCCCCCACCTTTCTTTTTCAAAGGAGGGCCGGATGCCCTAGAACTTCCATCCTCAACACCTTTGCTCTTATCGTTTCTCGCCTCAGCACCTCGATTCTTGGCATTTTCGATCGCCTCAACCTTCAGTGTGGTCTCCACTGCCTCAGTGTTAAAGTTGGTGACCGGGCGGTCTGGCGGTCTGGCTTGGCGGGTTGATGACCGCGCGGTTTTGCAGTTACCCTTTATCGATTTGGTTGCTGTGGGTTGCTGTCTGAGGTCCAAGCGGTCTGTCGGTTTGACTCTGGCGAATTGGAGACCGGGCGGTCTAGCGGTCTCCCATGGCGATCTCTCTCTCTGGTAGTAGCCGAGCGGTTAGCCCATCTATCTAACCACGCGGCTTGTGCGGTTTGTGTCTGTATAGTCCGCTTGTGTCATGTAAATTTTTAGTCCCACATCTCTTATTTGTATTCTCTCTTCTCTCCTCCATTCTATATAAGGGAGGTCATACCTTTGTAATAGATACCTTTTGAAGATAATAAAGTTTCTGTTAAAACCACTTCGGTTTGTTTTTGTTCCACTTCCGGCTTGTTGTTTGTTCATTTCTAACATGGTATCAGAGGAAACGATCTTTTCCTCCTGATTCAACTTCTGCTTCTGTTCGCGCGGGCTACCTTCTAGCCGCTCGACTTCTTTCCCTCCGCTTGCTTCTCGGCTTGTTTCTGCTTCCCGCGACCTGTCTTCGCGGCTTGCATTCTCTTTTGACCGCTACCCTGTTCGTGCGGCTTGTTTCTCATTGCTTCTCTTCTCTCGCTGCTCCTCTTAGTCGCTGCGACCTATTTAGTAGTCGCCTCGACCAGTTTTCTTCTACCCGCTCGTGCTAACTAGTCATTGCGGCCTCTCTTTTATCGTCCGACTTGGTTTCTCCTGCCTGCGGCTTTCCTAGCCGCACGGCCTGCTTCTGTCCGACCGGCTTGTGACTTGTTTTAGCCATCGCGGCTTGCTGTTCTCTCGCCGTCTCTCTTCAATGGATTCCACTTCCTCCGAGCCGTCCGCCTCGGTGGTCATCTCTTCTGGTAGTGCCCACACTGTTACTCGCGGACGATGGTTGATCGATTCTAGTGCTACAAATCATATGACAGGCAATTCTCAAAGTTTCTCCCATCTAGACACCCATGATCAGTTGCCCCCTGTCATTGTTGCGGATGGTTCTCCCTCCCCGGTCAATGGCACGGGCATGGTTCAAGTCACTCCGTCTCTCTGCCTTGCAGATACCCTCTATGTGCCCCAGTTTCCTTACAATTTATTATCAGTTACCTCTTTATGCAAGCAACTACAGTGCTCCGTCACATTCACTACTACCTCCTGTTCTTTTCAGGATCTGGCCTCCCAACGGACGATTGCTACTGGGACTGAGAGTGGCGGCCTATACTTCCTCGACAACGTCTCTGCTCTATCTACCTTCTCCTCCTCCTCTACAGATCTTCTCCAATGGCATCTTCATCTTGGTCATGCCCCCCTCGCCTTCTTCGCCAACTTCTCTCCCACCTCCCTTCCCAACATCCTCCTCTTAATTGTGACGCATGTCAACTTGGCAACCATCACCGCTCTTCCTTTCCTCAAAAGCAAGCTCGTGGATCCACCCGTCCATTTGATCTTGTTCACTCTGACATCTAGGGTCCTGCTCCTACCCTTACCATTGGGCAGGGTAGTTCTTACTTTGTTATGTTCATTGATGACTTTTCTCGTTGTACTTGGGTCTATCTCTTACGAGACCGTTATGAACTTTTTGATATATGGACATCCTTTTATCATTCAATTCAAACTCAGTTTGGCGTTTCCATTAAAATCTTACGCTCGGATAACGCAAAAGAGTATCTTAGTCAAGCCTTTTCCTCCTTTTGTACGCAACATGAGATTATTCATCAAACCAGTTGCGTTTACTCCTCCCAACAAAATGGAGTGGCGGAACGCAAAAACCGTCACCTCCTTGATGTCGCTCGCACTCTGCTTACGCAAATGCATGTCCCTCGCTCCTACTGGGGTTATGCTGTTCTCATGGCTTGCTATCTCATCAATCGCATTCCCTCCACCGTTCTCCATGGTCAAACTCCTTTCTCCATTCTCTATCCGGGCACAGAACCCTTTCCTCTTCCTCTCTGTATCTTTGGATGCACCGAATTTGTGCATGCTCCCTCTACCACCCGCGACAAACTCTCCCCTCGGTCCACCAAATGTATCTTTCTTGGCTACTCTCCCACTCAGAAAGGTTATTGTTTCTTTGACCCCGTCACCCGAAAAAAATTTGTCTCTGCAGATGTTACCTTCTTTGAAAATGCATCTTACTTCTCTTCCGCTTCTTCCTCTACTCATGCTACTCCTCCTTCTCTCCCCAACCCCCCTATTCCCTTGCCTCCTACTACTGTTCCGCCTTCTCCACCATCTCCACTATCTCCACCCTCTTACCCCGCTTCGCCTTCTCCATCTTCCTCCTCTTCAACGCCGTCGCTCTCTTCTCCCAGGCCAGCTTTATCCACCACGGATGCTCCGGATACTGGGGTACCTGCTGACCTGGACCTCCCCATTGCCCTTCGCAAAGGGGTTCGGGCTTGTACCCAGCATCCTCTTGCTGCTATTTTTTCCTATGAATATCTGACGCCTGCTCGCAGGGACTTTGCTCTGGCTATCTCTTCTACTTCCACCCCCCGTTCCTATCAGGAAGCTCTTACCCTTTCGCATTGGAAAGCTGCCATGGATGAAGAAATCGCTACTCTCACTGAACGGGGTACCTGGACTCTTGTTCCTCCTCCTGTTGGCACAGATGTTGTTGGCTGTCGCTGGGTTTTTGTGGTGAAATTCCTCCCCGATGGCAGTGTGGATCGCTACAAAGCCTGCCTGGTGGCTAAAGGATTCACTCAGACCTATGGTGTTGATTATTTCGATATATTCTCTCCCGTTGCTCGTCTCAGCACCATACGGGTCCTTCTCTCAGTGGCTGTCAACCGGGACTGGCCAATTTCACAACTGGATGTTAATAATACTTTCCTCTATGGTGATCTATAGGAAGATGTTTATATAGAGCAACCTCCGGGGTATGTTGCTCAGGGGGAGACACATGTATGCCGACTGAAGAAGACTATTTATGGCCTCAAGCAAAGTCCGCGTGCCTGGTTTGACAAGTTTAGCGGCATTGTTGCGGCCATTGGTTTTACAAGAAGCTCGGCCAATCACTCCTTATTTGTTCGGAAAACCGCCTCTGGTATGGTTGTTCTTGCGGTTTATGTCGATGACATTCTTCTTACTGGCGATGACCAGGAGGGGGTAACGTTGACAAAGAAACACCTCCGTCAACACCTGGTCACAAAGGATATGGGATCTCCAAAGTACTTTCTGGGGATTGAAATCTCAAGGAAGCCCAACTCCATGGTTCTTTCCCAAAGGAAGTATGCCCTTGATCTTTTAAAGGAGGCAGGATTGACAGGTGCTAAACCTGCCCGTTGTCCTATGACTACTGGAGAAGACAAAACTTGGACAGATGACTCGCCTCTTCTATCCGATATTTCAAGGTACCGATGTCTGGTGGGAAAACTCATTTACCTCACGGTAACCAGACCCGACATCTCCTATGCTGTTGGCAAGGTGAGCCAGTTTATGCAAGCTCCTCGGGAGTGTCATCTTCAATCTGCCTTGCGGATCTTGGAATATGTCAAAGCAGTGCCTGGGAAAGGATTACTCTTTCAGAAGAATGATCATCTGAGGGTTGAAGCATACTCAGATGCGAGTTACGATGATGACAAAGGGGATCGCAAGTCAACCTCGGGTTTCTGCACCTTTGTTGGGGGAAACCTGGTGAGCTGGAAGAGCAAGAAGCAGTCGGTTGTTTCCAGGTCCAGTGCTGAAGCAGAATATCGTAGTATGACATCGACCACTTGTGAGTTAAAGTGGCTACGGGCTCTCCTGCTTGATTTAGGAGAGGTGTACAACCATCCTCTACATATGTTCTGTGATAACAAGGCTGCCATATACATCTCCAAAAATCCGGTCTTCCATGAAAGAACCAAGCACATTGAGGTCGACTGTCATTTCATTCGTGAAGAGATTCTGAAGGAACAAATTTGCACTCCCTTCGCCACTTCTGATAAAGAGCTGGCTGATATCTTCACCAAGCCAGTTTCCGCCTCGTTTCTTCATATTTGTGACAAGCTGGGCTTGATCGATATATATGCTCCAGCTTGAGGGGGAGTGTTGAAGTTGGTGACCGGGCGGTCTGGCGGTCTGGCTTGGCAGGTTGATCACCGCGGGGTTTTGCAGTTACCCTTCAATGGTTTGGTTGCTGTGGGTTGCTGTCTGAGGTCAAGCGGTCTGTCAGTTTGACTCTGGCGAATTGGATACCGGGCGGTCTAGCGGTCTCCCATGGCGATCTCTCTCTCTCTGGCAGTAGCCGAGCAGTTAGCCCGTCTGTCTAACCGCGCGGCTTGTGCGGTTTGTGTCTGTATAGTCCGCTTGTGTCATGTAAATTTTTAGTCCCACATCTCTTATTTGTATTCTCGCTTCTCTCCTCCATTCTATATAAGGGAGGTCATACCTTTGTAATAGATACCTTTTGAAGATAATAAAGTTTCTGTTAAAACCACTTCGGTTTGTTTTTGTTCCACTTCCGGCTTGTTTTTTGTTCATTTCTAACACTCAGCATAGACTTCTGCTCGATTTGCGCATGCCAACTGCTGGACATCGCTTCTTAATCCACCAAGAAAACGCTTCACTCCTCCCTCCTCCGAAGCTACCAAATCAGGAGCAAATCTACTCAACTTGCTAAACTCAATCTCGTACTCGCTCACCGTGAGCTTTCTCTGCTTCAGATGCAGGAAGTTATTCATGAGACGGTCCTGCTCGACCGAGGGCAGAAACTTTTTCAGCAGCATCTTCTTAAAAGAGTCCCTGGAACAGCCTTCCTTCAGACTCTCCTTTTCATGGATCCACCAACTCTTTGCTAGGCCTTTTAACTGATAGGCTGCAATCATAACCTTCTGGGCTTCTAGAATCCCGGAATACAAAAACATCTCTTCGATTGAGATGATCCAATCATCCAAAATCATAAAGTTGGCACTCCCATCGTAGGTGGGAGGTCCCAATCATTGGAAGTGCGATATGAAATTTATTTCTGGTGGTATCGCCATGGGGGGCACCAGAAGAGCAGGGGTATCAGGAACGGCTTGGCCCAAGGTAGGCTCTTACACTAAAGGTTGCTGTGCGGGAGCGGCAAACAATAGAGACTCAATTTGCGATTGCATCGCAACCAATTATCTCGACAGAGACTCGTTGATCTGCCGTAGACTCTCAATAATCGCATCGATTTGCGCACCTGATGACTCAGCCTCCGACTAGGGAGTCAACCTCGTTGCAGGACACTTTGGCGGCATTTCTAAAAAGAAAACGAACAACTCATCAAAATCCTAGCTTACGACAAAACAATACGACTAGTTCAGACCATTCTTAAAGACACTTGCTTATGCTGCAACTTGCTCTGAGATTTTATAATGATGTTATGTCCTACTTAGGATGATATCCTCTCATCCTATTGACTCTTGTGCCTATGACATGAATACATGAGTTCTTTATTCTTATTTAAAATCATGTGTGTACATGTGTCATCATGTAAACCTTAACTTAGCACGCGTGCTTATGAGATGATATGCAATGTATGCAGTGTTATGCATTCTAAAAAAAGGTCTTAAAGCATGCATGAGCGGCGTACACATGAAATGTTATGCATCCCATACTACATAACATCGCATGCAATGAGAAAAGAAAACGTGCTAATGGGCACTCATGTGATGGTGGTTATGCATCCCATACTATATAACCGTCACATGTTGCCTCCTATGATAGATCCATATACAAACACATATTATGCATCCCATACTACATGATATGCCCGTATACTTCTTATCATGCTATGAGTGTAGTGACTATGCTTTGGCTAAGATGTACTGATGACACATCGGTGTGTGTATGAAATATCAACAAATAACTAACACTAACAAGGGTAGGTTGCCCGACCAATTGTCAAGCAACCTCCCATGATACCAACTGTCACAACCCGCATTTTCCCAATAATTTAATTATATCAGAGTACGGGAAAATATGCGATGTGATGCCATGCTGTGCAGGGGATAACTGCAGACGCTCAGGCAAGACTCCAAACTCTACAGTTTAAAAGAAAACATAAGTTATTATGACTGAAATCTAGTTTAAACTAATAAGGTAGCCGTATCCCTCAGCTCAGTGGATCATCTAGTCCACAATTCAAAATATAATTTATACGCTTGCAGAAGATACTTGTTTTAAATTGACTCTAACATCCTACATGAGTATAAATATCCCAGAGGAACAACTCATGCTAAGCAGACTCTAGATTTATAATAAGTATGAGAAAAAGTCTTTACGCTGACCAGGAAATTAGTGACTTCATTTTAAAAGAGGTTGCATGGGTGCTTTACTAATAATAAGTTTTTATAAGCTTAAAAATATGTAACATGCAGTCTTAGCAATAAATCAACACAGAGATTAAGTAATCCAAATCAAAGAAGAAGAAAACCACATCAACTAGCAAGTGGCAAAATCAACAACTCTGTGACCGTCAACAATCTGACACGAACCCATAGTAAAACAGTATGTCTGAACTAGGAAAAAGAAAAAAACTGAACGACAACTACCTCGCTACGGCGAGGTGCAAAGCCACCACTGAAACTGCCGTTAAGAGAGTCCAAAACCAGCTTCACTACCTACTACGGCTCTGAACCTAAGGCATTCCAAAAAAAACAGAACGTCTCAACAAGTAGGTACAAATGGTGGCAGAAAAATTAAGCAAAGGTAAACAAAGGTCAAAAGAGGTACCAACCCAAGACCAAAAATACTGACATAAAGTACGAAGTAAGAATCAAACATGAAAGGAACACTTACGTGAATCGTCACGTACATAGCAAACACACCATATGCACAAGGAAATAAGGTGACGAACATGAGTAAAGCATAAGGAAGAAAATCCATAACCTTTATTAACCACTTATGGTCACTCTACCTAAAAATACGGGCGAGATGGTCACTTAGCTGGACACACCCCTCATGAAAATTAAATCCGTTTAACTGCAGGAGAGATTCATACCCTCCACCATACACCGCAGATGCCAAAAACATCGTAGAGTTCCAAAAGGTACTAATAAAGGAAATAACCTTGTGGAGGTGGTCACGCCCACTAACTCCCGAAATCAAAGAAACCACAACACCAACATCTCGGGACTTGGCACATCGGATTCTACATGACATTTCTAGATTAAAGACACGGTTGATAAACCTTTAGAAATGATTTACAAGCCTATATAGACACTAACACGTCCAACAACGATAGACGAAACAATTTAATTCACCGATAAAACATTCTAAGGACGATTGTACGCACCTAATCAAGATTGAAATTACCATGACTAGATTTTATAATTTTTTTGAGTGATCTTCAAGAAGGACTAAACATAACCATAGTTTGGAAAGACAACACAAAAAGGCAAGAAAATTAAGGAACAAAGACATAATGGTTAGCATTAAACCGGACAAGGAACAATGAAGGAAAACCACCACTTGCTTCGGTTGTACCGGAAAAAGTTCTCTGAATCGCTCCGCGTCGTAGATCGGGGCAAAAGAACACAGGAGAAGTTGAGATGTAGACAAAAATGGAGGAAAATGGATTAGGGCCGAAAAACTCTAACGAAAAAAACTCAAGGAATAGGGAAGAAATTACCACGATAGCGTAGATCTTGGCGAGAGCTTTCCTGATCTATGTTCGGTTGAAGATTTCGAGCACCGGAGAACCGTCGGCGGCCACCGGAAGATTCACGAAAAAAGAAACTCTCTCTCTCTCACTGCTCTGGTTCAGGAGAAAAATAACGGAGAAGATGAAGTTTGGTTCTAAAACCTAAGTCCAAGAATATATATATATATATATATATATATATATATATATATATATATATATATATATATATATATATATATATATATATATAATGTTTATAAAAAGTTTTGTCAAAAACATGTTATTTCGAGCAGTTTTGCGGGAACCCAAAATAGAGGTCTAGTGTTACTTCAAATCACAAAGTGCCCAACATGAACGTTATAGATATCGTCGAGACGAACAAATTTCATGTTGACCAATTTTTCTTATGACTCCGTTTTGACCCTCAAAATGATGCCAGAACTCAGACTGTACATACTACTCGAGTAGAAATCGGTTTACTCGAGATGGAGGGGTTTACTCGAGTTGGAGGGGCTTACTCGAGATGGAGACTCGAGTTGGAGACTTGGGGAACTCGAGATAGTCATAGGTACTCGAGATAAAAGGCATAGAACTCGAGTAAATCAGGTCTACTCGAGATAGAAGGCATAGAACTTGAGTGGATAAGTCGAATGGGATATCTATGAGTAGTTTCGGGAAAATCAATAATAGAGGTATAAAATGGCTCCAGATCGAAAAGCGCCCAACATGAAATTTGTATATCTCGTCGATATGAACAAATTTCATGTTGACCATTTGTTCATACGACATAATTTTGGTCCTCCAAATGACGCTCGAACATAAACGATAGAGAACTACTCGAGATGAATAAAACTACTCGAGAATGAGGGCAAAGTACTCGAGAGAAACTTTAACTACTCGAGTAAAATAAGTAGGACTCGAGAGAATTCAATATTACTCGAGTAAAACAACAATTATACTCGAGATACAACAATAGTACTCGAGTATATCAAAGGTACTCGAGTAGAATTCAATAATACGGCTTATTTACGAGCAGTTTTGGGAAAACCGAAAGTAGAGGTTGAAGACGGCTCCGAATCAAAAAGTGCCCAACATGAAAATTGTAGATCTCGTTGAGACGAACAATTTCATGTTGATCAGTTTTGCATATGATGCCGTTTTGACCCTCAAAAAGGCTTCCAAACATAAACTGAAATGAACCACTCGGGATGAATGAACGGGTACTCGAGAGAGAAAACACAGGTACTCGAGAGGAGAAAGCAGCTACTCGAGAGGAAAATACAAGTACTCGAGTAGAATTAGGCGGTACTCGAGAGAAGAAAACATTACTCGAGTAGATCCAGAATTCACTCGAGAAGAAGCAGAACAGCGTGCCGAATAAAATGAAACAAGAGTTCAAAACGGAGGCCCGAACGCGAGCCGAATAAAATGAAATTTTCACCGTAGTCGAACACTGATGCTACGAACGCAACAGCGAAGTCAAAATCAAAATCCGATGATCCATTCCCGAGATATAAATTTTCCAAGTATGCGATGAACATAAATTAATCAAAACTTCAATCGCGCGCCGAGACTCCAAAAATACTCGGATTGCGATGAAACTTGACCTGCAAGTCCAAAATTACTCAACTTAAATCTCAAATGCAAAAATTGCCGATTACAGTAGAAATTCAAGAAATCGGCCGACTCGACCGGACATACACAAAAATGCCTTAACGGCGTTGTGCTGCCAACTCAACGTTAAAAGTAACGCCAAGACGTCATAAATATGACGATACCAATCCAATAAAATCAGCGAAAAAAACAGGGGCGTTACACTGGGTACATCCACTCTTCTACCACCCTGGTAGAAATCCACTCAGATTTTTGATCAGGTGCCTGACACCAATGAGCTTTTGATCAGGTGCTCAAAAACCAAACCTCAAGTCTTTTGGTCAGGTGACTTGCAACCAGGAATAACTTTTGAAGGGAGTTATAACCCTTTATATAGTGTGGGGGGATGAGAGGTGATATTGTCTTCTCTTTCTCAATATACAACTGAGAAGACTTAAGTGGAAATGATTTTAGCAAAGAGCTCCCCCTGAGATGTAGAATGGTTCAGGGAAAAACTGGAGCTTTGCTTCAGGGTGATAAGCCTTCAATCTTTAAGCCATGACCAAAAAGATCTTCAGGAACTTCTTGACAGATGGAATAGTTGTTGTCCTTGAAGTGTCATGGAGAGTTAAAGAATGAAGACTCTTGATTTTGATTGATTGTTCTTCTTCTTCAGATAACAGATGTTCTTGTGGTCTAGGGCTTTTTCTCTGTATCAGAGATCTGTGAAAGAAAGGGCAGAGAGTTTCTTGTTGTAGACTGATTATAATTTTTGTCTGTTTGTCTATGTTCTTCTATCTTCTGTGTCTTGTGTACAGGAAAAGGGAGAAAATCTCTTTTATATTTCCTGTCAAAAATTATCTTTCGAAATTTGAAATCCTCTGCATTAATTGCTAACGACCTTGAAAATAAACTACATTGATTTATTTCCCCAACTGTCCCATGAAAAAACGGTAAGCAATAATCCTAGAGACGACCATAATCAATGCTCTATCTAACAGTTATATTCAGAGAATATTTTAGCATTGATTACTCAGGAATTACTGCAATAGGAAGAGGACAGAATGAAGGAAATAACTAAGTCTGGAATCGTCGAATAGAGAACAGAAATCGTCGAGGTGAGTCCATAGTTCGTCGAGCTGAGAAGCTGTGTTCGTCGACCAGATGGCTTCTGTTCGTCGAGCTTAGTTCTAAGATCGTCGAGCAGAGAATAGAACTACATTGATTAGAAACTTTGACAATTCTGTGTATGGAGTTCGTCGAGCTGATAACTTGTTGACAGAACTTCTGGGGAATGTGTCGACACAAGTCCTGGGTGTCGACACAATTACTTCTTGTCTCGACATGGTTGTTGTGTTGATAAAAATCTGGAGTGTGTTGACATAAGTCCTGTGTGTCGACATAATTGCTGTTGGTGTCGACACAAGTCTTGCTTCTGGTGTTGACACAAACTTCTGGTGTGAAGTGTTGAAGTATCCAGAAATCATCGACCTGAGTTTCTGTTTCGTCGAGCTGAGGACCACTAACTACTGCTAGATAACTTTAGCCAAAGTGGTCAAAGTTCGTCGAGCTGAGAATCTTGAATTCGTCGACTGAAGATGATTCTGGACTTAGAAAATTTGAGAAACTTCTGGAATAATAAGTTGAAGTAGAGAACCCAGAAATTGTCGACCAGAGAACTAAGTTCATGACCTGAGTCTAGAGAACAAAGTCTGGACTTGGAATGCTGAAGGTAGAGTCTAAAGTTCGTCGACCTGAGAATCAAGTTCGTCGAGCTCAGCTCAGATAATTTTCTCTGAGATCGTCGAGCTGAGCACGACTATCGTCGACCTGAGTTCTACGAACGTCGAACTCATTTTACTGAGTCTTTGAAATCTCTAAGTCTTTGAAGTCTCTGGCAATCTGATGATGGCTGGTCCATGAGATGTTGAAACAAAGGACTTGGCCTAGACTCTAAGATACAACTATGACCCTGGCTATACATGATGGGTCACAAGATTCTAACTTAGTGAACCTAGCCCAAATCAAACTAGGGATCCAACAATCTCCCCCTATTTGAGTGAGGTCACTAATTACAGACTCAGACTAAACTGAAAATAAACAAAGCAGTAAAACATATATATGGCAGAGAAAAATGAACACATGAATCAGATATATATACAGATGAGCTTTGTTCAGAAATAAGAAAGCAGTTATAAACATTACAGAAATTAAATAGCTCAGAACTCATTTCTTTTGCTTCTTCTCTTTTGGCTTCTCTTCTTTGCTCTTGTCTCCTGGCTTGGTAAAAACAATCTCTCTATTTGGATTAGAATCTTGCATATTGGTCATGGTCATATCAGCAGCCCCTATAATCTTCAAAGATGTGGCTCTGGGGACTATTGCTTCTAGGTGCAATTTCATATAATCATCAACATTGAAAAACTTGTTAGCTTTCTCAAACCTCTTAAGCTCTTCTTTCCTATATTTTGACATTGTTGTATATTCTGAGGGATTCTTTCCTTCAGCTCTGGCTTTGTTGATCATTGAAAGACCAACAAGTTCTTGGAACCTGGCCATCCTAGCTGAAGTACCTGTTTCTGGATCTTCAAAGGGTACAAGAGGAGAAGGAGGTCTGTTAGAGCTTTCAGCTTGTTGATGTTGCTTCTGTTGTTGATGTTGGTACTGCCTGCCAGAAGGATATTGTCTTTGCTGGCTGCTTTCTGTGGATGAGGACCTACCCTGATGTCTTTGATAAGTTTGAAATTGGGTAGTCCTTTGAGAAGATATGCCTGAAGCACCAACAGCTGGAGGAGGAGGAGGAGGAGGGTCCCTTCTGTATTTCTGAGTTGGAGGAGGGGAGTATCTTCTGCTTCTCTTCCTTTCTTTTTGTTCATTTTTAGATAACCACATCTAAGCTGACATCCCTTTATATGGAGTTATCTTCTGAAGGATATAATAGGGAGTGTCATTGGATGGATTTGGTTTAGGAGCAGGAGGAGGTGGAGCTTTCCTTTTCTTAGATACTTTCTTCTTCTTTGGATCCTCATAAGAATCCTCATCCTCATTATCATCATCGTCATCATCAGATCCCTGAGGATTATCATATATATCATTTAAAGCCTTCAGGGCCTCAGGAGAAATGATAGGCTTCTTAGGTTTAGATGGAGCTGGAGGAGAAACTTCAATAGAAACTAGAGAACTAACTATGACAGTGCTTTCAGCAGCTGTCTTATTCTCTTCTTCAATGTCAGCCAAGATCAAAGCATCAAGATCTGGCATTGGAGAGTCATCCATAACAAAATTGGGGGCAGAAATAATTTCTAGAGGGGATGGGATGAGTACAGCTTCTGGAATAACAAAACTGTCTCTTAGTTGCTTGACAACTTTAGGATTGATAGGGGAAGAATATGGAACAATAGCCAAAGATGGCTTAGTATAATCTGCTGGAGGGAAGCTCAAAATTGCAGTATCAAATATTTTCAACAAATATTCTAAATCTACTGTGGGATTAATGATGAAATCACCAACAATAATTATCTCTTCTAGAGCTGACTCTTCTATATCCATGTCAGTCTCAATAAAATGAATGAAATTAATAAAATCTGTATCTTCTGCTGTTGCTGCCTCTGCATCTGCTGGAGCTGGAGCTGCTGAAAGTAAAACTGTTGCTACTGCTGGAGCTGCTGCAGCTTCATCATCAAGCATCTCCCCCTGCCTGGTTTCAGTAATAACTGGAGTCAGGCCCCTAAATGAAGAGGGAGCATCATAAATGGCAGAGATCTGGGTAAAGAGAGAGAGAGAAAATGGAAGTAGCAAGAGGTGTAATGGCCTCTGCTATGAAAGCTTTGAGGAGCGGTGTGATGAGAGCAATGATAGAAGAGATGGTGGAGGGGTCTAGTGTTGGAGTGGCAGAAGGTGTTACAGAAGGTATTGAGGTGGAAGCAGTTGGATGGATGGTAGTTGTTGGTGAGGATGGTGGGATGGCATCTTGCATTTGGTCATCCTGGATGGATTCAGTTGGATGATGGGGAGTATTGGGAGGAGATGATAGTAGATTGAAAGATGGTATGGAGGACAAGTGTGGTGGAAGAGGAGATGAAGGTGGTGTTGGAGAAAGGGAGGGTTGATGATATTCCTGAATAGGGGAAGAAGGGATGTCTGTGAGATCTACTGGTGGAGAGGTGGCAGGAGATATAATAGGAATAGATGGTTGTGGTTGTGGTTGTGGTTGGGCTTATGGAGTTGAGGATATGGTGGAGGAGGGTTGTTGTAGAGTCTGATGTTGAGGTTGGAGGACTGTGGTGTGGGGTGTAGAGGGTAGTTGAGTGTGGAGTGCTAGAAGAGATGGGGATGAGGGTATGCTCTCTTCAGCAGGGTGAGGAGTGGCTCTAACAGCCCTTGTGCTCTCAGATGCTGTGTTAGAAGAGGTTGAAGCCTTAGAGGGCTTGTAGATTGTCCTCTCTCACCTGCCAAACATGGCACATGTTAGCCTTTTGCTGGCATTTATGAATATGGTCGGGGAGACCAGTGATTCAACAGTCTTTTCTTTTAAGAAGATCCCTAAGATCCTTCCAAAACAAACTTCCTTTTTATTGTTCTTTTTCCTGATTAGATCAAAGATGATCTGAGCCCAAGCCACTTGCGTCTTATTAACCACTACACACATAACCAGAAACTGATGCCTGGTTATATAATCATGTACAGTGTGCTTGCCTAGCAAGACTTTCCTAACAATATCTGCCAGAAACTTATATTCTGCAGATAAGTGTTTCTTCAATAATTTATTAGGGTTATCTCCAGCATAACCCATCATGCTTAACATCATATCATATTCCTCATTGTCAATTTCCAGTTTATCTTCTCCATTGCTCAATCCAAATGTTTCAGTCAAAACGGCGGGAGATAGAGAAATGGCGTTACCTGCAATTGTTCCAATCATTATATTTTCCTCTGTAGTTGAAGATGTGTAGACCCATTCTCTAATCTCAGTTCCAGATATTTTAATCCTTGTTATCATCAGATTCTTCAGTTGCTGCTCTTCCAGAAGTTCCAGAATATTCAGAAATATCGGGTCCGAATGCTGAAAAGAATCAAAGTCAACATCGAAGCTGGTGTCGAACTTCATCGCAGCCAATGTTCCCGTTGGAATCGCAATGAAATCACCTGCAAGAGAGAAAAACGACGATCAAGTTCAAGGGAATAGAAAGCGCGGGACGGAGGTCGAAGAAAACCTAAATATAGGGTTTTCTAGAATATGAATCGACAAGCTCCATTCCACGAAAATTAAAACATTCTTCGATCTGGGTTCGACGAAATAATTTAGATTTAAAAAATTCGTCGAGCTCAGTCTGAAGATTTGAAGACATTTCGTCGAGCTCCGTTCGAAGAAAGTTTTCTGAAGTGGGTTCGTCGATCTCCGTTCGACGAAAACACTCTTCACTCACAGAGAGTTCGTCGACCTCCGTTCAACGAATATCTCCCGAACTTTCCCTAGTTCGTCGAGCTCTGTTCGATGAACCCTGGAAAATTTGTCGAGTGCAGACAGACACTGAACTAAGTCTTCTCCATTAATCATGCCAAGCTGATTTATAAAGAACAGATGGTTTCTTTCATCCATAGGTTTGGTGAATATGTCAGCTCCTTGTAAATCAGTGTAGATATAGACAAGTTTAATTTTGTTTTTGTCTACACACACTCTTATGAAATGATGTCTAATATCTATATGCTTAGTCCTACTGTGATGGACTGGATTTTGTGTTATGGTTATAGTACTTGTGTTATCACATAGTAGAGTTGAATTATTTAAGTTGAGACCATAGTCTAGTAATTGATTTTGAATCCACAACATCTAGGAACAACAGCTGCCAGCTGCAATATATTCTGCCGCAGCAATTGAGGTAGACACAGATGACTATTTCTTACAAAACCAGGACACTAATCTCATACCCAGGAACTGGCAGGTTCCTGAAGAACTTTTCCTGTCCACCCTGCATCTAGCAAAATTAGCATCTGAGTATCCAGTTAACTCAAATTTTGATTCAGTGGGATACCACATGCCTAGACTTGGACAACTGTTTATATATCTCAAAATTCTTTTTAAGAAAACTAGATGAGATTCTTTAGGGTTTACTTGTAACCTAGCACAAAGGCATGTGGAAAACATGATATCAGGTCTGCTAGCTGTAAGATATAGTAGGGACCCAATAATGCCCCTATATAACTTCTGGTCAACAGGTTTCCCATGTGGATCAGAGTCTATTACAACATTTGTAGCCATAGGTGTTTTCTTTGCTGAGGCATCAGCCATCCCAAACTTTTTGATAAGCTCTTTTGCATATTTAGCTTGGGAGATGAAGATGCCATCAGGGAGCTACTTCACTTGGAGACCAAGGAAGTAGGAGAGCTCACCCATGCTACTCATTTAAAATTTGGAATGCATGAGGTCAGAGAACCTCTTGCATAATTTGGAATCAGTAGACCTAAATATGATGTCATTCACATATATTTGTACTAACAATGTTTTTTTCTTATGATATCTAATGAAAAATGTCTTATCTACTATGCCTCTAATGAACTTATGCTCTATCAAAAATCTAGCTAAGGTCTCATACCAAGCTCTTGGAGCTTGCTTTAGACCATAGAGGGCTTTATGTAATTTAAAAACATAAGAGGGGTGAGTTGGAGAGACAAAACCTCGAGGTTGTTCAACATAAAACTCTTCTTTTAGTACTCCATTCAGAAAAGCACTCTTCACATCCATCTGATAGACCTTGAATTTCTTAAAGGCTGCATAGGCAAGGAATATTCTAATTGCCTCTAACCTTACCACAGGTGCAAAGGTTTGGTCCTAATCTATTCCTTCCTCTTGCCTATATCCTTGAGCAACAAGCCTAGCCTTGTTTCTCACAATCACTCCTTGGGCATCCATCCTGTTTATGTAAACCCATTTGGTTCCAATTACTGGGGTAGTTTTGGGGTCTTGGAACCAAATCCCAAACTCTACATCTCTCAAATTGGTTTAATTCCTCCTGCATTGTAATTATCAAGTGGGGATCTTGGTCTGCATCATAGATGGATAGAGGTTCAACCTGAGAGAGAAAACATGCATGCGTCAAATCTTGGTTGAGTTGATGCCTTATCTGTACACCTGCTGATATATCTCCAATCACTTGAGATCTGGGGTGATCCCTTAGTGTGACAAGATCGGTGAGTGGAGTTGGTTCTGTAACAACAGTAGGAACTAATTCTTCTTGTGGAATTATGTTTGCTATTGGGGGAAGATCAATTCCTTCAATGCCTTCATCTTTACTTTCTTCAATGACTTGTGGAGAAGGATGTGTTAGAATCTCTTGGGTGAGGTTTAGTCCATCCAAATTCTCACACAAGTGAGGTACTTGCAAGGTGCTTTTGGTAGAAATCTCTTTCTTTTTGCAAGATATGTTAGCTTCATCAAATGTAACATGAATAGATTCTTCAATTTTTAGAGATGATTTATTAAAAACCATACAGACTTTGCTTACTTGGGAATATCTTAGAAAGATTCCCTCTTCAGCCTTAGCCTCAAACTTTCTAATATATCTTTTATTGTTGTTGTGAATATAATATATACATCCAAATACTTTAAAATAGTTGATTTTAGGTTGCTTCCCTTTAAGTAATTCATAGGGAGTCCTGTTCTTTAATTTATGTATCAAAATTCTGTTCAGGACATAATTTACAGTGTTTACAGCCTCTGTCCAAAAGGTTCGTGTCATGTAAGCATCTACAAGTAATGTACGTACAGCTTCAATTAGTGTCCTATTTTTTCTTTCAGCTACCACATTTTGTTGGGGAGTTCTAGGAGCTGAGAAGCAGTGCCTGATACCTTCCTTCTCACAGAACTCATGCATAAGAAGAGACTCAAACTCTGTGGCATGATCACTTCTGATCAATGCAACATGAGTAGAGAACTCAATCTGTATGGTCCTGAGAAAATCTGTAAGAACCTTAAAGGTATCTGACTTAGATCTCAGAAAGGACACTCAACCTTGAGAAGTCATCCACTATAACTAAGGTGTAGGATTTCCCTCCTAGGCTTTGTACAGCAATGGGTCCAAAGAGATCCATGTGTAGCAAATACAAAATCCTAGGTGAATCAATTTTATTAACAGATCTAAAACTAGATTTAGTTTGCTTGCCTAGTTGACAAGCCCTGCAAAGGCCTTCCTTCTTGTAGGGAGTAGAAGGTAAACCTCTAACAAGGTTGTCTTTTGATAGTCTAGCAATGTTTTTCAAGTTTACATGACCTAGCCTTTTATGCCTTAAATCATTCTGATTACTAGTTATATTAAGTAAGCAGATATCAGAATTGGCAGAAAGAAAATCAACCAAGTATATGTTACCTTGTCTATTCCCAATTAAAATAGTTTGTTTTTCTTTATTAGCAATAGTGCAAGAAGATGAGTTAAAGTGTACTTGATAACCTTCATCACATAACTGACTTATGGATATGAGGTTATGCTTGAGTCCTCTGACATATGCCACTTTCTTGAAAGTGACTGTTCCAATCTTCACTTCTCCAAAACCTTCAGACTGACCACATTTTGAATCACCAAAGATAACCTTTGGTCCTAGCTTGGACTTATAGTTGGTTAAGATGTCCTTGCTGCCAGTCATATGTTTCAAGAATCCACTGTCCAGGTACCATGTTTAATTATTTACTGGACAGCTCTTCACCTACAATGAAAAACAGTTAGTTGTTCTTGACCCAGGTTACCTTGGGTCCTTTGTTTTGCTGGTAAGAGAAACTGGATATAACAGAAAATTCATGTTGAGATTTATATCCTAATGGGTGATATCTTCTAGGTGGTATTACCCAATCAGCTACATGATTAAATGGTTTTCTAGAATTATTAGAGTTGCTGCTAAAATTACAGTTTTGGTTAAGTCTTTCTGGGTTTGATGAATTATTGTGAGTTCGTCGACCAGAGTTCGAGGAATTGGGATGAGATCGTCGATTTCTGCCCAGAGAATGAACATGTTCATTTTTTGTGCCCCACGTTCGTCGACCTCTGCTCGACGAACCATACAGAGTTTGTCGATCGCAGTTATACGAATGATTATAGTTAAAATTTGCATTCAGCGTTTGTCAAGTTGGGTTCGACGAACGGGCAACATTTCGTCGATCTAAGATCGATGAATTCTGCTGAACTTTGTTTTTACTTGTGGTTTTCTGATTTTTGTTATTTTGACTATTTGATTTTGGAATTTGTTCTATGGTTTGATTATAGTTTATTATTTTTTTCCTTTAGCTGAAACAAATTTGATGGGGGTTGATAAAATGTTTTTTTTGAGAATGGGGGGAAAACCTGATAATGCACCCAAGCCCAGCTTGCCATTCAATCTGGCATTAACTATGCTTGTTATGCCCATCAGCTTGAGGCTTCTCCCATTGAGAGATTCCTAAAGTTGTTTAGCCTCACATAGCTCAGTCTTTAACAATATAATTTGTTCATTTGCTAAAGTTAATTCATCTTTTAACCTATTATTTTCTGAATTAACATTCTCTAGGTTTCTAATTTTTCCCTAAGTGTCTTAATTTCTTTTTCTGAGTTAATTAATTCAGTGCACATTATTTTAAATTCAGATTTAAATGAATCAGAACTGTAATCAAAGGAAGATAATACCTTGTCAGCTTCAGAATCTAAAACTACTTCAATGTCTGAATCTTCTTCTTCTAAATGGCTCCTAGAGGCATCAATGGCCATTAGGCAAACCTCTTTGGCCCTTGCCTCTTCTTCATCTTCACTGGAGCTGGAAGATGTTGATTCATCCTCAGTCTCACTCCAAGATTCAGCCACAAAACCTTTCTCCTTCTTCTTGTGTTTGCTGGAGGAAGGCTTACTGTTATGCTATCTTCTTGTGTCCTTCTCTCTTCTCTTCTCCTTTTTCTGATTCGCTGGACACTCAGAGATGAAGTGTCCAGGTTTTTTGAAACCAAAACACACCATTTCTTTAGTTGGTGTTTTGTTATACCTTGATTTGTCATCCTGCCTTGATGACTTTCTCCTGAAATCTTTCATTGCCATTTTGTAGAATCTTTTGGCAAAAAGACTCATCAGCTCTTCATTTGTTGTTGAATTCTCTGTCTCCCCAGCAACTTTAAATGCAATATTTTGTTCTTTTCTTGCTGGAGGAGGTGTTCTTTGCTCAGCTTCCTCTCTGTATTTGATCAGCTATTCATAGGACTTAAGCTTGCGTAAGAGAGATTCAGTGGAAATCTTATTTAAGCTTCTGGCCTCCTTGATGGGCCAGATCCTTGAATCCCATTAGCATGGGAAGCACATAAGGATCTTATCATTCACCTCAGTGAGGGTGATGTCCTTGTCCAAGGTTTTTAGCTTATTGATGATTGAGCTTAACCTATTGTACATATCAGCCACTGACTCAGCTTCTTCTTTCTTGAAATTCTCATACAGGGAAATGAGATTGGATCTCCTGTCCTTTCTTTCATCTGCTGATCCAGCCACCATTTGATTTAGGGAGTCCCAAATGGCTTTGGATGAGGTGCATTCAGCCACTTTTTGAAAGATATCATCTGACATTGTTTGTGTCAGTATATTCATTGCCTTGGCATCAGCAATCTTTGCCTTCTTCTGGGCTTTAGTCAACTCAGGTGGTGGAACTGCAATTGTGCTTGAAGATGTTGCAGAAGTAGATGCTTGAGGGGGACCTGTCAAAATGAAGTTGTAGATATCTTCATCAATGGAGTTCATGTACAACTTAATTCTTGCCTTCCAGATGGCAAACTTATTCAGATTACATACTAGAGGTTTGGTGCTTGCATAGTCCTTGTTCTGTGCCATGCTGTGTGACTATAAATCTAATAGAAATGAAAAGACAGATCTAACACAAGATCTTTGATTCAAGGGTTAGCTTGTACAACCAAGGGAATCCTGATCTGAAACCAATTGAAAGTGATGTATTAGATCTGAAATACTCTAGAGGGGGGGGGGTGAATAGAGTATCCTAAAATTCTTTAGTAAACTTTACAACTTTTGCTGTAAATAAAAAACTGCAGAATAACAAATAATTAATCACAAACACACAATAGACCTAGCTAGCACAAACACATCAAGAACAAAAGAAAGGGCAACCAGACAACACAAGAAATTATAGTGGTTCCCCAACCTGGGTACATCCACTCTTCTACCACCCTGGTAGGAATCCACTCAGATTTTTGATCAGGTGCCTGACACCAATGAGCTTTTGATCAGTTGCTCAAAAACCAAACCTCAAGTCTTTTGGTCAGGTGACTTGCAACCAGGAATAACTTTTGAAGGGAGTTACAACCCTTTATATAGTGGGGGGATGAGAGGTGATATTGTCTTCTCTTTCTCAATATACAACTGAGAAGACTTAAGTGGAAATGATTTTAGCAAAGAGCTCCCCCTGAGATGTAGAATGGTTCAGGAAAAAACTAGAGCTTTGCTTCAGGGTGATAGGCCTTCAGTCTTTAAGCCTTGACCAGAAAGATCTTTAGGAACTTCTTGACAGATGGAATAGTTGTTGTCCTTGAAGTGTCCTGGACAGTTGAAGAACAAAGACTCTTGATTTTGATTGATTGTTCTTCTTCTTCAGATAGCAGATGTTCTTCTTGTCTAGGGCTTCTTCTCTGTATCAGAGATCTGTGAAAGAAAGAGCAGAGAGTTCCTTGTTGTAGACTGATTATAATTTTTGTCTGTTTGTCTATGTTCTTCTATCTTCTGTGTCTTGTGTACAGGAAAAGGGAAAAAATCTCTTTTATATTTCATGTCAAAAATTGTGTTTTGAAATTTGAAATCCTCTGTATTAATTGCTGACGGTCTTGAAAATAAACTGCATTGATTTATTTCCCCAACTGTCCCATGGAAAAACGGTAAGCAATAATCCTGGAGAAGACCATAATAAATGCTCTGTCTAACGGTTATATTTAAAGAATATTTTAGCATTGATTACTCAGGAATTACTGCAATAGGAAGGGGACAGAATGAAGGAAATAACTAAGTCTGGAATCGTCGAGCAGAGAACAGAAATCGTCGAGCTGAGTCCACAGTTCGTCGAGCTAAGAAGCTGTGTTTGTCGACTAGATGGCTTCTGTTCGTCGAACTGAGTTCCAAGATCGTCGAGCAGAGAGCAGAACTGCGTTGATTAGAAACTTTGACAATTCTGTGTATGGAGTTCGTCGAGCTGATAACTTATTGTGAAAACTTCTGGGGAATGTGTCGACACAATTACTTCTTGTCTTGACATGGTTGTTGTGTTGATAGAAATCTGGAGTGTGTTGACATAAGTCTTGTGTGTCGACACAATTACTGTTGGTGTCGACACAAGTCTTGCTTCTGGTGTCGACACAAGCTTCTGGTGTGAAGTGTTGAAGTATCTAGAAATAATCGACCTGAGTATCTGTTTCGTCGAGCTGAGGACCACTAACTGCTGCTGGATAACTTTAGCCAAAGTGGTCAAAGTTCGACGAGCTGAGAATCTTGAATTCGTCGACTGAATATGATTCTGGACTTAGAAAACTTGAGAAACTTCTGGAATAATAAGTTGAAGTAGAGAACCCAGAAATCATTGACCAAAGAACTAAGTTCGTCGACCTGAGTCTAGAGAACAAAGTCTGGACTTGGAATGCCGAAGGTAGAGTCCAAAGATCGTCGACCTGAGAATCAAGTTCGTTAAGCTCAGCTCAGAGAATTTTCTCTGAGATCGTCATGCTGAGCACGACTATCGTAGACCTGAGTTCGACAAACGTCGAACTCATTTTATTGAGTCTTTGAAATCACGAAGTCTTTGAAGTCTCTGGCATTCTGATGATGGCTAGTCCACGAGATGTTGAAACTAAGGACTTGGCCTAGACTCTAGGACACAACTATGACCCTGGCTATACATGATGGGTCACAAGATCCTAACTTAGTGAACCTAGCTAAAATCAAACTAGGGATCCAACAGAATCCTCCACGCCCAGGGCATCGCGCTCCGGAAACCTCAGATCCACTAGAAATCCCTTGCCAAAACCCAAAAAGTACGCAACTTTGCGCTCATACTCCATAAGCGGGTCGACCTTCGTCGCCATCATCACAGAGTGCACCTCCTCCGCAATGCGAGACCGCTCCACCTCAAAGTAATGAGAAGCTTTGTACGCGGCCACAGCAGCTGTATGCACGGCCTCGACCTTCTCCCGCTTTGAAGTCAGTCGAGCATTCCTTTTCTTCAGCTGCTCGACCTCCCCTCTTGCTAGTACATTACAGCATCAGCCGACTCGGTACAGCGTACCGCCTCCGCCAGAGTCACCTCAATGGAAACCAATCTCCCACGAAGAGCCTCGATATCAGAGTCAACATCACTCAGCTTGGCTCGAAGAGCCTCCACCTCGGACTGGGAAGAGGACAACAGAGACTTGGTGTTTACCATCCAAGAAATGATGTCCTTATCCTTTCAAGCCTCCGCCAAAAAATCCACAATTGCGGTCAATCTCGTCCTCTGAGAAAGAAAGTCATCCTTCATAGACATGTAGGTATTCTTCCAAGAGAGCACGATGTCCCGAGCCTTGTCCAGCTGTAAACAAAAATAAAGAGTTACTTCAGCACCCGACACATGCCAAGGGTAAGGAAAATATTGGAGACAATAAACGTACCTTCATAGAAGCACTTAGAAAGCAGAGCACTTCTGCTTCTTCCCCTTCCCTGTCACCAGTGACGACTCAGGAACCACTCGAGAAACGATGTCCCGAGCCTCGTCTAACTGCCCACACGGGCCACCCCGAGCATGCACGCGCTCACACACAATCCACCCCACGCGTTCGGTCACGACCCCACACGGGCCCCCTGCACGAGCGGCCGACCAAGCACGCGATTAGCCTAATGCATGACCAACCTCGCCGTAACACCCCCATCAGTCACATAGCATATAACAAAAGGTCCGGTCAGGATCAGACTCCATATAATACAAATAGTTAGTGGAGTTACTTATTGAGACCATAATCCGCAAACATTTAACCAAACTCAGAGTGCATTCTAGCGGAAGTTTATTAAATGCTCATAAGAACCCAACCATTTGATTGTCCACACAACTAGATAAGAATGGAAGAATAATACACAAATGTTATGGCCTTAAGGCCTTATAAGGTTTTTCTCAAATAATAATGTCTTACATACATCAACACACATGCAGGGCCACACATGAATGATAAATAAAGACGGGTAATTCGCTTTGGCCTTCAAGGGCCAGCTTTGTAACTATGGACTTCAACCCGCTATTTCCCGTCTGGCTCTACTGCACATGCATGAGACATTCCACCGCAACGGTGGCAAACATAGCAACGGTCAGCATTAGCTGACCAACTTATAACGACCCCACCCCTCAATCGGGGTGACGACGCTCCTTCCATGCAGGCATTAACACATACAAATATTGGCAATCAGAACGTGTAATTTAAGCACCATTCACCATAGATGTTGGCACAGCCATCCAACGCCCCGTGCTCTCAAAGCACATTCTCGGTGCACATGACCTCAAGGGTCATACCTCCATTCTTTACAACGGTCAACAATGTTTGAGCTTTCTAGTCTTTTAGGGACAGAGCCAAAGACAACGCCCCTATGGCTACGACTAAGTTTTGGTGATCCCAGATCCACACATTGACTCTCTCCGGGTCGATCGGCATAGGGTTGGGTACATTTTAGCTATTTCCCATGCTCAAATCGTCAAGCGCGTCAGATACGATGCTAGTCAGCATCCACTTTCCCATCCGTACGATTCATAACCTGGTTATGATCCTAGGCTAGCACTCACGGCCACCTAAGCTGGGCCACACAGGCACCCAGCTCCACACATTGGCCCCAATATCCTCAAGCGATAGGCCTCACCAAATGATGGCCTCCAGGTCTCCAAAAGACAGGCTTCACAAAACAATGGCCCTCATGTCTTCAAGAGATTGGCCTTATAAACAATATAATGCTCACTATGAGCTACCGCTGGCGATAGCGATACTACCGCGCGGTAGGTGATAGACTATCGATTCTTCCCCTTGAACTTGCGTTTTCCTAGAGATCATCCCCTGATACTTCGATTCCAGATCTAAATGCAACACTAACAGAGATACACAGATCTACCATCGGGAGAACCACTTCCATGTATTTGTGGAGCGTCTACCCTCAAATGCCAAAATGAAGTACTTTATATGTGCAAGGAAGAGGATCGTTAACCTAAAAATCTGTTTCGATGCCATAAGAGAGATTCTAGTCGGGTGGTAATGACCGCTACGACTTTGACTATGTAGATCCGAACTTATCTCACGGATTGGGACTCTGAAACTCCAATGGCGGTGAGATCTCCTTCAACCGACGTTCCCCCTCCTTTCTCAAGCCGTTCAAACTTAGGGCTTAAAAGAAAATGAAGTGAAAACGCCACTTCCTAGGCCTTAAACTGAGCTACTGTCGCATGGTAACTTGCTACTGCCACGCCGTACCCTAATCGATGGATCGATTCGCGTGCCCCCTGCCCAAGACCTCCAATCATAGATCGACATATGGTCACGCCATTACAATCGACTATCACCGCGTGATAGGTTACTACCGCCACACGGTATCTAGCATCGGTTATGACATGACTGCTTCCACTACCGTCACACGATAACTGATACCGCCGCATGATAACAACCCGAGAGCTTCACCAATTAAATGGACCGTGCTAATGCCAGCTGTATCTCTACCGCTGGGCAGTAGCTTCCCAAAAGCTCTATCTCCCGTCTCACGATACTACCGTTGCGATAACAACATACCACCGGATGATATCTCACAAAAACTATTTTGCTGCTTTAGGAACTTAGGGCGTTACAAATCTCCCCCACATAAAGAATTTCGTCCCGAAATTAAGCCATGCAAGAAACTGAAGAAATAACAACATCAAACTGTGTACATCAAACAAATAACTCGGGGAACTCAGCCTGCATGGTTTGCTCCCGCTCCCATGATAGTTCCTCTCGGGAACAGTTGTCCCAGCGGAACTTGACCATCCTGATAGACTAATTGTGAAGTTACTTGACTTCCACGTCCTCAATACGAATGGGATTAACCTTCATTATCAGTTAAACATCAATCAGTACCTGATCTGCCGCAACCACTTGCGTAGGTTCTTGCACCACCTTCTACAACACCGATTTTTAGAATAATTTGTGCAGACCACTAAGTTTCATTGAAAGCTTCAACCGATAAGAGGCTTCACCGACACGCTCCAAAATCTCAAACGACCCAAGGTTTCTCGGACTCAGGTTTTTCAAGCGTCGAATCCTTGACACACCCTTGAGCGTTTTGATCTTCAAGTAAACCCAATCGCCCATGACAAACTCAACTTTTCTGTATTGGCGTTATAGTACTTAACTTGCCTATCTTGAGCGATCAGCAACCGCTCCCGTATTGTTCGAACAATCTAATTCGCATCCTCGACTTCCTTCCACTTAAACATATTTGATTCGCCTGTCTTCAGCCATGACAACAGTGTACGACACTTTCTACCATAAAGGGCCTCAAAGGGCATCATTTGGAAGCTTTCCTGTTAGCTATTATTGTAAGCGAACTAGATCATGAACAGGTAATCCTACCACCTCTTTTGAAATCTAGGGAGCACATATGAAGCATGTCCTCCATCATCATATTTACTCTCTCGGTCTGACCATACGTCTGTAGATGAAATGTTGTACTGAACTTCAGCTTGGTACTCAACAATTGTTGTATTAGCCTCCAGTCGTTAGATGTGAAGCACCCATCTCGGTCACTCATGATGTTACGGGGCACACCGTGCAGTAGTATAATATTATCCACGTAAAGCTTTGGCATCTTTTCCAGTGAATCGTCCTTTTTGTTCAGGATGAAGTGTGACACTTTTGTCAAACGGTCAACGATTACCCAGATGGTGTTGTTTCTGAAAGATAAATCTATGAGTAGTTAATCACCTAGAGGGGGGGGGGGGTGAATATATGTCTTTTAAATTTCGTTGTCACTTATACTAAATGTTCAGCAGATACTTGAAAATAAACATTCACAAGGATACAGCACAAGTATCCACAAAGTACACTGAAGCTTTATAGTGGTTCTCCTATCTAGGGTACATCCACTTTCCCCATTGTTTCTCACTAGCAATGTGCTAGATAAGGGTATATATCCTCCTTTTCAACTCAGATCAATGATCTTACAGGCTTAGTTTCTGTTAAGAAACCTACATCTTAGACCCACTGGTCTTACCTCAGAGATCCATCCATTCTCCTACCTCATGTCCCTCAAGAACCCTACCTCAGACTATACAAGTCTTACACCTTAGTGATCCCACAAAAATCGCTTACCTCAGGTCCCTCAAGAACCCTACCTCAGCTTTTATAACACCGGCTTACAACTCAGTAATCCCACACAAATCACCTACCTCAGCCTTTATAAATCAGACTTACAACTCAGGGAATAAATCTCCTACACACTCAGATCTCAAAGAGATCTTACAGGTTTAATGGAAAATGAGAAAGAAAGTAATCTCATAAGACATCGACTCTGAGATCTGACTTATTTGAGAATTCAGATTCTTCAATTTAGAGTATATGATTGTTTCCTGATGAGCAGACTAGCTGAAATGATTCTTCACTGGATTTGTAATGATCTTAATGATGATCATCTTGATTTTCTTGAAGAACTTGTAGAACAGATCCACCTTAATCCACTGATTAACTTGTTGAAAGGATCAGAAGAATTTCTTGAAGACTTGCGTCTTCCTTCTTCTTGGAGTTGTTGCCATCCTCTGACTTAGGAGAAATCAAAATGAGAGAATTGATTGATTTGTCTGATTGTTTGATTCTGTGTAGACAACCCCTCTATTTATATCCTTCACTGGTTGTTGGCTTCCGATTGATGACATCATCATATGTCGTCATACTTCAAGTCTTACTTCCAACAGTTTCTGATGAGATATTAAGTCACTGTAGCTGACATGACACTTCTGACTTGAATTGACACTTCTATGTTGACTCTGTACAGCTTCAGAATCATAAGTGTTAGAGATGTCCCAAGTGTCTTGACACAATAATACTTTGTCTTCTTAGACTGTAAACTGCAAGGTGTTGAGATATCTTAGCAGTTTCGACACAATTGTCTACTGGGTGTCGACATCTACTTTAAATATTCATTGTTTTGAGACAGTTGAATTGTATCACCACTACTGTCTGCTAGGTGTCGACATCTTTAAGTCTGCACTTCAGTTCTTCATTGTGTCAAGACAGTTGTATTGTCTCAACACTACTGTCCCGAGTTTTAAGTTATCGAGATATTTAACTTGTCTCAACACTATTGTCTTGAATCTTTAAGGTGTCGAGATAACTGAATTGTCTCGACATAGCTGACTTGATCTGTCGACACTTCTCCTACAAAGGTGTCGACATAGTTGTGAAGTGTGTTGACACTTTTGTACTTAGTCATTTCTTCTACGCTGCAAGGATTTGACTACCATGACTTCACTCAGCACTTTTAGCTGTATGACGTTGAGTGAACTGCCTTCACTCGACGTCTGTGGACTTAGTCAATTTTCTTCAGTGTCATCGCCTTGATATTTGACATTGTGTGAGCTTGCTTCACTCAACGCCTGTAGACTTAGGAAACTGCCTGCCTTTCCAATCAGCTTCTTTGAGTCAACCTATCAATGTCACTTGGACCACCTGTCCAATCAATATGACATAGACTAACATGCATGCATAAATTGAAACATACATCAAATACATACTTGTATATATCATTGAGTTGAAAGGGCTTCTTAAAATCAAGTATATTATTTCCAATGTAGCCAACAATCTCCCCCTATTTGGATAAGTCATAACCCTAATTCAGTGATACACACCACAATACCAAAACAAGATAATTATGATGTAAATGTTAAGTACTGTAACAGAATTACAAAACAAATGAAAATAGCAAGACAAAAATAGTAAAGAGTCGACAAACTTTTTCATTTCATTTTTGCAAGTGTTTCAACAGTTCTGAATTTACAATGTACAATTACAAAATTACATAGTTTCTAGAAAATAAAAACAATATAAGATTGTTCTAGCTCTTTGATGATAATGCCTTTTCCTGATTGTATCTTGGCTTTGACTTCAGACAGCTTGACATCAGCAACATTCTTCTTTCCCTTGGCATCCTTAGCTTTAGAGATCTCTTCTTACTTGAGCCTTTGTCTTTCAAAATAATGATAGGACTTGGGGAAATACTTGCTAGGTTCAATAGAATCAGCTGGGATCCTCTCTGCCTTCAAATCTTTCTTAAATTTATGAATGATCATCTGCTGCTTTGTATGCTTGACCCATTCTTGTTCTGAGTACCATTTTCCCCTATCAGCTATATTGGTGTTAACTGTTTTCCAAGCAGTGAGTATAATAGATCGGGAAGTTGGACTCCACTGCTCAAAATTTGGCTTTACGTCAGCCTACTCCCTGAATCGCTTCTTAGATAATTGAGCTTCTTTTTCTTTGAACAAGATAACCATCTCCACCTCCTCACATACTACATTCTGAACCTGAGGTGGAGGACTATACATAGTTTGTACTGCATTGTGAATAGCGTCAAACTGAGTTGGTTGGCAGCCAGACTCAGTTGTTTGATCTTTATCATATTTGATGGGAGGTAAGCCTAGAGTCTCTTTGATGCTATTGGAGGTCCAAATAGCATGCTCAGAGCTTGAATTTATCATTACTCTCTCCCCCCTTTATGACTTTTCTCTCAATATGATCTCTTAAGTCATTTTTATGAAATATGATTTGACCTTCTAGATGATTAACCCCCGAGGACAAATGATTCTTCACTTTGAGCAAGTGGTCATCTAGTTCTTTGCCATAAGACTTGACTTCCTTAATCAAAGAGTCTGCATGTATAGATAGCTGAGATTCAACATCTTTGGAGGTAGAGCCTATCTTTATCTCCAGAACCGTAGTTTGCTCAGCTAGCTTTTCCTCTGAAGTATAATGCATTACTATCATGTTGTTATTCATTCTTGTCTGATTCTCAAGAATATATCCTTGTTTAACAGCTATATCTTTTTGAGTCTCCATTGACTCCTTCTGCTACTGATCAAGGTAGACTACATCATTTTCTCCTTTTTGAAAGAAGTCAGTCACATCCTTCTTCAATAAGTTGACCTCAAATCTAATGAATTTGATTTCCTGTGCTAGCTGGAACTGTACCTGCTTTGTGCTTTCATCTACATATTTTTCTAGTTGTCTTCTTTATTGATCTAGCATTATTTACATTTGAATCAATAGGGAATTGAAATCCAGAGGAGGAGCTGATGTTGTTCCAGATTGAGTGAGCTTTTTATAGCTCCTACTCCTTTTCCTGAGTTCCTTAATTTTCCTTTTCTTGAGCTGAGAGGCTTCCTACTCATCAGAATCTTAAGAACTGACAACTTCAACTGAAGTAGGCTCTTTAGCTCCTTTAGTATTTGGGGCCAAATCCGCTATCTCCCCCTCAACCCTTACACATACTTCACCAAGGTTGAGTTCCTCCATGGTTTTATCCTTTAGTTGTGCTGAAGCATCAGAATACTGATCATCTAGGAGTGTATCTTGTAATTCCCCCTGGATATCAACTTCTCTATCCATAGGAAATTCTTCCTCGATCTCCTTAGAGACTGCATTCTCATTCTGTTTATCAGACATTTGCACATCTTATGCAGGAACATTTTCTAAGTTTTGAAGATCATTGGGGTTCTCTCCCTCAATGTGATCCTTCTCTGGTATTGTCTCCCCATGCACCTGATCTCCAATACTAGGAGAGGTCCTTGGAGAATTTTTTGGTGATGCATCATCATGTTTTTTCTGTACCGGAGCTTCCTTGTTCTTCAGAGTCACTGGAAGATTCTTCTTCCACAACCACTACTTTCTTCTTCTCTATTACTGGTGTCTCTTTTGTTAATACTCCATCCCATCTTACTAGAATTCTCATGTTCATTATTCTCATATGTTTGATCTTAGATCCAATCTTGAGATTGAGACTGTCAGGAAGTACTTGGACCAAATAGTGGCTTATAATCCTTCCCATATTGGGCTTCTTAATGCTCTCTGCTATTTTGTTAAAGACAATTTTGCTCCAGTTGGTCTTCACTTTGAATATTATCCTTGTCATCAGCTCAAACATTTGAGTAGAGATTCTATCACTGTGCTCCTTTTTTTGCATAGTAGCACTTTTCCTATAATCTCTGAGAGAAATTTGACTTGAGTATTCATTCCCTTCCTGACCAGGATGCTTCCAAGCTTTGTAGTTAGGGCCAATTCACAACACTCCAAAGCTTTTGTAGTCTTGGCAGAATCTTGGTCATCTTCTTGATCAATCCTTTTCAAGTGAAATATCTTGGCCAGTTTCCTGGTTGTGATTTTAACCTTTGTTCCATTCACTTTGGACTTAAGCTTTTCTGTGCTTGAGTCAAGATGAGCATTGCAAAAGAATTCAAGTACCTCTCATTTCCAGATATTTGAAGGTTCTGAAAGTAGATATTCTAATCCTAATTCATTGATTAGGGATATTACAATCTTAATTTATTCAGAAGTTGAGTGGAATCCATGTCAGACAAGTTCAGAACCTTTGAAGTTGTTATCGCCGCTTTTGGGTGCCATGAGAGTGAAGGAATCAAACAAGGTGGGTCAACAAAATGGAGTTCAAGGTCTCGACACTGAGAAATCAAACTCTCAAGATTTCAAGAAGGTGTAGTCGACCTCTATTCTCATACCCTATTTATAATTTGGGCTCTCCTAAAGTCAAAAAGGCGCGCTCCATTTAGAGTGTTCTACATTTTTAGGAAAAGAAAACCTAGTGTCGATACAGGAAACATTGTCCGTCGAGATGTGTCGACATAAATCGACATAAGGATAATGTCTCTCGACATATACCTTAGGGTCTCGACACCATTTGATGTCTTGACACTTACTTTGGTGTCACGATACATTCTTTGATGTCTCGACACTTTCTTTGATGTGTCGACATATTCTCTGGTGTCTTGACACAACTTTTGACTTAGCTAATATTTTGTTTTCAAAACTATAGATACTTGACACTATGAGGCCTTGTCTCGATATTTAGGTAAGTAAACTTAATTACTGACTAATATTTTATTCTTATTATTATTATTATTTATGTGTGCATAAATTATTCCAGATTCAACATGCCAAGTTCAAACATAAAGAAATTAAATTTCTCTTCATCTATGTGCTTAGTGAAGATATCGGTAATCTGTTTATTTATAGGAACAAATTCTAGATTAATGTCTCCCTTTTCTACATGCTCCCCAATAAAGTGATATAATGTCTTACTTTTCTACATGCTCCCCAATAAAGTGATATCTAATCTCAATATGTTTAGTTCTACTATGTGATACAGGATTGTTTGCAATTGAAATGACACTAGTAGAATCACAATATAATGGAGTTTTACATAGCTGAATGTTACAGTCAATATTCTTTTGACTGATGTATAGTGAGACTCCTTAGTGCAAGATTGATACCTAGTACAGACACAAGTAACATACATTATGTCTGGTCTACCGACAGTTAGATAGAGTACTGATCCAACTATACCTGTATACAAGGTGATAACAACTAGCTTGCCAGCACCATCCTTGTCTAAAGACATACTGGACCCCATAGGAGTTCTCATGGAAGTGGTTGTTTCCATCCCATACTCCTTGGTGTTGCATCATCATGTTTTTTGTGTTAGAGCTTCCTTGCTCTTCAGAGTCACCGGAAGATTCTTCTTCCACAACCACTACTTTCTTCTTCTCTATTACTGGTGTCTCTTTTGTTAATACTCTATCCCATCTTGTTAGAATTAACTTGTCCATTCTTCTCATGTGATTGATCTTAGATCCAATCATGAGATTGAGACTGTAAGGAAGTGCTTGGACTAAATAGAGGCTTATACTCCTTCCCATATTGGGCTTCTTGATGCTATCTACTATCTTATCAAAGACAATTTGGCTCCAGTTGGTCTTCACTTTGAATATTATCCTTGTCATCAGCTCAGACATTTGAGCAGAGATTCTGTCATGTGCTCATGTTTTGCATAGTAGCACTTTTCCTATAATCTCTAACAGAAATTTTCCTTGAGTATTCATTCCCTTCCCGACCAGGATGCTTCCAAGCATTGTAGTTAGGGCCAATCCACACCACTCCAAAGCTTCTACAGTCTTGGTAGAATCTAGGTCATCTTCTTGATCAATCCTTTTCAAGTGAAATATCTTGGCCAATTTTCTGGTTGTGATTTTAACCTTTGTTCCATTCACTTTAGAGTTAATCTTTTCTGTGTTTGAGTCAAGATGAGCATTGAAAAGAATTCAAGTACCTCTAGTTTCTAAATATTTGATGGTTCTGAAAGCAGATATTCTAAGCCTACTTCAGTTATTAGGAATATTACATTCTTAATTTCTTCAGACGCCGAGTGGAATCCATGTCAAACAAGTTCAGAACCTTCGAAGATATTATCATCACTTTTGGGTGCCATGAGAGTGAAGGAATCGAACAAGGTGTTTCTACGAAATGGAGTTCTAGGTCTCGACACTCAGAAATAAAACTCTCAAGATCTCAAGAAGGTGTAGTTGACATCTACTCTCATACACTATTTATAATCTAGGATTTCCTAAAGTTGAAAAAGCGCGCACCATTTAGACTGTTCTAAATTTTTAGGAAAAGAAAACCTAGTGTCGACACATGAAACATTGTCTGTCGAGATGTATCGACACAAGTCGACATAAGGATAATGTCTCTCGACATATACCTTAGGGTCTCGACATCCTTTGATGTCTCGACACTTACTTTGTTGTCTCGACACATTCTTTGATGTCTCGACACTTTCTTTGATGTCTCGACACATTCTCAGGTGTCTTGACAAAACTTTTGCCTTAGACAATATTTTGTTTTCCAAACTATAGACACTTGACACTTTGAGGCCTTCTCTCGATATTTAGGTAAGTAAGCTTAATTATTGACTAATATTTTATTCTTATTTTTACAGTCTTCATGTATGCATAAATTATTCCAGATTCAACATGTCAAGTTCAAACTTAAAGAAATTAAATTTCTCTTCATCTAGGGGCTTAGTGAAGATATCAGCAATTTGTTTATTTGTAGGAACAAATTCTAGATTAATATTTCCCTTTTCTACTTGCTCCCCAATAAAGTGATATCTAATCTCAATATGTTTAGTTCTACTATGTGACACAAGATTGTTTGCAATTGAAATGGTACTAGTAGAATCACAATATAATGGAGTTTTACTTAGATGAATGTTATAGTCTTGTAATTGATGCTGAATCCAAATCAATTGTGCACAGCAACTTCCAGTTGGAATGTACTCAAATTTAGCTGTGGATATTGCTACACTTGTTTGCTTTTTGCTGATCCTTGACACTAGCCTTCTTCTAAGGAACTGACATGAACCTGAAGTGCTTTTCTTGTCTTCTTTACAACATGTTTAATTTTATATGAAAAGTTTGTTAGTTCAAAATAACTATTTATGGGATACGATAGGCTAAAATTAGTTGTGCCCTTTAGATATCTCAATATTCTTTTGATTGTTGTATAGTGAGACTCCTTAGGGCAAGCTTGATACCTAGTATAGACACAAGTAGCATACATTATATCTGGTCTACTGGCAGTTAGATAGAGTAGTGATCCAACTATGCCACTATACAATGTGATAACAACTGGCTTGCCAGCACCATCCTTGTCTAAAGACATACTTGACTCCATAGGAGTTCTCATGGAAGTGGTTGTTTCCATCTCATACTTCTTGATTAACTCCTTGGTAAACTTAGACTGACTAATGAAAAGTCCATCTATAGTTTTTTTTTAACTTGGAGACCCTAGAAAAACTTGAATTCACCAAAACTACTCATCTCAAACTTACCTTGCATAAGTTTGGTAAACTTAGTGCAAAGTGACTCATCAGTACAACCAAATATAATGTCATCAATAGATATATTTGTACTAAGATGGTCTTGACTTTGACTTCCCTTAGGAATATTATTTTGTCTATTTTCCCTCTTGAGAATTTATTCTCTAAAAGGAATTTAGACAGAGTCTCATACCATGTCATTGGGCTTGTTTTAATCCATAGAGCTCTCTTATTAAAAGATAAACATAATTAGGATGAGTAGAGTTAAAAAACCTAAGGGTTGCTCAACATAGACCCTTTTTTTGAGGTTACCATTAAGGAAGGTTGACTTCACATCCATTTGCTAAACCTTGAATCCTTTATAGGCTGTATATGCCAGGAAGAGTGTAATAGCTTCCAATCTAGCCACTGGTGCAAAGGTTTGATCAAAATCTATACCCTCTTCTTGTCCATATCCCTTTATAACCAGTCTAGCCTTGTTTCTGACTATAACATCATTCTCATCTAGTTTGTTCCTGTAGATCTACTTGGTCCCTATGTTGTTACAATCATATGGTATAAGAACCAGCTTCCAAACATTACATCTCTTGAACTGGTTCAATTCTTCCTGCATAGCCCCTATCCAAAATGGGTCTATATTGACTCCTCAAACTTCTTTGGTTATGTTTGAGACAGAAAACTTTAGTACATTATAGTGTTGTGCTGTCTACTTCTTGTGGTCACACGATGAGCTGCATCTCCAATGATCAGTTCCCTTGGATGATCCCTTAGATGTCTGACAACAACTGGTAATGTGACATCTTCTCTTTGAACAACTTCATCTTGTTGCTGAGTCTCTTCTTCTGGTTGTTCCTACACAAGTTCTTTCTCAACAATGTTGATTCCATCTTATATCATTTGGCTTGCTGGAATCGAGTCTTCCATTGACAGCTCCTTTAGCTTCAAGTATTCTCTTATTGTGCTTGATGAACCTAGCTTATCATTGTAATACATAGAACTTTCATCAAATACAACATGAACAGACTCCTTTACAACTTGATCCCTCAAGTTATAGACCCTATAGGCCTTACTGTGGTTATTATAACCAACAAATATGCCTTCATAGGACTTCTCAACAAAGTTAGTTAAGTATATTTTCTCATTATTAAGGACAAAACACCTACATCCAAAGATTCTAAAGTGGGCCAAGTTTAGTTATTTGCCCTTCATTAGCTCATAAGGAGTCTTATTTAGGCTTTTGTTGATTAAAGCTCTATTAAGAGCATGGCATACTGTGTTAATAGCTTGAGCCTAAAAATATTCTGGGAGTGAAGAATCACTCAACATGGTTCTTCCAGCTTCAATGAGAGTCTTGTTCTTTCTCTCAACAATTTTATTTTGCTGGGGTGTTCTTGGAGAGCAAAACTCTTACTGAATCCCTAGTTATTCAGAAAACTTTATCATGCATTCAGATTGAAACTTAGTTTCATGATCACTTCTGATTCTGACCATAGAACTGTTCAATTTATTCTGTATTTGTTTGACAAATGTCTTGAAGACATCAGGAATTTCAGACTTTTTTCATAAAAAGAAAACTCAAGTAAATCTGGAATAGTCATCAACAATTACAAAGGAGTAAACTTTCCAACCATGACTATGAACTTATAAGGGACCAAACAAGTCCATATGCACGAGGTATTAACACCTCACTGAGTCTTTAGTTTCAATGCTGTTGAAGGAAGCTTTGATCTACTTGCCTTTTTGGCATGCAGAGCAAATGCCCTCCTTAGTGCATTTAATGTTAGGACCATTCCTAACTAGCTCTTTACTGAATAGCTTGTCTATTGTCTTATAGATTGTAATTTGACACAATGTGAGACTTTCTGTTTTGCAACTAGACATATGGGGAAATCTGAATTCAGACAAAGAAAATTTAAACAGTACACATTCCCACACCTAGTGCCTATCAAGATGACTTCTTGGTCACTTGACTTTTTTATGTGGCACTCATCCTTGTAGAATGAAATGTCATAACCAAGGTCACAATGTTGACTTATGCTTATAAGGTTGTGTTGCAACCCTTCCACATAAGCTACTTTAGAGAAAGTGACTAAGCCATTTGAAATCTTACCATAACCTCTGGTAATCCCTTTGTCAGCTCCACCAAAGATTACCTTAAGTCCATCCTTTACTGGAATAAACTCCCTCAAATTGCTCTTTATTCCAGTCATGTGTCTGGAACATTCACTATCCATGTATCAGATGGGTCTATCTTTGGTGCTTAGACATATCTGCAAAATGAAGATTTATTTAACCTTAGGAACCCAAATTGTCTTGGGTCCTAGGTGCTTGTTAGCTGGGACTCCATTGAGACCATCTGAGAATTTCTTAGCCTAGTATATTTTCTGCCCATGAGACACAATGTAATTGAACTATAAGTTTCGGACAAAGTGTCAAATCTTTCCACAACACGAGAACTCATATCTGTTGTATCTCCACTTTCGAGGAACAGTAGGAACTTTATGCTGGCATTCCTTACGACAGGAATCAGCAAACTTACAGTTGCATTTTGACTGGGAGCAAAATGGTTGTTTTGCCTCTCAGTCACAACAGTCCTCCTTGGAGCAAGCACATTAGGAATAGCTTTCCCATTCATATATGAGTTTGGTCCTACTGGTCTTGACTTCTGGATTTCTTCTCCCTTAGTCTGAAACACAGGTTGTGGCATGACTGGACCCTTTTATCCTGTCAGCTTTTTTCCACTCCTTCCCTTAGGTTTAAAATAACCAAGTCTACTTCCAGGAGTTCCTGAGAAGGTATCTATAATAGGGAGCATAGTCTTAGGTTTAAAAAACAACTGAACAAGTCTTTTCTCATTTTGGAGTTTGAGTTTTTACTCCTGAATGGTTGCTTCTTTTTTTTAGCAACATGATTTGATCATCAATGATCTTAGTTAGCTTAGCCAACTTTATACTTTTAAGACCAATCTTCTGAGTAGCCATCTCATGATGGTACTCAAGACCTCTTAGTGATGCAATCTTGATGGCTTGTTCTTTTACAAGCTTTTTGCTCTTTACAAGAGCCTCTAGCAGTTTCCCAAACTTAACTTTGAGCTGCTGCAGTTCAGTCTCAGAGTTAGACTTATGTGATTCAAAATTTGAGTTACATGAGTCTAACTCATCCTCAGACTCATGAACATAAGTTGTAGAACAAGTAGAATTGTCAAAGATTACCAGAGTATACTGACATTCAACAATTTCTATTTCTGGATTATCAGACAGTGCCATCAAGTTAACCTCCATATCATCTTCAGAGTCACCATTGAGTGATGAAGTTGTGGAGTTATTGCCCTTATATATGGCCTCTCTGATGAATTCCTCTTCATAGGAAAATAATCCAATATGAGCATATTCTACAACTCGTTCAGTTGAATCTGAATCACTATCAGATAAATTCTTTGGCTTCTGTTGGAACCCCAGTTAGGATTTGGGTAAGGAACACTATTAGGAATATTAGATTGACCCACCATTTATAGTCATGGGTCATAGGATTAGTTCCAGGACAAGTCATTCAGAAGGACTCTCCAGCATTGCAGAAAAGAAGTGAAAGAAATGCAGTTTAGACAAAGTCAGAAAATCAGATCGACGATCATCGAACGCAGTTCGACGAACGGCGATCTCCGGTCGACGAATTCTGAGCTCCTTCTCTGAACTCAGGTCGATGATCTCAAGACTCAAGCAAGACTGTGTCGACACCATCACAGCAACTGTGTCGACACTCAACAGTTCTCTCAGCTCGACGAACACAGAAACTGAGCTCGACGAACTACTAGCTCCGGTTGACGAATGCAGGCAAGATATTCAGCTCGACGATTCCAGTTGAGTACGACGAATGTTGAACTCAGGTCGACGATTGATGAACTCGAAGAATGTTCAGGTCGACGATTTCTGAGCAATCAGTAACAGTTGGCAGAAGTAATTGAGGATTAATTACAGTCAACATTTCCAGTGAATATAGCCGTTCAACCAGAAAGTTATAGAGAAATTAAGTGAGGATCAATTTCCAAAGCATCTTCACTCTCGGGAATGTTTCTTCCGCCATCAAGGTCAAAGATTTCAAATATGGAAGAAGGATACAGAACAATATAGAAGAAGAGAATAGAACAGAACAGACACTGCAAGGTAGACAGAGAAAAACATATACAAAAAGGGCAATATCTCTACAGTAACTAGAAGCCCTAGACCAGAGCAATAACAGCCATCTGAATAATAAGAAGAACATCCATTCATATCTAGAGTCTTCTTCTTCATCATCACTGCAGGTCAACTTCAAGGACAACAAATCTCTATCTGTCAGAAGTTCCTGAAAAGTACTCTGGTCCATGCCTGAAGATTGAAGATCTATCACCCTGAAGCAAAGCTCCAGATCTCTCCTGATCATTTCTACATCTCAGGGGGAGCTGTTTGCTAACATCATTCCACTTGAGTATTCTCTCTGATTGTTGACAGAGAAGACACCATCACTCTTTTCCCCCCTCCTGTACAAAGGGTTGTCATCTCCCTTCAAAAGTGATTCCTGGTTGCAAGTCTCCTTCCAAAAGACTTGAGGTTTGGTTTTTGGGGACCTGATCAAAACCCATTGGTGTCAGGCACCTGATCAAAAACCTGAGTGGATTCCTACCAGGGTGGTAGAAGAGTGGACTACCCAGATTTGGGGAACCACTATAAATTTCCTTGTGTTTTCTGTGTTGCTTGATTTCTTTCTACATGTCTTATTTTAGTTTTGTTTTTGTGCTGTGATGGTTATAACTCTAATCAGCTTAGTTAAGATCTGTCCCTTTCAGCTTCTTTGCCATTAGACATTTTTCTGACTTCTTATCTTTGTAGAACTTCTTTTCCTTTGACTTCCTATTCTCCTTTTTCTTTACTAAACAGTCAGCAATGACATGTTCAGGCCTGTTACAGCAATAACAAATAATGTCAGTCTGAATTTGTTTGTTCTGTTTTGAATCATACCTGACCACAGAGTTGTTTTTGTGTTTGTCTTTGCTTTTGCTAGAACTTGGACTAGATGATGTCTTCTTGTTCCATTACTTCTTTCTTCTCATCATCTTCTTGAATTTCCTGGTGAACAATGCCAATTCACCATCTGACAATTTTTCTGATGAAGAACTAGTCCCATTGCTAACTGTATCTTCATCCCTTTTTGGTGGTGATGGAATTTCTCTTCTAGCCTTCTTTGATGTGTCTGCTTTGAAAGCCATAGATCTAGTCTGATTTGAACTTCTAGCAGATTCATCTTCCGCCTTTTTAGAATTTAACTGAATCTCATGTGACAACAGCTTCCTATACAATTCCTGGGGTAACATGTTCCTTAGATTGGACATTTCTCTTATAGCACAAATTTTTATGTCTCATTCTTTGTTTAGAGATCTCAAAAACTTGTCATTAAGCTCATAGTTTGAGAATTGTCTGTCATAATTCTTCAAGTCATTGACTATTCTAAAGAACTTCTTATAACAAAGTTTTATAGAATAAGTATTGTCTTGCCTGAATGCCTCATACAGTTGGCTAAGTCGAGACTTTCTGTCATCTCTGACTTCTTATGTGCTTTCCATATAGACTATTAGAGTATTTTACATCTCCTAGGATGTTTTACAGTGTACTAAGTTCTGAAATGTTGAATTATCTATTGCACTGACAATTATGTTTTGTGCCCTTTTATCCATGGTGGCAAAAACCAACTCATCTTTTGTCATCTCAGACAGACTCTTAGGGGTTTGCACATTTGTATCTAAGATAGATACTTTCATGGGAATATATGGTCCTTCTTGTATAGTGATAAAGATTCTTGAATCGAATGCCTCCATAAACAATCTCACCCTCTGCTTCCAAATATCAAAATTATCCTTTGTACATATAGGAAGCTTCATAGAACTGAGTTCTTTATGGGTAGTTAATCACCTAGCGGGGGGGGGGGGGGGGGGTTAATAGGTGTCATTTAAATTTCGGTCACTTATACTAAAAGTTCAGAAGATACTTGAAAAAAACATTCATAAGAACACAACACAAGCAATCCACAGAGTTCACAGAAGCTTTATAGTGGTTCCCCTATCTAGGGTACATTCACTTTCCCCCTTCTTCCTCACTAGCAATGTGCTAGATAAGGTTATATCTCATCCTCTTCAACTCAGATCAATGATCTTACAGGCTAAGTTTATGTTAAGAAACCTGTAACTTAGACCCACTAGTCCTACCTCAGAGATCCTCCCAATCTCCTACCATAGGTCCCTCAAGAACCCTACCTCAGACTATACAAGTCTTACACCTCAATGATCCCAAACAAATCACCTACCTCAGGTCCCTCAAGAACCATACCTCAGCCTTTATAACACAAGCTTACAACTCAGTGATCCCATATAAATCACCTACCTCAGCCTTTATAAATCAGACTTACAACTCAGAGAATAAATCTCCTACACACTCAGATCTCAAAGAGATCTTACAGGTTTAATGGAAAATGAGAAAGAAAGTAATCTCAAAAAACATCAACTTTGAGATCTGACATATATGAGAATTCAAATTTTTCAATTCGGCAGCATAGGATTGGTTCTTGATGAGCAGACTGGTTGAAATAATTCTTCACTGGATCTGTAATATTCTTGATGATGATCGACTTGATTTTCTTGAAGAACTTGTAGAACAAATCCACCTTATTCCTCTGATCAACTTGTTGAAAGGATCAGAAGACTTTCCTAAAGACTTGCGTCTCCCTTCTTCTTGGAGTTGTCGCCCTCCTATGACTTAGGATAAATCAGAATGAGAGCATTGATTGATTTGTCTGATTGTTCGATTCTGTGTAGACGACCCCTCTATTTATAGCCTTCACTGGTTGTTGGCTTCTAATTGATGACATCATCATATGCCGTCCGACTTCAAGTCTTTCTTCAAACATTTTCTTATGAGATATCAAGTCACTGTAGCTAACATGACACTTCTGACTTGACTTGACACTTCTGTGTTGACTCTATAAAACTTCAGAATTATAAGTGTCGAGATGTCTCAAGTGTCTCAACACAATAATACTGAGTATGCTTAGACTGTAAACTATAAGATGTCGAGACATCTTAGCAGTCTCAACACAATTGTCTACTGGGTGTCGACATCTGCTTTAAATCTTCATTGTGTCGAGACAGTTGAATTGTATCGACACTACTATCTGTCGGGTGTTGACATCTTTAAGTCTGCACTTCAGTTCTCCATTGTGTCGAGACAGTTATATTGTCTCGACACTATTGTCCTAAGCTTTAAGGTGTCGAGATAGCTAACTTGTCTCGACACCGCTTTCTTGAATCTCCAAAATGTCGAGATAATTGAATTGTCTCGACATGGCTGACTTGATATGTTGACACTTCTCCTACAAAGGTGTTGAAAGTGTTTAGTTATCTACCTAAATCACCTAGAGGGGGAGTGAATAGGTGAATTATGCGTCTTTTTGCGGAATACAAATTTAGAGATCAATGCACACAAATATTAACCAAGCAATCACAGATGACAAAAGATTTATAGTGGTTCCCCAACCTTGGGTACATACACTTTCCCTCACTGATCTAGCAAAGAACTACACTCGGCTACTCCACTATCTCGAATTGAGAACCAATCTTACGCCTCCGAACAAAGTTCCTACAATCTCGATCCACAACACAGATCTACACTCGGAAGGTAAAAACTTCCTACAACTCGGAGACAAAAAGCTCCTACACTCGGAGAGAATTCTCCTACAAGAATGAAACGAAGTAAATATGAAACACATGTATTTCACAGATCTGAAAATCTCGGCCAAGGTCTTCCTCTTGATCTTTAAGGCTTTCTTAGAAACTATTGAAGAAGATGGCTCGGCAAGAACTGGATCTGGAATTCTTTGACTTCACACGATCAGATAGATGATGAAGAATGAAAAGCAATCTCGATCTGGAAGTCTTCTTGATCTGAATCTTCTGGAGCGAAAACCATAGCCGATTATGAGCGATGAAGGTCGGCGACGGCTGCTTCCGTTTTTAGACAGCGAGAATGAGATTTAGAAAATACTTCGAATAAAACACGACAACACTGCTTAGGGTTAGTCGGTTTGACAAGACCTTATATAAGATCTCCCAAACGGTCATAATTAGCCTTAATGATGTACACACGGACCAATCACGTCAAGGCTATTTGAAATTCCCGTCAACTCTGGACTTAACAACTTTTCTGGAAAAGACTGACTAAATTACTCGAGTAAACAATTACCTACTTGAGTACTATTCTGATTACTCGAGAGAATAGAGGAAGATTACTCGAGTAAATAACTTAGAGAAAATCCGGCATTAATGAGCAACTACTCGAGTACACAAAGACTTACTCGAGTGCTAATTTAGTTACTCGAGATGTGGAGTTGAACTACTCGAGTACAAAAAGTACTACTCGAGAGAATATGAATTAACTACTCGAGAGTTAGAAGGAATACTCGAGTCAAAAACTTAGAATAATTTCTGGGAAAAGAAACTGGGTTACTCGAGTAGTGAAACTGGACTACTCGAGAGGAGATAAACTACTCGAGTACATGGATATTACTACTCGAGTAATGGACTTAGAAAAATTTTGAGGGATGAAAATCTTACCACTCGAGTATTTAATCTGGACTACTTGAGTAGTAGATGGACTACTCGAGTACATAAACTTGACTACTCGAGTGAAGTAAAATTTCACGATATCTGTCTTCTATAATTCGAGACACAAGACTAATCTACTCGAGTACTTATATGACTACCCGAGTAAATGACTTAGAAAATTTTCAGAGAGAAAATTCTGTTAACTCGAGAATGAGAGAGGAACTACTCAAGTAATTGACTTGGCTACTCGAGAGCTATAATTTGACTACTCGAGAGCTAATTCCCTTACTCGAATACAGATAGAATTACTCGAGTATTGACTAAGTGTTTCACTCGAGTATATAAGTAACTACTCGAGTAAAATACTTGGCAAAAATTTCTTCAACAGAATTTTCTCTTCTTTAAAAAATTCAGCAACAAGTCCTTCTCCAAACAGTCCTAGTGCTTGAAAATGAAGTGTATCCCAATAGAGAGTCTACACATGAGTCAACACCATGGATCACACAATGAGGGATTATATTATATGGTCCTGTATTTGGTGACCCATTGTAGAATGATATTGGTCTACACTTGGCAATAAAGTCCTGTAAACACATAACTCAAATAGAACATCAAATACAACTTAATTCATCTTAGTTCAAGGTTGACTTCACCAAATCTGGGTTAATGTGGATACAATACCCAAAAATCTCCCCCTATTTGTATAAGTCAGAACCCTTTACACTAAGGTGAATTATATAGACATAAAAAGAGCTAGATATGCAGTAGAGAAAGCAGTGTAAGCAAGCATAAGACTATATTCAAAGGGTATATGATCAAAATTAAGAATTATATAAATATGATTGTCCAAAACATCATTTCTACATGAATCATTTCCACACTCTCATAATTCTCTATGCTTAGACTTAGTGGTGTTGCTTGTCTTTCTTCTCTTGCTGTCTTCTTTAGCAGCTGTAGAGCTTGGGATAGTACTTTGGAGGTTTTGGAGGAGCAGCATTGTTGTTCCTACCAAATTCTCTGTCATACAGCCTTCTCTTTGTTATTGATTTTTCATACAATTCCCATTCCTTAGAGCTCTAATGATCATTCCTATTTTCATTGAAGTCCATGACAAGCTTGAGAGTATCTAAAATGAGAAACTTTGAAGTTGGAGACCAGATCACTGCAAACTCTGGAACTTTTCCCTTTTCTGCATCTAGAACTATGATTCCCCTACTAGTTGAGGCACCATCACCATACTGTCTCTTCTTCTTTGAAGTGTTGATCTTAGGAGGAGCTTGGAAGAATATATCTGCTAGGTCTGCCTCCCAAACTTGAGCATATGAATCTGGAGGAGGACCTTCACAGCCTTCAGGTCTAGGAGAGAAGGTAGGTCGAGGAGCTTGAGCTGGAGCAGCAGTAGCTAAGGGATTCAAATGGTGAGGAATGATTCTTGGATCAGCTGGGAATTCTGGAAGAATCTGATTGTGCATCCAGACTGATGTATCATAGGTATGAAACTTCACACTCTGAATCTGTCCTAGCACATTGAAAGTGCAAGTTAGATCTGATATACTCTAGAGGGGGGTGAATAGAGTATGGTGCTTGCTAAAAACGTTTTTCAACAGTTGTTGTATTCCTAGGTGAACAGGGAAGCAAATAATATAAAGTAAATCTAAACACAGAATAATCAAAGATCAATTGCAAAGCAATCACAATCCACAGCCAGAAATAAAAGAAAGACAAGCAACCAGATGACACAAGGAGCTATAGTGGTTCCCCAATCAACCTGGGTACATCCACTCTTCTACCACCCTAGATAGGAATACACTGCAGGATGAGTTGATCAGGTGTCCTGGGAACCAATGAGCTTTTGATAAGGTGCTCAAAAACCAAACCAGATTTTTTGATCAGGTGTCTTGCCACCACTGAGTTTTGATAAGGTCTCAGAAACCAATCACAAACTTTTGAAGGGAGTTTGAAAAACCCTTTACAGCAGAGAGAGAGAGAGAGGGATGAGATGATCTTCTCTGTCAACAATCAGAGAGAAGATAGTGGATGTTGTCAAAGCTCCCCCTGAGATCTGTAGTTGTACAGGAAGTGAAGCTTTGTAGTAGGGTGATAGGCCTTCAGATGGTTTGATCTCCAGCAAAAGATGATTTCAGCAACAGCTGAAATGTGAGGTTTCTGGAGTCTTGAATGATGATGGCCTTTGAACACTTGAATCAAGAGAGATCTGAAAATTTCAGTTAGTTGATCTCCTTTTGTGATGTGTGTCCTTTTATGAATTCTTGAGATTGAGAATGTCTGCAACTCTCTTTCTTTCTCTTGTGTAATTATTGTTGTAAGAGCTGTAATTCTTGTTGTTGCAGAGAATTGTTATTCTTGAAGATATTGTTGTTGAATAATAATTCTTTTATTCCTTTGATCTGAATAGAATTGATCCACTGTCCAAGATAATCGTTAGCCTGTCAATAAATGACTTCCTTAATTGCAATTTGTCTTCTGGAGGAAAGTCCAATAAAACATTCCTTGGAAATTCCTTGAAACTTGCTCCAGATTAATTAAAAACGGCTATAAGATCTCTGAATTAAATGTTGATAATAATTCCACGGCTGTCTAAATTTGAATCTTGAAAAACGTTGAACTCTTCAGAGAAACGTCGAACTGAGCTCCACTATCGTTGAACTGAGCTCAGAGACTGGTCTTGGACAGAAATAGAGATCGTCGATCTGAGCTCAACTATCGTCGAACTGAGCTCAGAGATAGAGAATCAAACTGGAGTCAAGAACGTCGATCTGAGCTCGAAGATCGTTGAATGGAGTTCGACGACTTGTTGAAGTTGAGCTCAGAGATCATCGAATGGAGTTCGACGATCCGTCAAAGTGAGCTCAACGATCGTCGAATGGAGTTCGACGATTCATCGTACTGAGCTCGACAAAATGACTTAGTCTCCAAAACTGAAAAACTTGGTCTTGAGGGCAGCTTCCAAACCTAAATACTAACCCTTAGACTCAATTCTAATTGACCTTTAGATCTATACAATGAGGTCAAAACAGGTTTCCTAAGAGACATAGTGATCCTTGCTCAAATCAGTAATAGGGTGTTCCAACACACATCATCATGAATCTCTTTCATCTTTTCTTCCCATTGAGTTTGCCTGAGTGCATCTGATTTCTCAAGATATTCCTTCACTAAACTCTCCCCCTTTCTGACTTCTACAGTCAGTTTATTGATGACATCATCTTTGAATGTCCCAACTTCACAAATCTTCATCTTGCTTGCTTTAGCTCTCTTATCTAATTCAATCTGATTATTTGCAAGAGTCACACCTTGCTCCATAACCTGACCAACACTAGTGATAGTGTGATCTACAGCTTTGACACCAATCTGGAGGAGATGTCTAAGTTGATCTGTATTGTACTGGATTTCAGCAAATCCTCTGCTCATCTCTTTCTCTAGAGCATTTACTTTCTCGGTCACAGCTTTGACTGAATCATCAAAATACTTCCTTTATTCTTGTAGCAGATGTACAAACTGAATCATCAAATCATTGGCAGCAGGAGGAGCAGCAGCAGTGGTAGAAGGAACTGGAGTCTTGGTAGAATCTAGGTCATTTTCTTGATCAATCCTTTTCAAGTGAAATATCTTGGCCAATTTTCTGGTTGCGACTTTAACCTTTGTTCCATTAACTTTGGAGTTAATCTTTTCTGTGTTTGAGTCAAGATGAGCATTGAAAAGAATTCAAGTACCTCTCGTTTCTAGATATTTGATGGTTCTGAAAGCAGATATTCTAAGACTACTTCAGTGATTAGGAATATTACATTCTTAATTTCTTCAGACGCCGAGTGCAATCTATGTCGAACAAGTTCAGAACCTTCGAAGATATTATCATCACTTTTGGGTGTCATGAGAGTGAAGGAATCAAACAAGGTGTGTCTACGAAATGGAGTTCTAGGTCTCGACACTCAGAAATCAAACTCTCAAGATCTCATGAAGGTGTAGTCGACCTTATTCTCATACCCTATTTATAATCTAGGATCTCCTAAAGTCGAAATGGCGCGCTCCATTTATATTGTTCTAAATTTTTAGGAAAAGAAAACCTAGTGTCGACACAGGAAACATTGTCTGTCGAGATATGTCGACACAAGTCGACATAAGGATAATGTCTCGACATATATCTTAGGGTCTCGACATCCTTTGATGTCTCGACACTTACTTTGTTGTCTCGACACATTCTTTGATGTCTCGACACTTTCTTTGATATCTCGACATATTCTCTGATGTCTTGACACAACTTTTGACTTAGACAATATTTTGTTTTCAAAACTATATACACTTGACACTTTGAGGCCTTATCTTGATATTTAGGTAAGTAAACTTAATTACTGACTAATATTTTATTCTTATTTTTACCAGTCTTCATGTATGCATAAATTATTCCATATTCAACATGCCAAATTCAAACTTAAAGAAATTAAATTTCTCTTCATCTAGGGGCTTAGTAAAGATATCAGCAATTTGTTTATTTGTAGGAACAAATTCTAGATTAATATTTCCCTTTTATACTTGCTCCCCAATAAAGTGATATCTAATCTCAATATGTTTAGTTCTACTATGTGACACAAGATTGTTTGCAATTGAAATGGCACTAGTAGAATCACAATATAATGGAGTTTTACTTAGCTGAATGTTATAATCTTATAATTGATTTTGAATCCAAATCAATTGTGCACAGCAACTTCCAGTTGAAATGTACTCAAATTCAGGTGTGGATATTGCTACACTTGTTTGCTTTTTGTTGATCCATGACACTAGCCTTCTTCCAAGGAACTGACATGAACCTGAAGTGCTTTTCTTGTCTTCTTTACAACCTATTTAATCTGCATATGAAAAGTTTGTTAGTTCAAAATAACTATTTATGGGATACCATAGGCTAAAATTAGTTGTGCCCTTTAAATATCTCAATATTCTTTTGATTGTTGTATAGTGAGACTCCTTAGGGCAAGCTTAATACCTAGTACAAACACAAGTAACATACATTATATCTGCTCTACTGGCAGTTAGATAGAGTAGTGATCCAACTATGCACCTATACAAGGTGATAACAACTGGCTTGCCAGCACCATCCTTGTCTAAAGACATACTGGACTCCATAGGAGTTCTCATGAAAGTGGTTGTTTCCATCTCATACTTCTTGATTAACTTCTTGGTAAACTTAGACTGACTAATGAAAAGTCCATCTATAGTTTGTTTAACTTGGAGACCCAAGAAAAACTTGAATTCACCAAAACTACTCATCTTAAACTTACCTTGCATAAGTTTGGTAAACTTAGTGCAAAGTGACTCATCAGTACAACCAAATATAATGTCATCAATAGATATATTTGTACTAAGATGGTCTTGCCTTTGACTTCCCTTAAGAATATTATTTTGTCTATTTTCCCTCTTGAGAATTTATTCTCTAGAAGTAATTTAGACAGAGTCTCATACTATGTCAATCGACTTGTTTTAATCCATAGAGCACTCTTATTAAAAGATAAACATAATTAGGATGAGTAGAGTCAATAAAACCTAAGGGTTGCTCAACATAGACCCTTTTTTTGAGGTTACCATTAAGGAAGGTTGACTTCACATCCATTTAGTAAACCTTGAATCCTTTATAGGCTGTATATGCCAGGAAGAGTGTAATAGCTTCCAATCTAGCCACTAGTTCAAAGGTTTGATCAAAATTTATACCCTCTTCTTGTCCATATCCCTTTGTAACCAGTCTAGCCTTGTTTCTGACTATAACATCATTCTCATCTAGTTTGTTTCTGTAGATCCACTTAGTTCCTATGTTGTTACAATCATCTGGTATAGGAACAAGCTTCCAAACATTACATCTCTTGAACTGGTTCAATTCTTCCTATATAGCCCCTATCTAAAATGGGTCTATATTGGCTTCTCAAACAACTTTGGTTCTGTTTGAGATAGAAAACTTGAGTACATTACATTGTTGTGCTGCCTACTTCTTGTGGTCACACCAAGAGCTGCATCTCCAATGATCAGTTCCCTTGGATGATCCGTTAGATGTCTGACAACAATTGGTAATGTGACATCTTCTCTTTGAATAGCTTCATCTTGTTGCTGAGTCTCTTCTTCTGGTTGTTCCTATGCAAGTTCTTTCTCAATAATGTTGACTACATCTTGTATACTTTGTCTTGCAAGAATCGAGTCTTCCATTGACAGCTCCTTTACCTTCAAATATTCTCTTGTTGTGCTTGATTAACCTAACTTATCATTGTAATACATAGAACTTTCATCAAATACAACATGAATAGACTCCTTTACAACTTGATCCCTCTAGTTATAGACCCTATAGGCCTTACTGTGGTTACTATAACCAACAAATATGCCTTCATAGGACTTCTCAACAAAGTTAATGAAGTATATTTTCTCATTATTAAGGACAAAACACCTACATCCAAAGATTCTAAAGTAGGCCAAGTCTATTTTTCTGCCCTTCATTAGCTCATAAGGAGTCTTATTCAGGCTTTTGTTGATTGAAACTCTATTAAGAGCATGACATACTGTGTTAATAGTTTCAGCCCAAAAATATTTTGCGAGTGAAGAATCAATCAACATGGTTCTTCCAGCTTCAATGAGAGTCCTGTTCTATCTCTAAACAATCTTATTTTGCTGGGGTGCTCTTGGAGAGCAAAACTCTTGTTGAATCCCAAGTTCTTCACAAAACTTTATCATGCATTCAGATTGAAACTCAGTTCCATGATCACTTCTGATTCTGACCATAGAATTGTTCAATTTATTCTGTATTTGTTTGACAAATGTCTTGAAGACATCAGGAATTTAAGACTTTTTCCTTAAAAAGAAAACCGAAGTAAATCTGGAATAGTCATCAACAACTACAAAGGAGTAAACTTTCCTACCATGACTATGAAATGGTAAGGGACCAAACAAGTCCATATGCAAGAGGTATTAACACTTCACAGAGTCTTTAGTTTCAATTCTTTTGAAGGAAGCTTTGATCTGCTTGCCATTTTGGCATGCAGAGCAAATGCTCTCCTTAGTTCATTTAATGTTAGGACCATTCCTAACTAGGTCTTTACTGAATAGATTTTCTATGTTCTTATAGCTTGTCATTTGACATAGTGTGCGACTTTCTCTTTTGCAACTAAGCATATGGGGGAGTCTGAATTCAGACAAAGAAAATTTAAACCATACACATTCCCACACCTAGTGTCTATCAAGATGACCTCTTGGACACTTGGCTTCTTTATGTGGCACTCATCCTTATAGAATGAAATGTCATAGCCAAGATCACAAAGTTGACTTATGCTTATAAGGTTGTGTTGCAATCCTTCCACATAAGCTACTTTAGTGAAAGTGACTAAGCCATTTGAAATCTTACCATAACCTCTGGTAATCCCTTTGTCAGCTCCACCAAAGATCACCTTTGGTCCATCCTTTACTGGAATAAAATCCCTCAAATTGCCCTTTATTCCATTCATGTGTCTAGAACATTCACTATCCAAGTATCAGATGGGTCTATCTTTGGTGCTTGGACGTATCTGCAAAATGAAGATTTATTTATCCTTAGGAACCCAAATTGTCTTGGGTCCTAGGCGCTTGTTAGCTGGGACTCCATTGAGACCATCCGAGAATTTCTTAGCCTAGTATATTTTCTGCCCATGAGACACAATATAATTGTACTAGCAGTTTAGGACAAAGTGTCAAATCTTTCCACAACACGAGAACTCATATCTGTTGTATCTCCACTTTGGAGGAACAATAGGAACTTTATGCTGACATTCCTTACGACAGGAATCAGCAAACGTGACAATTGCATTTTGATTGAGAGCAAAATGGTTGTGTTGTCTCTCAGTCACAACAGCCCTCCTTGGAGCAAGCACATTAGGAATAACTTTCCTATTCATATATGAGTTTGGTCCTACTGGTCCTGACTTCTGGATTTCTTTTCCCTTAGTCTGAAACACAGGTTGTGGTATGACTGGATACTTTTGTCCGGTCAGCTTTTTTCCACTCCTTCTCTCAGGTTTAAAATAACCAAGTCTACTTTCAGGAGTTCCTGAGAAGGTATCTATAATAGGGAGCATAGTCTTAGGTTTAAAAAATAACTGAACAAGTCTTTTCTCATTCTGGAGTTTGAGTTTTTATTCCTGAATGGTTGCTTCTTTTTGTTTTAGCAACATGATTTGATCATCAATGATCTTAGTTAGCTTAGCCAACTTTAAAATTTGAAGACCAATCTTCTGAGTAGCCATCTCATGATGGTACTCAAGACCTCTTAGTGATGCAATCTTGATGGCTTGTTCTTTGACAAGCTTTTTGCTCTTTACAAGAGCCTCTAGCTGTTTCCCAAACTTAACTATAAGCCGCTGCAGTTCAGTCTCAGAGTTGGACTTATGTGATTCAAAATTTGAGTTACATGAGTCTAACTCAACCTCAGACTCATGAACAGAAGTTGTAGAACAAATAGAATTGTCAAAGATTACCAGAGTATACTAACATTCAATAATTTCTGTTTCTGGATTATCAGATAGTGCCATCAAGTTAACCTACATATCATCTTCATAGTCACCATTGAGTGATGAAGTTGTGGAGTTATTGCCCTTATATATGGCCTCTATGATGAATTCCTCTTCATAGGAGAATAATCCAATATGAGCATATTCTACATCTCATTCAGTTGAATCTGAATCACTATCAGATAAAGTCTTTGGCTTTTTGCCATTAGACATTTTTCTAACTTCTTATCTTTGTAGAACTTCTTTTCCTTGAACTTCCTATTCTCCTTTCTCTTTACTGAACAGTCAGTAATGACATGTTCAGGTCTGTTACAGCAATAACAAATAATGTTAGTCTGAATTCTTTTGTTCTGGTTTGAATCATACCTGACCAAAGAGTTGTTTCTGTGTTTGTCTTTGCTTTTGCTAGAACATGGACTAGATGTTGTATTCTTTGTTGGATCCCTAGTTGGATTTGGGCTAGGTTCACTAAACTAGGATGTTTGACCCAACATGTATAGCTAGGGTCATGTGTGTGTCCTAGAGTCTAGGACATGTCCTTAGAGTCAACACTACATGGACCAGCCATCAACAGACTGCAAAAGAATCAAGACTTAGAGAAATTTCAAAGACTAAGAAAATGAGTTCGACGTTCGTCGAACTCAGGTCGACGAAAGTCGTGCTCAGCTCGACGAACTTAGAGAAAATTCTCTGAGCTGAGCTCGACGAACTTGAATCTCAGGTTGATGATTTCCAGAGTATACTTCAACATTCCAAGTCCAGAATTATTCACACTTAACTCCAGTCGACGAACTTAGTTCTCAGGTCGACGATTGATGGGTATTCTACTTCAACATCTTATTCCAGAAACATCTAAGTATTCGAAGTCCAGTATCACACTGCAGTCGACAAACTCACCTTCTCAGCTCGAAGAACTTAGACCACAGTCTTAGCAAGATTTATCAAGTAGCAGTTAGAAGCTCTCAGCTCGACGAAACTAGTTCTCAGGTCGACAAACTCAGTTCTGAGGTCGATAATTTCTGGACACGTTACTTCAACATTCTTAAGTCCAAGAAACATGGAATTCTGAACTCCAGTCGACGAAGTTATACTCTCAGCTTGACAATCTTGATGCACTGAATTGGCAAGGGTCTAGAGAAAGCAGTTATCTGTTCTTGGGTCGACGATCTTGGATCTCAGCTCGATGAACAACAATTATCTGGTCGACGAACTTGACTTCTCCGCTCGATGAGCTCTGGACACAGATCGACGAATTCTGTTCTCTGCTCAACGAATTCTATAAAGTTCCAGACTTGGAAATTTCCCTCCCTCTGTCCTTTTTCTATTGCAATAATTCCTTAGTAATCAATGCTTAAATATTCTCTGAATATTACTGCTAGAAACAAGCATTGATTACAATCTTCATCAGGATTATTGCTTGCCGTTTTTCTATGGGACAGTTGGGGAAATCAATCAATGCAAATATTCTCCATGCCATCAGCATTAAATGAAGGAAGAAATTCAAAATTCAGAAGGAAGATTACACATAAATATAAAAAGGATTTTTCTTTTTCTTCATTCAGCAGAGCAGAACAGACAACAACACAGTGAATATGCTTTTCTTCTTCCTTCTCGTCTAAACACATGAAAAATACACATGGTAATAACACAGCAAAATCAGAAGCCCTTGACCAGAGAAAGAACAGCAAGCCGAAGAAGGAGAAGAACAACCATTTAAATCAAGAGTCTTCTTCTATCTTCATCCCAGGATCCTTAAAAGGACAACAATTACTATATCAGTCAAGAAGCACCTGGATTCCTGCTGGTCAAGGTTGAAACATTGAAGGCTTACTCACCCTAAAGCAAAGCTCCATCCTTCCTGAACAAATCTATATCTCAGGGGGAGCTTTGTCAAAATCAAGATCCACTAAAGTCTTCTCAGTTGTATTTGATAAAGAGAAGACATAATCACTCTCTCATCCCCCACTGTATAAAGGGTTCTTAACTCCCTTCAAAAGTTATTCCTGGTTGCAAGTCACCTGATTAAAAGACTTGAGGATTGGTTTTTGAGCACCTGATCAAAAGCTCATTGGTGATAGTCACCTGATCAAAAACCTTAGTGGATTCCTACCAGAGTGGTAGAAGAGTGGATGTACGCAGGTTGGGGAACCACTATAAAATTATTGTGTTGTCTGGTTGCACTTTTTCTTTTGTTCTTGCTGTGGCTGTGTGGCTTAGGTTTGCTGTGTTTATGGTATTTAATTTAGTTTCTGCAGCACCAGTGATAGATTGAATTATCATATGATTGATCTGTTAAATAGCAAAAAGTTTTATAAACCTAAATACTCTATTCACCCCCCCCCTCTAGAGTATTTCAGATCTAACCCTCACTTTCAATTAGTATCAGAGCAAGTTTCCTTTGGTTGTACAAGCTAACCCTTGAACCAAAAGATCCTGAGTTAGATCTGAGTTTTATTTCTATTTGATATATATTCACAGCATGTCACAGAGCAAAGATTATGCAAGCACCAGACCTCCAGTATGCAACCTAAATAGGTTTGCCATCTGGAAGGAAAGAATCAAATTATATATGAATTCTATTGATGAGTATATCTACAATTCCATCTTGATAGGTCCTCCTTAAGCTATTGCCTCTACATCTACAGCAGGTTCAAGCACTAATGCAGTTCCACCACCTGAGTGGACTGAAGCCCAGAAGAAAGCAAAGGTTGTTGATGCCAAAGCCATGAATATTCTGGCCCAAATAATGTCGGATGACATTTTCCAAAAAGTGGCAGAATGCACATCAGCTAAGGCCATTTGGTTCTCTCTCAACCAAATGGTGGCTGGATCTGTTGATGAAAGAAAAGACAGAAGATCCAATCTCATATCACAATATGAGAACTTCAAGAAGGAGGAAGCAGAATCTGTAGCAGATATGTACAACAGGCTGAGCTCAATCATCAATGAGTTGAAGACCTTGGACAAGGACATCACCCTCACTGAGGTGAATGACAAAATCCTTATGTGCTTCCCAAGCTCATATGATTCAAGGATCTGTCCAATCAAGGAGGCCAGAAACTTAAATGAGATTTCCACTGAATCTCTTTTGGGAAAGCTCAAGTCCTATGAGCAGATCATTAAATCTAGAGAAGCAGCAGAGCAAATGACACCTCCACCAGCCAGGAAGGAACACAACTTGACATTCAAGGCTGTTGAAGAATCTGAAGCCTCAACAGTCAATGAAGAGTTGATGAGTCTGCTTGCCAAAAGATTCTATAAAATGGCAAGGAAAGATTTCAGAAGAAAGTCATCCAGGTAGGATAACAAGCCAAGGTATGACAAAACCCCACTAAAGAAGTGGCGTGCTTTGGCTGTAGGAAAGCTGGACACTTCATCTTAGAATGTCCAGAGAATCAGAAAAAAGAGAAAAGAAGAGAGAAGGAAACAAGAAGACAATAAAGTTCAAGACCTTCCTCCAGCAAATACAAGAAGAAGGAGAAAGGCTTTGTAGCTGAATCCTGGAGTGAAATTGAAGAGGAATCCACATCTTCCAGCTCCAGTGAATAAGAAGAAGAAGAGGCAAGGGCCAAAGAAGTCTGCCCCATGGCCATTGATGCCTCCAGAAGTCAGTCAGATGAAGAAGATGCATCTGACAATGAAGAAGCTTCTGAATTAGAAGCCGATCAGGTATTGTCAACTTTTGATTATGGCTCTGATAGTTTTAAATCTAAATTCAAAATCATTTGTATTGATTTAATAAACTCTGAGAAAGAAATCAAAGCACTTAGGGAAAAATTAGCTAATCAAGAAACTATGATTTCTGAAAACACTAGGTTAAAGGATGAACTAAATCTAGCCAATGAACAAATTATCTCTTTGAAAACACAGCTATGTGAGGCCAAACAACTTGAGGAATCTCTCAATGCGAGAAGCATTAAGCTGATGGACATTACAAGCACAGTCAATGCCAGACTAAATGACAAACTGAGCTTGGGTGCTTCATCAAGTTTACCCTCAATTCTTAAAAAGAATATTTTATCAACCCCTATTAAATTTGTTTCTGCTAAGGGCAAAGAAATAATAACCAATAAACAAATCACAAAAGAAATGCCAAACTTTAAAAATCACAAAAACAAAAACCATAAAACCTTAGGTAAAAACAAAGTTCAACAAATTTCGTCAAACTCAGATCATCGAAATGTGGACAGTTCGTCGAACTCAAGTCGACAAACTGTGAATGCAAATTTATATAAAAATTACTCGTCTTACTGCAATCAACAAACTCTATATGGTTTGACAAGCAGAGATTGACGAACTTGGGGTACAGAAAATGAACATGTCCATTCTCTGAGCAGAGATCGACGATCTCATCCCATTTCATCGAACTCTGGTCGACAAACTCACAACTATCCGTCGAACCCATTCAGACTTAGTAAAAATCTTAATTAGTATAACAACTCTAATCAAACTAGGAAACCATTTAACCCACTTGCTGATTGGATAATTCCACCTAGAAGATATCACCCATTAGGATATATATCACAAACTGAATATTATGTGATTTCAAGTTTTTCCTATCAGCAAAACAAAGGACCCAAGGTAACCTGGGACAAAAATAATTAATTATTTTCTCTGTAGGTGAAGAGCTATATAGTTGTAAATCAACTATGGTATCTAGATAGTGGTTGCTCCAAGCACATGACTGGCAGCAAGGACAACTTACACAATTATAAGTCCAAGTTGGGACCAAAGGTTATCTTTGGTGATTCAAAGTGTGGCCAGTCTGAAGGCTATGGAGAAGTAAGGATTGGATCAGTCACATTCAAGAAGGTGACTTATGTAAAAGGACTCAAGCATAACCTCATCTCTATCAGCCAATTATGTGATGAAGGTTATCAGGTACACTTTAACTCAACATCTTGTATTATTTCTAATAAAGAAAAACAAAATGTTTTAATTGGAAATAGACAAGGAAACATATATAGAGTAGATTTTCTTTCTGCCAATTCAGACATTTGTCTACTTAACTTAGTTAGCAATCAAAATGAATTATGGCATAAAAGGCTAGGACATGTTAACATGAAAAATATTGCTAGGCTATCTAAAGACAACCTTGTGAGAGGTTTGTCTTCTGGTCCCTACAAGAAGGAAGGCCTTTGCAGGACTTGTCAATTAGGCAAGCAAACTAAATATAGCTTTAAGTCAGTTAATAAAAGTGATTCACCTAGGATCTTGTACTTGCTACATATGGATCTCTTTGGACTCATTGCTATACAAAGCCTAGGAGGGAAATCCTATACTCTAGTCATTGTAGATGACCTCTCAAGATTCACTTGGGTGTTCTTCCTGAGATATAAGTCAGATACCTTTAAGGTTCTTACAGATTTTCTCAGGACCATACAGATTGAGTACTCTACTCATATTACATTGATCAGAAGTGATCATGGTACAGAGTTTGAGTCTCTTCTTATGCATGAGTTCTATGAGAAGGATGGTATCAGACACTGCTTCTCAGCTCCTAGAACTCCCCAACAAAATGGGATAGCTGAAAGGAAGAATAGAACCTTGATTGATGCTGCAGGCACATTACTTGCAGATACTTATATGCCACTATACTTTTGGGTAGAGGCTGTAAGCACAACAAATTATGTACTGAATAGAAGTTTGATACATAAACTTAAGAATATGACTCCCTATGAATTACTTAAAGGGAAGAAACCTAAAATAACCTATTTTAAAGTATTTGGATGTGTATGTTATATACATAATAACAACAAGAAATATATTAGAAAGTTTGAAGCTAATGCTGAAGAGGGAATTTTTATAGGATATTCCCAAGTAAGCAAAGCATATAGGGTATTTAACAAATCATCTTTAAAAATTGAAGAATCTGTACATGTAACTTTTGATGAGGCTAACATGTCTTGCAAGGAGAAAGAAATTTCTACCAGTAACCCTTTGCAGGTACCTCACTTGTGTGAGAAATTTGATGGACTAAGCCTCACCCAAGAGGCTCCAACACATCCTTCTCCACAAGTTGATGAAGATAGTGAAGAAAAATATTTTGAAGAAGTTGAACCTCATACAACATCAAACATAATTCCACAAGTGAAATTAATTCCAAATGCTATTGATGAACCAACTCCACCCATTGATCTTGTCACACTAAGGGATCATCCTAGATCCCAAGTGATTGGAGACATAATAATAGGTGTACAGACACGACATCAACTCAACCAAGATGTGATGCATGCCTGTTTTCTCTCTCAAGTTAAACCTCAATCCATAAAAGATGCTGTGCAAGATCCCAACTGGATCATTGCAATGCAAGAGAAACTCAACTAGTTTGAGAGATGTAGAGTTTGGGATTTGGTTACAAAACCCAAAGACTACCCAGTCATTGGAACTAAATGAGTATATAGAAATAAGCTTGATGCCCATGGTGCAATTGTGAGGAACAAGGCTAGGCTTGTTGCTCAAGGATATAGACAAGAAGAAGGCATAGACTATGATCAAACCTTTGCACCAGTTGCAAGGTTAGAAGCAATCAGAATCTTCATTGCCTATGCTGCCTACAAGAAGTTTAAAGTCTACCAGATGGATGTGAAAATTGCATTTCTAAATGGAGCACTAAAAGAAGAGGTTTATGTTGAACAACCTCCAGGTTTTGTCTCTCCAACCAATCCTTCTTATGTATTTAGATTGCATAAATCCCTCTATGGTCTAAAGCAAGCTCCAAGAGCTTGGTATGAGACCTTAGCTAGCTTTCTGATAGAGCATGAATTCACTAGAGACATAGTAGATAAAACATCATTCACTAGGCACCATAAGGATAAAATCTTGTTAGTGCAAGTTTATGTGGATGACATTATATTTGTGTATATTGATTCCAAACTATGTAAGAGGTTCTCTGACCTCATGCATTCTAAGTTTGAGATGAGTAGCATGTGTGAGCTCTCCTACTTCCTTGGTCTCCAAGTGAAGAAGCTACCTGGTGGCATCTTCATCTCCCAGGCTGAATATGGTAAAGAGCTTCTTAAAAAGTTTGGGATGGTTGATGCCTCAGCTAAGAAAACACCTATGACTACTAATGCTGTAATAGACACTGTTGAACATGGGAAACCAGTTGATCAGAAACTATATAGGGGCATTATTGGGTCCCTATTATATCTTACAGCTAGCAGACCTAATATAATGTTTGTCACATGCCTTTGTGCTAGGTTACAAGTGAACCGTAAAGAATCTCACCTAATTTTTCTAAAAAGAATTTTGAGATATATAAAGAGTTGTCCTAATCTAGGCATTTGGTATCCTACTGACTCAGAATTTGATTTAACTGGATATTCAGATGCTGACTTTGCTGGATGCAGGGTAGACATGAAAAATACCTCAAGAACTTGCCAGTTCCTTGGTATGAGACTAGTGTCTTGGTTCTGCAAGAAATAATCATCTGTGTCCACATCAACTGTTGAAACAGAATACATTACAGCTGGCAGTTGCTGTTTATAGATGTTGTGGATTCAAAACCAACTCCTAGACTATGGTTTCAACTTAAATAATTCAACTCTACTATGTGATAACACAAGTGCTATATCCATAGCACAGAATCCAGTCCATCACAGTAGGACTAAGCATATAGACATTAGGCATCATTTCATTAGAGAGTGTGTAGACAAAAATAAAATCAAACATGTCTATATGTACACTGATTTACAAAGAACTGATATTTTCACCAAACCCTTGGATGAAAGGAATCACTTGTTCTTTATAAATCAGCTGGGCATGATCAATGGGGAAGCTTTGACTTAACTTCTATCTGCACTCGACGAATTCTTCAAAGTTCGTCGAACGGAGCTCGACGAACTGGGAAAAGTTCTTGAGATATTCATCGAATGGAGATCGACAAACTCTCTGTGAGTGAAGTTGTTTTCGTCGAATGGAGATCGACGAATCTACTTTAGAAAATGTTCGTCAAACGGAGCTCGACGAAATATCTTCAAATCTTCAGACTGAGCTCGACAAATTATTTAACTACAAATTATTTCGTCGATCTCAGATCGAAGAATTATTTTATTTTTCGTGCAACGGAGTTTGTCGATTCATATTCTGGAAAACCTTATATCTAGGTTTTCTTCGACCTCCGTCCCGCGCTTTCAGTTTCCTTGCACTTGATCTTCATTTTTCTCTTGCAGGTGAACTAATGACAGTTCTAGCAGGCATCCTCGCAGTAATGAAATTCGACACTAGATTTGATGTTGATTTTGATTCCTTCCAACATTCAGACCCAATCTTCCTGGACATCCTCCAACTCCTTGAAGAGCAGCAGTTGAAGAATCTGCTGTGCACCAGGATCAAAATAGCTAGCGATGAGATTAGAGAGTGGGTCTATCCTTCTTCCACCACAAATGAGAACTCTATGACTGGCACAATATTTGGTAATGTTGTTCCACTTACTCCCGCCGTTCTAACAGAAGTTTTTGGATTATTTGACGGTGAAGAAGGGTTAGAAATTGATACTGAGGAATATGATGTGATGCTGAGTATAATGGGGTATACTAGATAAACCCCAAATAAATTGCCGAAGAAACACCTGTCTGTCGAGTTCAAATTTCTAGCATACATTATGGGGAAAGTGTTGCTGGGCAAGCACACTGCTCTTGATTACATTACCAGGCACCAATTCCTGGTAATGTGTGCTGTGGTGAACAAGAAGCAGGTGAACTGGGCTCAGATTCTGTTTGAGCTGATTAAGAAGAAGAACAATTAAAAGGAGGTCTGTTTTGGAAGAATTCTGGGAATCTTCCTGAAGGAGAAGGCTGCTGAATCACTGTTCTCCCCGACCATATTCATCAATGCCTCCAAGAGGCTCATCCGTGCCCTCTTTGGCAAATGGGAGAGGACCATCACTAAGCCCTCCAATGCTCCATCCTCTTCCTCCAGGCCTTCTGAAAGCACAAGGGTAGTAATAGCCTCTCCCTCACCCTCAGAAGTAGCTCCCTCCTCTTCCAACATTCCTTATCTTCAACAACAACAACAAGCACAACAACCAGTTTATATTCCTACTCCAGCTCCATCTCCTGCAAATTCTCCACAAATAGATATCACTGACATCTCATCTTCCACTATTCAGGAATCCCATCAACCCCCTCCTTCCCAATCACCACAACCATCCCCACCTCAATCTCCCCTTCCACCTCACTTAACTATCACAGATCCTAACACCTTTATCTCCTCCCACACATTCAATCTCGTGATTACCCCATCATCCCCACATCAAGAACCCATCCCCACACCACAAATTCCACCCTATACAACAACTCCTCCCTCTGTCCCCTTCCCTTTCCTAGTCCAAATAGACCTTCCATCTTCTGCACCTGACTACACACATACAGACATGTCTAGTGCATTTTCTATTTGGTCCAATTGTGGTCATCACAATCCCTACTCCTCCACTGCTCCAGAATCTCTCTATTTAAACTTCTCCGATATTGCTAAAGATTTACTTGCATTCATCTCTCCCACTCTTCAAATTCTTTTAAATAAAGCTCTAGCTCCTCTTACTGCTTCCATCCAAACTCTATCTGCCCAAGTTGCTACTCTATCTCCTGTCCCTTCTTCTAAGGGACTGGCTCCAGGACCCTCTGCAACCATTCAGGGGAGATGCTTCATGATGAGGAAGTTCTAGTAACAGCAGCAGCAGAGTTTGAAGTGGCAATAGCAGCAAAAGAAGCAGCAGAAGAAGAAGCAACAACATAGTTTGATTCCTTTATGACTGACTCTTCTGAAGATATACCAGATCCTTCTACAATCATAGACTTAATAGAATCAGATACTGAGATGGATGAGCCTATTTTGGCTGAAATAGATACTGTTGGTGATTATATTATAAATCCCACAGTAGAACTATTAAATTTATTGAGTATTTTTGATATAGCTTGTTTGAATAATCTGCCAATAGACAACATCAAGCCCTCTTTGGCTATAGTCCCCTACACCTCGCCCATAAGCCCCAAGGTTGCCAAGCAACTAAAGGCTAGTTTTGTTATAACAGAGGTTCCAGCTATTCCATCTCCACCAAAAGCAGCTTCTCCCATTATATCATCTCCTCCAAAAGATATTTCTGCTCCAACCTTCATAATGGATGATTCACCCATGCTTGATCTTAATGCATTGATCATGGTTGACATTGAAGAAGAAAATAAAATAGTGGCTGAAAGCACTGTTATGTATAGCCCTTCTGTTCCAGCTTCAGCTCCTTCTCCAACTCCTCCTCCAGCTCCTACTCAGGCTGAAAAGCCAATTGATAAATCCGTACTAAAGGCCATTGATGCCTTATATGATGATCCTCAAGATTTTGATGATGAGGATGATGATGAAGAGGACTCAGATGATGAGCCTAAGAAAAAGAAAGTATCTAAGAAGAGGAAAGCTCCTCCACCTCCTGCCCCAAAACCAAATCCAGCAAATGACACTCCATACTATATACTCCAGAAGATCATACCCTATAAGGGCATGCCAACATGGATGTGTCTGTCCAAAAATCAACATAAAGAAAGAAAGAAAAGCAGGAGATATTCCCCACCTCCTCAAAGATATAAAAAGGATCCTCCTCCTCATCCTCCACCTGCTGCTGGTTCTTCCAGTTCTTCAACTCAAAAGACTACCCAGTTTTAAAACTATCAAAGGCATCAGGGTAGGTCCTCCTCTTCATGAAGGAGCCAGTAAAGGCATTATTCATCTAGAAAAAAGCAACATCAACAACATCAACAACAACAATTCACTGAACATCAAGAGGCCGAAAGCCCCAAGAGACTTGCTTCTCCTCCTGTACTATTTGAAGATCATGAGACAGCTACAATTGCTAGGATGGCAGGTTCCAGGAACTAGTTGGCCTATACATGATCAACAAGGCAAGAGCTAATGGAATGGATCCATCTGAATATACTACAATGTCCAAGTATAGAAAGGAAGAACTTAACAGGTTTGCTAAGGCTAACAAATTTTTCAATGTTGATGATTATATGAAGTTACATCCTGAATCTGCAGTGTCAAGAGCGACCTCCCTTAATATTATTGGTGTTGCTGATATGATAATGACAAAGACACAAGCAGCTAATCCAAACAGGGAGATTAAGTTTACTCAGCCAGGTGAGAAAGCTAAAGAGGAGAAGCACAAGGAACAAAAGAAGAAGAAATAAATTTTGAACTGTCTTCAGTCTTTTTACTATCTTTAAAACTTTCTATTTATTTTCTGATACAAAGCTCTGTGTATATATATCCGCTGCACATTTAATTTTTTCATGCCAGATATATGTTTTATTGCTTTGGTATTAATATGAGTCTGTAATTAGTGACCTTACCCAAATAGGGGGAGATTGTTGGATACAAAGTTGGATTTGGGCTAGGTTCACTAAACTAAGATGTTTGACCCAACATGTATAGCTAGGGTCATGTGTGTGTCCTAGAGTCTAGGCCATGTCCTTAGAGTCAACACTACATGGACCAACCATCAACAGACTACAAAAGACTCAAGACTTGGAGAAATTTCAAAGACTCAGAAAATGAGTTCGACGTTTGTCGAACTCAGGTTGACGAAAGTCGTGCTCAGCTCGACGAACTTAGAGAAAATTCTCTGATCTGAGCTCGACGAACTTGAATCTCAGGTCGATGATTTCCAGAGTATACTTCAACATTCCAAGTCCAGAATTATTCACAATTAACTCCAGTCGACGAACTTAGTTCTTAGGTCGACGAACTTAGTTCTCAGGTCGACAATTGCTGGGTATTCTACTTCACCATCTTATTCCATAAACATATAAGTATTCGAAGTCCAGTATCACACTCTAGTCGACAAAATCACCTTCTCATCTCGACGAACTTAGACCACAGTCTTGGCAAGATTTATCAAGTAGCAGTTAGAAGCTCTCAGCTCGATAAAATTAGTTCTCAGGACGACGAACCCAGTTCTGAGGTCGATGATTTTTGGACACGTTACTTCAACATTCTTAAGTCCAAGAAACATGGAATTCTGAACTGCAGTCGACGAAGTTATACTCTCAGCTCGACGATCTTGATGCACAGAATTGGCAAGGGTCTAGAGAAAGCAATTATCTATTCTTGGGTTGACGATCTTGGATCTCAGCTCGACGAACAACTATTATCTGGTCAACAAACTTGACTTCTCTGCTCGTTGAACTCTGGACACAGATCGACAAATTATGTTCTCTACTCAATGAATTCTGTAAAGTTCCAGACTTGGAAATTTCCCTCCCTCTGTACCTTTTCTATTGCAATAATTCCTGAGTAATTAATGCTTAAATATTCTCCAAATATTACCGTTAGAAGCAAGAATTGATTACGGTCTTCATCAGGATTATTGCTTGCCATTTTTCCATGGGATAGTTGGGGAAATCAATCAATGCAAATATTCTCCAGGCCGTCACCATTAAATGAAGGAAGAAATTCAAAATTTAGAAGGAAGATTACACAGAAATATAAAAAGGATTTTTCTTTTTCTTCCTTTAGCAGAGCAGAACAGACAACAACACAGTGAATAGGCATTTATTCTTCCTTCTCGTCTGAACACAGGAAAAATACACAGGGCAATAACACAGCAAAATTAGATGCCCTTGACCATAGAAAGAACATCAAGCTGAAGAAGGAGAAGAATAACCATTTAAATCAAGATTCTTATTTTGTCTTCATCCCAGGATTCTTCAAAGGACAGTAATTATTATATCAGTCAAGAAGCACTTGGATGCCTGCTGGTCAAGGCTGAAACAATGAAGGCCTACTCACCCTGAAGCAAAGCTCCATCCTTCCTGAAGAAATCTATATCTCGGGGGGAGCTTTGTCAAAATCAAGATCCACTAAAGTCTTCTCAGTTGTATTTGAGAAAGAGAAGACATAATCACTCTCTCATCCCCCACTGTATAAAGGTTCTTAACTCCCTTCAAAAGTTATTCCTGGTTGCAAGTCACATGATCAAAAGACTTGAGGATTGGTTTTTGAGCACCTGATCAAAAGCTCATTGGTGGCAGACACCTAATCAAAAACCTGAGTGGATTCCTACCAGGGTGGTAGAAGAGTGGATGTACCCAGGTTGGAGAACCACTATAAAATTCTTATGATGTCTGGTTGCACTTTTTCTTTTGTTCTTGTTGTGGCTGTATGGCTTAGGTTTGATGTGTTTGTGGTATTTAATTTAGTTTCTACAGCACCAGTGATAGATTGAATTATCTTAGGACTGATCTGTTAATTAGCAAAAAGTTTTATAAACCTAAATATTCTATTCACCCCCCCTCTAGAGTATTTCAGATCTAACCTTCACTTTCCTTCTTGTTCCATTACTTCTTTCTTCTCATCATCTTCTTGAATTGCCTGATGAACAATGCCAATTCACCATCTGACAATTCTTCTAATGAAGAACTAGTCCCAGTGCTAACTGTATCTTCATCCCTTCATGGTGGTGATGGAATTTCTCTTCTAGCCTTCTTTGATGTGTCTGCTTTGAAAGTCATAGATCTAGTCTGATTTGAACTTCTAGCATATTCATCTTCAGCTTTTTTAGAATTTAAGTGAAGCTCATGTGACAACAGCCTCAAATATAATTCTTGTGGTTACATGTTCCTTAGATTAGAAATTTCTCTTACAACACAAATCTTTATGTCTCATTCTTTGTTTAGGGATCTCAGAAACTTGTCATTAAGCTCATAATTTGAGAATTGTCTGTCATAATTCTTCAAGTCGTTGACTATTCTAAAGAACTTCTTATAACAAAGTTTTATAGAATAAGTCTTTCCTTTCCTGAATGCCTCATACTGATGGTTAAGTAGAGACTTTCTGTCATCTCTGACTTCTTCTATGCCTTCCATATAGACTATTAGAGTATCTCACATCTCCTTGGATGTTTTACAGTATACTAAGTTCTGAAATGTTGAATTATCTATTGCACTGATAATTATGTTTTGTGCTCTTTTATCCATGGTGGTAAAAACCACCACATCCTTTGTCATCTCAAACAGACTCTTAGGGGTTTGCACATTTGTATCTAAGATAGATACTTTCATGGGAATATATGGTCGTTCTTGTATAGTGACAAAGATTCTTGAATCGGATGCCTCCATAAAGAATCTCACCCTCTGCTTCCAAATATCAAAATTATCCTTTATATATATAGGAAGCTTCATAGAACTGAGTTCTTTATGGGTAGTTAATCACCTAGAGGGGGTGAATATGTATCGTTTAAATTTCAGTCACTTATACTAAAGGTTCAGTAGATACTTGAAAATAAACATTCATAAGAACACAACACAAGCAATCCACAGAGTTCACAGAAGCTTTATAGTGGTTCCCCTATCTAGGGTACATTCACTTTCCCCCTTCTTCCTCACTGGCAATGTGCTAGATAAGGTTATATCTCATCCTCTTCAACTCAGATCAATGATCTTACAGGCTCAATTTCTGTTAAGAAACCTATAACTCAGACCCACTAGTCCTACCTCAGAGATCCACCCAATCTCCTACCATAGATCCCTCAAGAACCCTACCTCAGACTATACAAGTCTTATACCTCAATGATCCCACAGAAATCACCAACCTCAGGTCCCTCAAGAACCATACCTCAGCCTTTATAACACAGACTTACAACTCAGTGATCCCACATAAATCACCTACCTCAACCTTTATAAATCAAACTTGCAACTCAGAGAATAAATCTCCTATACACTCAGATCTCAAAGAGATCTTATAGGTGTAATGGAAAATGAGAAAGAAAGTAATCTCAGAAAATATCAACTCTGAGATCTGACATATATGATAATTCAGATTCTTCAATTCAGTAGCATAGGATTGGTTCTTGATGAGCAGACTGGCTGAAATAATTCTTCACTGGATCTGCAATGTTCTTGATGATGATCGACTTGATTTTCTTGAAGAACTTGTAGAACAAATCCACCTTATTCCTCTGATCAACTTGTTGAAAGGATCAGAAGACTTTACTGAAGACTTGCGTCTCCCTTCTTCTTGGAGTTGTCGCCCTCCTATAACTTAGGAGAAATCAGAATGAGAGAATTGATTGATTTGTCTGATTGTTCGATTCTGTGTAGACGACCCCTCTGTTTATATCCTTCACTGGTTATTGGCTTCTGATTGATGACATCATCATATGCCGTCCTACTTCAAGTCTTTCTTCAAACATTTTCTTATGAGATATCAAGTCACTCCAGCTGACATGACACTTCTGACTTGACTTTACACTTCTGTGTTGACTCTATACAACTTCAGAATTATAAGTGTCGAGATGTCTCAAGTGTCTCTACACAATAATACTTAGTCTGCTTAGACTGTAAACTGTAAGATGTCGAGACATCTTAGTAGTCTCAACACAACTGTCTATTGGGTGTCGACATCTGCTTTAAATCTTCACTGTGTCGAGACAGTTGAATTGTCTCGACACTACTATCTATCGGGTGTCGACATCTTTAAGTCTGCACTTCAGTTCTTTATTGTGTCGAGACAGTTATATTGTCTCGACACTATTATCCCAAGCTTTAAGGTGTCGAGATATCTGACTTGCCTCGACACCGCTTTCTTGAATCTTCAAGATGTCGAGATAATTGAATTGTCTCGACATGGCTAACTTGATATATTGACACTTCTCCTACAAAGGTGTTGAAAGTGTTTAGTTGTCTACCTAAATCACCTAGAGGGGGTGAATAGGTGAGTTGTGCGTCTTTTTGCGGAATAAAACTTTAGAGATCTATGCACACAATTATCAACCAAGTAATCACAAACGACAAAAAGATTTATAGTGGTTCCTTAACCTTGGGTACATCCACTTTCCCTCACCGATCTAGCAAAAAACTAGACTCGGCTACTCCACTATCTCGTATTGAGAACCAATCCTACGCCTCGGAACAAAGTTCCTACAATCTCAATCCATAACACAGATCTACACTCAGAAGGTAAAAACTTCCTACAACTCGGAGACAAAAAGCTCCTACACTCGAAGAGAATTCTCCTACAAGAATGAAATGGAGTAAATATGAAATACAAACAGATTTATTTCATAGATCTGAAAATCTCGGCCAAGGTCTTCCTCTTGATCTTTAAGGCTTTCTCAGAAACTATTGAAGAAGATGTCTCGGCAAGAACAGGATCTAGAATTCTTTGACTTCACACGATCAGATAAATGATGAAGAATGAAAAACAATCTCAATCTGGAAGTCTTCTTGATCTGAATCTTCTGGAGCGAAAACCATAGCCGATTATGAGCGATGAAGGTCGGCAGCGGCGGCTTTTGTTTTTAGACAGAGAGAATGAGATTCAAAAAATACTTAGAATAAAACTTGACAACATTGCTTAGGGTTAGTCGGTTTGATAAGACCTTATATAAGATCTCCCTAACGGTCATAATTAGCCTTAATGACGTACATGCGGACCAATCACGTCAAGGCTATTTGAAATTCCCGTCAAATCTGGACTTCGCAACTTTTCTGGAAAAGACTGACTGAATTACTCGACTAAATAATTACCTACTCGAGTACTATTTTGATTACTCGAGAGAATAGTGGAAGATTACTCGAGTAAATAACTTAGAGATAATCCGGAATTGATGAGCAACAACTCGAGTACACGAAGACTTACTCGAGTTCTAATTTAGTTACTCGAGATGTGGAGCTGAACTACTCGAGTACAAAAAGTACTACTCGAGAGAATAGAAATTTATTAATCAAGTGGTAGAAGGAATACTCGAGTCAAAAATATAGAATAATTTTTGGGAAAAGAAACTGGGTTACTTGAATAGTGAAACTGGACTACTCGAGAGCAGATAAACTACTTGAGTACATGGATATTACTACTCGAGTAATGGACCTAGAAAACTTTTGAGGGATGAAAAACTTATCACTCGAGTATTTAATCTGGACTACTTGAGTAGTAGATGGACTACTCGAGTACATAAACTTGACTACTCGAGTGAAGTAAAATTACACAAAATCATGTCTTCTTTAACTCGAGACACAAGACTAATCTACTCGAGTACTTATATGACTATCCGAGTAAATGACTTAGAAAATTTTCAGAGAGAAAATTCTGTTAACTCGAGAATGAGAGAGGATGTACTCGAGTAATTGACTTGGCTACTCGAGAGCTATAATTTGACTACTCGAGAGCTAATTCCCTTACTCGAGTACAGATAGACTTGCTCGAGTATTGACTAAGTGTTTCACTCGAGTATATAAGTAACTGTTCGAGTAAAATACTTAGCAAAAATTTCTTCAACATATTTTTCTCTTTTTTAAAGAATTCAACAACAAGACTTTCTCCAAACAGTCCTAGTGCTTGAAAAAGAAGTGTATCCCAATAGAGAGGCTACACATGAGTCAACACCATGGATCACACAATGAGGGATTAAATTGTATGGTCCTGTGTTTGGTGACCCATTGTAGAATGACATTGGTCTACACTTGATAATAAAGTCCTGCAAACACATAACTCAAACAGAATATCAAATGCAACTTAATTAATCTTAGTTCAAGGGTGACTTCACCAAATCTGGGTTAATGTGGATACAATACCCAACAATTTCCCCCTATTTGTAAAAGTCAGAACCTTTTACACTAAGGTGAATTATATAGACATAAAAAGAGCTAGATATGCAATAGAGAAAGCAGTGTAAGTAAGCATAAGACTATAATAAAAGGGTGTATGATCAACATTAAGAATTATATAAATATGATTGTCCAAAACATCATTTTTACATGAATCATTTCCACACTCTCATAATTATCTGTACTTAGACTTAGTGGTGATGCTTGTCTTTCTTCTCTTGTTGTCTTCTTTGGTAGCTTTAGGGCTTGAGATAGTACTTTGGAGGCTTTGGAGCAGCAGCAAGGTTGTTCCTACCAAATTCTCTGTCATACAGCCTTCTCTTTGTCATTGATTTTTCATATAATTTCCATTCCTGGGAGTTGTAATGATCATTCCTATTTTCATTGAAGTACATGACAAGCTTGAGAGTATCTAAAATGAGAGACTTTGAAGTTGGAGACCAGATCTCTGCAAACTCTACAGCTTTTATCTTTTCTATATCTGGAACTAGGATTGACCTGCTAGCTGGGGCACCATCACCATACTTTCTTTTCTTCTTTGAAGTGTTGATATTAGGAGGAGCTTGGAAGAATATATCTGCTGGGTCTGCCTCCCAAACTTTAGCATATGAATCTGGAGGAGGACCTTCATAGCCTTCAGGTCTAGGAGAGAAGGTAGGCTGAGGAGCTTGAGCTGGAGCAGCAGTAGCTAAGGGATTCAAATGGTGAGGAATGATGTTTGGATCGGTTGGGAATTCTGGAAGAATCTGATTGTGATCCAGACTGCTGTGTCATAGGTATGAAACTTCACACTCTGAATCTGTCCTAGCACATCATCATGAATCTCTTTCATCTTTACTTCCCATTGAGTTTGCCTGAGTGCATCTGATTTCTCAAGATATTCCTTCACTAAACTCTCCCTCTTTATGACTTCTACAGTCAGTTTATTGATGACATCATTTTTTAAAGTCCCAACTTATTCACAAATCTTCATCTTGGTTGCTTTAGCTCTCTTATCTTATTCAATCTGATTATTTGCAAGAGTCACACCTTGCTCCATAACCTGACCAACACTAGTGATAGTGTGATCTACAGCTTTGCCACCAACCTAGAAGAGATGTCTGAATTGATCTGTGTTGTGCTGGATTTCAGCAAATCCTCTGCTCATCTCTTTCTCTAGAGCAGTTACTTTCTCAGTCATAGCTTTGACTGAATCATCAAAATACTTCCTTTGTTCTTATAGCAGATTTACAAACTGACTCATCAAATCATTGGCAGCAGGAGGAGCAGCAGTGGTAGAAGGAACTTGATGAGGAGGAGCAAACCATGGAACAATCTCTTCAACAGTGACTGAGCTCTGAGCTCTGGTGGTATGGATCAGGGCATCCCCTTCATCAGTGACCTTGGGGATGGTGAAGTCCAGGTTTCTCAATGGAGATTCAGCTGGTTCAGGATACTGATCTGGCTCATTAGAAAGCAAAATAGTGTCAACCTACTCTTTATCCATAGTAAGACACTGAATGGGAGATGATGGAGTATGAGTGGGAGAAGGTATTGGAGAGGGCTGCTTGGATGCTTAAGTGGTTTGTTTTTTTTGGAAGAGGGGGAAGGGGTTCATCAGCAGTCAATTCTTCAATCATTTCATTGATTGCTGCTTTAGTTGATAGAAGTGTTTCTTGGAGTTGGGCTTCTGATGGAACTTATTCAGGTGTGGATGGTGGAGGAGAGGTAACAACTGGAGGAGTAGGAATCCTGACTGAAACAGAAGGTGCAGGCTCCCCCTCAACAGTTGCACTAGATGAGCTGGTAAACTGAAATGGAGATGGATATGGGGTCCCGTCCTCTGTAGCTGGAAGGTCTTGAGCTTTGGCAGCTTGAACTGGGTTCAATAGCTTCAAGTCCCATCTTTGAATGGATGAGATGGAGACTTTCTTCATGTGATGGAGAATAGTACCTTTGGAGAAGCTGAATACTTCAGGATTAATCTCATGTAGGAGAAGAGAAATAATCCTAGCATAACTTGGAGCCTTGATGCTCTCTCTAATTTTATCCAGAATCATCATCCAAAATTGGAATTTCTTCCTGCAAACGATTGTTGTCATGATGTCAAACATATTAGTAGAAATGTCTCTAATTGAACTTGTTTTGCAAAGGAGTATCTTCCCAATGATGTCCGCCAAGAGCTTTCCTTCTGGATTCATTTTAGTGCGGCGGATGATCTGTGCTTCAGGTGAGAGGCCACAAAACATACAAACCCTATCAGAATCTTCTGGACCTAAATGATCTTCTTCATCAACAATAGGCAGTCGAAGAAGTGTAGAAACAGAGGTCTTGTTTAGTTTGATTTTTATTCATTTAACCTTGGACTTGAGAACTGTCCCATTTCTCCAAACTTTGACGTTCTTGAAAAATTCTTCAACTTATGGAAACAAGATCTTACATGGTTGCTGAAGAACGAAAGTGAGGCCGGTGGTGTCGAGAAGTATTAGAAGGTTTCGAAAGTCATCTGAAATGTCGGTGATTCCTGCGGCAATAAGTTCGGAACCGATTCCAATCTTAGAAGAGGGTGCCATCATCCAGAGATTTGAGAAAATTTGGCGGCGGGGAAGAAGAAGACGCGGGCTCTGCAACTTTTGGCGGAAGATGAATCGTCTGTCGGCTTACTCGAGAGAATGGTGTTTGATTCGTGTAGAAGAGAAATTTCGGACTTTTCGATTTATATAACCCTAATTTATCTCTAATTATGAAATAAATAAAACAAACATACCTCGGAATTGGCGGCATCTGCCTCGGGTTGCGAATAATGAAATTTGAATCAAAGTAGAAAATATGGCTTCCTGGTACTCGAGAGAGATGACAGTACTCGAGTGAAGATATTAAAGTACTCGATTGTGTAAGCAGGAGGTACTCGAGTGAAGTCTTTGAAGTACTCGAGTAGAGATATTGAAATAATCGAGTGAAGCTTTAGTACTCGAGTGGGTCTTTTGATTACTCGAGTAGGTTACTCGAATAGCTGAAGAAGTACTTGAGTAGGTCAAGCAGGTACTCGAGTAGGTTACTTCTTACTCGAGTCAAAAAGTTAGAAATTTGAAAAATTCTAACTTTTGACTGATTTAAGATCTTTGAGCCTTCTTGTGAGTCCACCTTATCTAATCTTCTTTGTTGAACATTCCAAGTTCTGTTTTGAAAAACGAGAACTTGGTCTCGTCCAGCGGCTTCGTGAAAATATCTACAATCTGCCTGTCTGTAGAGACATACCGTAGATCTATACCCCCATGCTCCATATGCTCCCGGATGAATTGATACCTCAGCTTTATGTGCTTTGTCCGACTGTGCGAGACTGGGTTATTGGCTATTGCATTGTGCTGGAAGAGTCGCAAAATAATGGAATGTTCTGAAACTTCATGTTGTAATCTTCAAATTGATTCTTTATCCATAGCAGCTGTGCACAGCAGCTGCCTGCAGAGATATACTCTGACTCAGCTATTGAGATTGCAACACAGTTCTACTTCTTGCTACTCCAAGAGATAAGCCTTCTTCCAAGGAATTGGCAAGTACCGGAAGTGCTTTTCCTGTCGTCTTTGCTACCTGCAAAATCTGCATCTGAAAAACTAATTAGCTCGCTATCATTACTTCTTGGGTACCATGAGCCAAGATTTGGTGTACCTTTAAGGTATCTAAAAATCCACTTTGCAACAACGTAGTGAGATTCCTTAGAGTTCACTTGAAATCTAGCACATACGCATGTTGAGAACATTATATCCGGTCTACTAGCAGTAAGGTAGAGCAAGGATCCAATTATGCTTCTGTACTTGGTTTCATCAAAAGGTTTCCCTTCCTCATCCTTGTCTAGAGACACAGTTGAACCCATTGGAGTCCTCATCGAGGTTGTGTTATCCATTCTGAATTTCTTAATTAGCTCTTTGGTGAACTTAGTCTGCGATATGAAAATTCCATCATCAGATTGTTTCACCTGAAGCCCTAAGAAATACTTCAGCTTGCCCATACTGCTCATTTCAAACTTCCCTTGCATAAGTTTTGAGAACTTCTTGCAGAGGTTGTCGTCAGTAGAGCCAAAAATAATGTCATCGACATAGATTTGCACTAGCAAAATCTTGCCTTTTATTTCCCTAAAAAATAATGTCTTATCTATCTTTCCCCTTGTGAACTTGTTCTCAAAAAGAAAGCTAGACCGCGTCTCATACCAAGCTCAAGGAGCTTGTTTCAGACCATATAAAGCTTTATGCAATAAGTAAACATGATCAGGAAAGTTAGAATCAACGAAACCTGGAGGTTGTTCCACATATACCTCTTCCTTTATGTCACCATTAAGGAAGGCAGACTTCACGTCCATTTGATAGACGGTGAAGCCCTTAAGAGCGGCATATGCTAGGAATAACCTGATTGCCTCCAGCCTTGCCACTGGAGCGTACATTTGGTCGAAGTCGATTCCTTCTTCTTGACAATATCCTTTGGAGACGAGTCTGGCTTTGTTTTTAATGATCGTTCCATCCTCATCCATCTTGTTCTTGTAGACCCATTTTGTCCCAATGACATTCTTACATTTGGGTCTTGAAATAAGTTTCCATACTTGGCAATACTTGAACTAATTTAGTTCTTCTTCTATTGCCATAATCCAAGATGCATCTGAGTTTGCTTCCTCAAACTTCTTTGGTTCAACCTGTGAGAGAAAAATAAAATAAAAAATCTCATTAGTTGTACCTTGACGAGTTCTGACACCATCCCGGGGATCTCCAATGATCTGGTCCATGGGGTGATCCTCCAGATGTCTGAGCTCTAGAGTCCTTGCATCTGGATTGTCTTCAATCACCGAGTGTCTTCATCAACTTGGATGATTTCTTCATCTTGATCATCAACCTCTCCAATATGGGTTGGAGTGGTGATCTTGATGAACTTTTCACCATTATATTTAGACGGTTCATCCAAGCTAAGTTCTTTCAGCTTTGTACTTGCATCTTCAATGAACACACTAGAAGAGTTGCCTTGCAGCAAGCTCGTCTTATTAAATACAACATGTATTGATTCTTCTACGACTAGAGTTTTTCTATTGAATATCCAGTATGCCTTACTATGGCTACTATATCCTACAAAATACCTTCAAATCTCTTTTCGCTGAACTTGGTAGTATGATACTTGCCATTGTTAAGCACAAAGCACTTACAACCAAAAATTCTAAAATATGAGACAGTCAGTTTCCTTCCCTTTAGAAGTTCGTAAGGTGTCTTATCATGGTTTTTGTTATTGAGTGCTCGATTTTGCACGTGACATGTAGTGTTGACTGCTTCAGCCCAGAAGTATTCTGGAAGTGAGGCATCACTCAACATGGTCCTGCATGCCTCTAAGAGTGTTTTATTCCTTATCTCAGCTATTCTGTTCTATTGAGAAGTTTGAGAAGAGGAAAACTCTTGAAAGATACCTAGGCTTTCACAGAATTCTGTCATGACCCCAGACTTGAACTCTGTTCCATTGTCACTTCTGATTTTGACTACGGAACAGTTGTATTCATTCTGGACTTGCTTGACAAAACTAGTAAAGATGTCAAAGGTGTATGACTTGTGTTTCAGAAAGAATACCCACGTAAAGGGCGAGTAATCATCGACAATTACCAACGTATAATCCTTACCTCCCAAACTTCTAACTTGCAGTGGACCGAACAGGTCCATATGAAGCAGTTGTAAACATCTGTTAGAATCTTTGCCAATAATGCTTTTAAAGGTAGCCCTTCTTTGCTTGCCTTTTACACAAACATGACACGATATATCTTTGACATACTTGAAATTTGGAGCACCACGTACTAAATTCAGTGAAAATAATTTATTAATAGTTTTGAAATTAATATGTGCTAATCTCTTGTGTCATTGGTCACCAAGAGACGCACTATCTTTAGCCATAAAACTCACTAGTGTAGAAGAGTCTATACAAATGAAATTTAAACAAAAGATATTTCTGCTTCGAGTGCCGGGTAGAATCGTTTCCATATTGTCAACGGATTTTATCAAGCACTTATCAACATGAAATTCAACTATGTATCCTTTATCGCAAAGTGGACTTATGCTAATAAGATTGTGTTCCAATCATTCACAATAAGCAACATCTGAGAAGGATACTTTACCGTTCAAGATCATACTATAGCCTTTCATAATTCCTCGGTCCGAACCTCCAAAGATGACCTTTGACCCATTCACGACTAGAGAATAGTTCTGAAGTAGGCTTATTGTCCCGATAATGTGCTGAGAACATCCACTGTCCAAATACCAGATAGCCGTTTTGGTGTCCTTTGTACATACCTGCAATTATAAATCAGTTTGCCGTAGGAACCCAAATACGTTTGGGTCCTTGGTCTCGTGTTAGAACACTCCCCCTACAAGTACTAACATTATGAGCGGTCTTTCACATATTGCTAACATGAGGAGTTTCACGATTCCTAGGATTAAACCAGCAGTCAATGGCAAAATGACCAATCTTGCCACAGCACTAACAGTCGAACCTGTTGTATCTTTGCCTTAGATTCTCCTCCTTGACCTTTTGAGATGGTGGTCTAGCAGGGGCAACATTCTTGGAGGAAGAAGCTTCATGGTGATGGCAATCACATGATCTCTTCTCCTTCAATGGCTTTTCCACAACGGGCTTTACCTTTGGTGCTTTCTTGAAGTTATGACCATGATTGAAAGGGCCATAGCTCTGAAGAATGACTTCTTCATAAGGTACCTTAAAGATACTCTCTTCGAAGTTTCTGGGGCAAGTCCATCCTTAGTAGCGAGACTTGGGCTCTACATAGGTAGGCCTAGTCTAGTGACCATAGGACGAGTCAAGATCAAACTCGTTTGTAGGAAAGATTACCTTCTTGAAAGAAGTCTGATCTTGAGGGGCTTTCCCCTTTTCTTTGGCCAAAGCCTTCTTGGCGGCCTTATTCTTTCTTTGAGCTTTATTCCTCCGATTTACTAGGAGCTTCTACATGGCCTAGTCCGGCACCCTTGGCCTTAGCTGAGAATTCTGTAATGAATGGAAGAACAGTCTTAGGCTTCGAGAAACTTTCAACAAGTTTATTTTCAGCAGCGAGTTGTTCTTCCAACTCTTTAATGATTTTCTATTTTAAGTCAAGGTGCTCAAGAGCCTTGTTATATTCTTCAATGACAGCATTGAAGTTTTCTCTGAGCGAGTCGGTCTTAGCGACTTCTTCTCTTAGAGTGCTCTCTTCAGCTTTCAGAGACTTTATCTCTTTAACTTGAGTTTTCACGACTCGTCGATATTTGTCGTAAGCCATGAATAACTCCTTGTACTGGGGCATGAGTTCAGACTCATCGTCAGAAGAGCTGTCGTCACGATCATGCTCAGAAGCTTCAGATTCTAAAAGAGGAGTGTGAGAGTTTACCTTCCCAGTGAACTGGGGCTCTTGTTCATCATCAGTTTGATCCATAAGCCCAAAGTAGGATTTTTCTTCTTCACTCGACTCAGATGAGTCGGAATCACTAAGAGTTTGGCCCTTGGCTATCAGGTTCTTCTCTGTCCTCTTCTTATTGTATGAGGACTTCTTTTATTCTCTCTTTCCACCCTCCTTCTTCTTGTGGGGGCAGTCAACAATGACATGACCTGGATTGTTACAACAGTAACTGTTGAAATTCAACAACCTGGCTCTGATACCATGTTGAAGTTTCTCCAGGTGATCAACAATATAGCCTGATGCCAAATTAATATTCTCAGCACTATCAAGATCACACCTTGATCACGCGGAAATTTACCTGGACTTTAGAGTGAGCAGGGGTTATCTCAACTAACGCCAGTCAATCAGAAAACACATGCAGCACACGAGTCTTTATTGATTCACAGCAATCGTCTTTACACAGCGAGACATACATAGCGAGACATGCTTCACCAAATAACCACCCAAGGGAAAGTAGAGACTACAAATACAATACAAGTTAACACAAGCCGTGCATACTCAAACATCAAGCCGCCGGTCTACTGCTGTGGAGTTTGCTGAAACCTCCAGGTCACCAGACCGCAACCCAAGCCGCGCGGACTACCCCTTATTCCAATGCTAGCTTCAGCCGCCGATCTGTATGCCGCCTAACCGCGAGGTCGCCTAGCCGCTAGACCGCATAAGTTGCGATGCCGAATAGAACAGTCCATCTGAAGCAGGCGACTTATTGAACCCCGAACCAAGTTGGCAAAGAGAAGACTGTCTGGTCGCTGTCCGCGACCTGCTGATTACCGCCTGTTGCTTAACCGCAGAGTCTGCACTGTCCCTGACCCCAATCAGAGCCAAGTCCTGGCTTTCTAGCGCTATCCACATAACCTGCACAGCACCACTTTGGTCAACTCAATCAAACCACGCGGACACAAAATTCCAGTCCACAACAACTGTTGCGGGCTCAAGATACAGTTCACTTACTTCGGTCCTTTGTTAGGTTAGGTTACTATTCCTGACGTGACATGTGTCCTATTTATAAGCACGATGATGAGTGTGGTCACCGCCCTAGCCGATAGGATTACCGCAACATCCTGCAGCAAGACATCTCCGCAGTCCGCGGATACATTCCTGTCTGCCTCCACTATGCAGGATAGCGTCCACCATAGCTTCTCCAAGGTCGGACACAATCGTCAGTTCGCCTTGTCACCAAGGGCCAAGCCAGAACCACCACAGCCGGACTTCGCAGCAACATTGTCCGCCAATTCGCGGACACAGCTCCATCCTGCTTATCCCGAGCCCAAAGCGTCGCCACAAGGTAAATGCTGGACTCAGCGGACACACAGCTTCAGTCCGCACATCCCGAGCCCACGGCTTCATCACCAAGGCAAATGCCGGACTAAACGACACACATTCTAGTCCACTCATACTGCGGACATCTCTAGTCTGCATATCCATGCAGACAACTCCAGTCTGTATACCCCGAGTCCACAACCATACTAGCAAGGCAGTTGTAGGACTCAGCGGACTCCAGCTCCAGTCCGCATAAAGTTGCGGACACAATCTCTAGTATGCTTCTCACAAACTCACAACCAAGTCGCACAACACTTCTGCTGAGCTTGGCGGACTGAGAAACCATCTGCGCTCCACTGCGCGATGTCCCGGACTGAGCCAAACATGGACCTGGTTCCGAACAAACCAAGTCCACAACACTGGCCACAAGGGCCAGTCTGCACTTACTGGCGGACACTGGATTCAGTCTGCCAAGCCCGGCGACCTCCAGCACCTGTCCGCACTGACTGGCGATCTCCGCGGCTTCCACTTGCCGCTTCACCAAAGCAAGACCAAGGTTTTTGCCAAGCCGATTTGCCGAGATCCAGTTCTTCAGTCCGCTTCTTGCCGGACTCCACAGATAGAGTCGCTATCCGCCCGGTTACTTCCTAGGATCCATCTTCCTGCTGAGCACAAGCTGGCCTGGCTAACTGCTGCTGCTATCCACGCGAAAAGATCACCCAGGCCGCTATAGAGAAAACTGTCTGCAACATCCTTGCCAACCAGCTGTCTGCCAACCCTATCGGCGTAGTCCACGCAGATAGGTCCAAGTGCTCCATTCACCCACTTTCACTTCACCAATTTCAACACTCCCCCTTGAAGTGAGAAGTTGTGAATATCTCCAGCAGCTCCCGTAACCTTGCACCTGGTCCCTCCGATAGCATCTACGAACAGATGTCCAAGACATAGTCCTCGCCCTGCATATCATGGACTACGAGGGAGCTCTCTAGCATCTCCCAAAAGGATCCATGCTTCCCTCTGCCTTCTTCTTCAGCTTCAACCTCCACTCATGCATCACAGGAGTATCACCAAATACCTTGGGCACAAAAGCCCAAGCCTCATCACCTCTGAGAGTAGTCACCTCCTCAGACTTGGCATCAACCACCTACTTGATTCTAGTGGGCTCATCATAACTAGAATATACTCGCTCGACCTGTGGGGTAGCAAGGAAACATGGAACCAAGCCCGATGTGTTCCATTCACTATATCGAGCTGGTGGCTTACTGATCCTCTTCGATCTCCGAAGAACCTGATCATGGCTAACCACCCCCACTGCTCCTCCTGAACTAGCTCCATTCCCGAGCAAACCCGGAACAATGCTCCCCTTGCTTCCTGAACAAGACGCCACCTTACTGGAACCAGGAGCACCTGGAGCAATGCTCCCCCTGCTACCTGAAACAGAAGTCTCCTCTCTCGAACAATAACTACATAGAACATCGCTCCCCGTGCTTCTTGAACCGGAAGCCTCCGCCTTCGAGCCAGAAGTACTTCGAGCATCTCTCCCCCTGCTTCCTAACCCTTACGCCTTTGCCTCGGAGCTAGAACCACCTGGAGCTCCTGGTGACTCAGGCAGCTCCAACTGAACCTTAGCAGCAGCCTCCTTCATCCCACCATCTAACCTGTTCATCTCTAGCTCCACATAAAAGCTATCCTAATACGACGTCAACTCATCGAAGACAACATCTCTCGACATGATGTGCCTCTTCGTCGCAGTATCCATACACCTCCATCTTATCCTTTGCTCATCATACCCAACAAAGACTAGCTTCATCTTGATAACATCCAGAGTGTGTATGTAGCAGGTAGATCCAAACACCCGTAGGTGCTTTACACTGGGCTTCACCCTGAACATTAGCTCATAAGGATTCTTCACATAGATCGGACTAAGAGGCATCATATTGATGACATGAGCAGCACAGGCCATCCCTTCCACCCAAAGAGCCTTAGGAATGCCTTTACTCTGAAGCCAACACTTGCAGGTCTCCGTCAACTAATGGATCATCTGAGCTGCAACACTATCTTGCTGTGAAGTATGTCCACAAGAAAGCTCCTTCCGGATCCCATACTTTCTGCAAAAGTTTGAGAACTCGGTTGAGCTAAACTCACCACCGATGCTTATCCTCAACTTCTTGATCCGCAGGCCAAGATGGCCTTCCATAAGCTTCTTGAACTCCACAAACAAGCACATCATGTTCGACTTCGCCTTCATGAAGTATACCCAAGTATACCTTGAATAGTCATCAACCAATATCAATATGTACCTGCTGCCTCCAAGACTGGCGATGATGGTCGGTCCAACCAGAGCACAATGGACAACCTCCAAACGTGCTTTACATCTGGATTGTGCCTTATCAACCATAAAGCGATAAACTTTACCATGTTGATATACCACACACCCCTGACCATCGCCATAGGATGACAATCTAGGAAATCCTCTTACGAGTCTTCTTACCGTCATTGCTTTCAACTTGTCCATCCCTACATGCCCCAGTCTTTCATGTCAGATAGCTGCACTATCACTGGTCTTCATCAGATCAGCACCTGAAATTGTTGAAGTCCCAACTAAGTTCTTCTCCTTACTCCCAACATGAGCTACGTTCGTCGAGAGCAAGACAACCTTGTACTCTTTCCTGAGATGACGATGCTGCTTGCAATTATAGCACCTTGGTCCTTCCTTCCTCTTCCCATCATGCCTAGGAGAAACACTCCTCTCTTCCTGATATGAAGTAGAAGGACCATCCTCTGCAGCAACCTTCACCTCCATCCTGAACAACCCATCAAGGGAAGTCCAAACCTCCGCAGTTGACTGACATCCACTGATGTGGTCCAAGAGCTCCGATGAGATCACCTGCTTGAGAATAGACTCAGCTTTCGCATTTATCTCCTTCCAAGCTCTCATCTCTTCAGCATTGCCAGCAGTAACATCTTGTCTTTTTGCTCCACATACAATCTCCCAAAGGTCCTCGCCAAGAAGAAAGCTCTCCATACAAGACTTCCACCTATCAAAGTTCATCTCTGTAAGGAGATCAATTCCAAGACAACTTACATCTTCCACTGCCATGGTTCAACCACTAGTTCCCTCTTCACAAGAGCAACAACCACTTCAGTTGATCACTGCTTATCCACTCCAATCCAGCTCTGATATCATGTTGAAATTCAACAACCTGGCTCTGATACCATGTTGAAATTCAACAACCTGGCTTTGATACCATGTTGAAATTCAACAACCTGGCTCTGATACCATGTTGAAATTCAACAACCTGGCTCTGATACCATGTTGAATTTTCTCCAGGTGATCAACAAGATAGCCTGATGCCAAATTAATATTCTCAGCATTATCAAGATCACACCATGATCACGCGGAAATTTCCCTGGACCTTGGAGTGAGCAGGGGTTATCTCAACTAAAGCCAGTCAACCAAAAAACACATGCAGCACAAGAGTCTTATTGATTCACAACAATCTTCTTTACACAGTGAGACTGTAGAAAGTAGCGAATAAGAAAGAACAAACAGATAGACTTTTGAATAATTGAAATTTTATTATCCAAAAAAGATATCATTTACAAAGGTATGACCTCCCTTATATAGAATGGAGGAGAAATGAGAGAGAGTATACAAACAATGTGGGACTAAACATTTACAGTACTGAGCGGCTAGAAATAAAGGAGACCGCACAGGCCGCACGGTTAGACAGATGGGTTAACCGCTCGGCAACTCCAGCAGGATAGAACAGGCCGCAATGGGAGACCGATAGACCGCCCGGTCTCCAGGCTTCAGAGTGAGACCGCCAGACCGCTCGGTCAACAAACCGCTGGATCAGACCACAAGGCCGCCCGGTCTAATACTTCAACACTCCCCCTCAAGCTGGAGCATAGATATCAATCATGCCCAGCTTGTCACAAATGTGGAAGAAGGAAGTAGAAACCGGCTTGGTGAAGATATCTGCCAATTCCTTGTCAGAGGTGACAAATGGAGTACAGATCTGTTTCTTCAAAATCTCTTCCCGAATGAAGTGACAGTCAACCTCTATATGCTTTGTTCTCTCATGTAAGACCGGATTTCTGGATATGTATATAGCGGCCTTGTTGTCACAGAACATAGGGAGAGGACAGTCATATACCTCGCCCAGGTCAAGCATGAGAGCCCGCAACCACTTTAACTCACACGTGGTTGACGCCATACTCCGGTATTCGGCTTCAACACTGGATCTGGAGACAACAGACTATTTCTTGCTCTTCCAACTCACGAGATTACCTCCAACAAAGGTACAAAAACTCGATGTGGATTTACGATCGCCTTTGTCATCCGCGTAACTTGAATCTGAGTAGGCCTCAACCCTCAGATGACCATTCTTCTGAAAGAGTAACCTTTGCCTGGTGCTGCTTTGATATACTCTAAAATCTTCAGGGCGGACTGAAGATGGCAGTCCCTGGGAGCTTGCATAAACTGACTGACCTTGCCTACAGCATAGGCGATGTCGGGTCTAGTCACCGTGAGATAGATGAGTTTGCCTACCAAACGTCTGTACCTTGTGACATCAGATAGAAGAGGTGAGTCATCCGTCCATGTTTTGTCTTCTCCAATAGCCATGGGAAACCGAGCCGGTTTGGCACCTGTCAATCCTGCTTCTTATAGAAGATCAAGGGCATACTTCTGTTGGGAGAGAACCAACGAGTCAAGTTTCCGAGAGATTTCTATCCCCAAAAAGTATTTCGGGGAGCCCATATCATTCGTGACCAAGTGCTGACGGAGGTGTTTCTTCGTCAAGTCCACCCCATCTCGATCATCGCCAGTAAGAAGAATATCATCCACATATACGGCCAAAACCACCAGTCCCGAGGCCGTTTTGCGAATGAATAAGGAGTGATCGGCTGAACTCCTTCGAAAGCCGATGGTAGCCACAATACCACTGAATTTGTCGAACCATGCCCGAGGGCTCTGCTTTAGGCCATAAATGGCCTTCTTCAAATGACATACACGTGTCTCCCCCTGAGCAACATACCCAGGAGGTTGCTCCATATAGACGTCCTCCTAAAGATCGCCATAGAGAAAGGCATTCTTCACATCAAGCTGGGAAATAGCCCAATCCTGGTTAACAGCCACAGAAAGGAGAACCCGGATGGTGCTGAGGCGAGCAACCGGAGAAAAGGTACCAAAGTAATCAATGTCGTAAGTCTGAGTGAAGCCCTTGGCCACCAGCCGGGCTTTGTAGCGATCCACAGTGTCGTCGGGGGGAAACTTCACAACGAAGACCCAGCGACAGCCAACCACATCAGTGCCCACGGGAGGAGGAACCAGGGTCCAGGTACCCCGTTCAGTAAGAGTAGCCATCTCCTCATCCATGGCAGACTTCCAATGAGGGAGAGCAAGAGCCTCCTGGTACGTGCGGGGAGTAGAAGTAGCAGAGATAGCCAAGGCAAAACACCTGCGAGAAGGAGAAAGCCGATCATAGGAAACAACTGCCGCAAGCGGGTGTTGAGTACACGCCCACACCCCTTTGCGAAGAGCAATGGGAAGATCTAGGTCGACGGGAGCGTCAGCGACGGGAGCGTCAGCGACCGGAGCATCCGTGGCGGAGAAGGCTGTCCCGGGACTAGAGAGACGGCGGCGGAGAGGAGGGTGGAGGGGTGGGTGGGGAGACGGACTGGAAAGGAGTCGGTGGAGGAGGAGACGGAGGTGGGAAAACATCGAGAGGCGGGGAAGGAACGGAGAGATGAGAAGGAAGAGAAGATGTAGGAGAGAAATAGGAAGCATTCTCGAAAAAGGTCACATCCGCGGAGACAAACTGCTTGCGGAGAAGGGGGTCAAAGCAGCAATAGCCTTTTTGAGTAGTTGAGTACCCCAAAAAGACACACTTGGTGGAATGGGGGAAGCTTGTCGCGGGTAGCGGAGGGAGCGTGAACAAAGGCCGTACAGCCAAAGACACGGAGAGGGAGAGGAAAAGGTTCCTTGTGGGGGTAGAGAATGGAGAAGGGAGTCTGGCCGTGGAGAACTGTGGAGGGAAGGCGATTGATGAGATAGCAGGCGAGGAGCACAGCGTAGCCCCAGTAGGAGCGAGGGACGTGCATCTGCGTCATGAGAGTACGAGCAACATCAAGCAGGTGACGGTTTTTACGCTCCGCCACCCCATTCTGCTGGGAGGTGTAAACACAAGTCGTTTGATGAAGCAGACCATGTTGGTGAAAGAAAGAGGAGAACTCACGATTCAGATATTCCTTGGCATTATCAGAACGTAAAACTTTAATAGAAATAGCAAATTGAGTCTGAATCATAAAATAAAATGATTGCCAAACAGAAAAAAAAGTTCAGAGCGATCTTTTAACAGATACACCCAGGTACAGCGGGAAAAATCATCTATAAAAGTGACAAAATAGGAACTGCCCCGACCAACAGTGAGGGTAGGAGCAGGACCCCATACATCAGAATGAATAAGATCAAACGAGCGAGAAGAGCCACGACCTTGCTTCGGTGGGAAGGAGGAGCGATGATGTTTGCCAAGCTGACATGCATCATAGTTGAGCGGAGAACTGGTAGCAGGTAAGTGGGGCAGAAGCTGGCGAAGAATCCGAGGAGGAGGATGTCCAAGGCGAAGATGCCATTGAAGGAGATCTGTGGAGGAGGAGTAGGCGGACAGAGCGGAAACATCGTCGAGGAAGTAGAGGCCGCCGCTCTCAGTCCTAGTAGCAATCGTCCGCTGGGTCCTCGGGTCCTGAAAAGAACAAGTAGTGCGAGTGAATAAGACGGAGCACTGAAGTTGCCGGCATAAAGTAGTAACTGATAACAAATTGCACGGAAACTTCGGGACATAGAGGGTGTCCTCCAAGCAAAGCGATGGGGTGAGTTGAACCATGCCCATCCCATAAACCGGGGACGGTGAACCATCCGCCACACGAACCGGGGGTAAGCGGTCATGTGTCTCAAGACGGGAGAAGCAATGAGGGTTGCCCGTCATATGATTTGTAGCATCGGAGTCAATCAGCCATTTACCTTGGGTAACGACATGGGCACTACCTGACGTCATGGCCACAGAGGCAGACGGCCGAGAAGAGGCGGAGGCCGAAGAAGGAGCATCACCGGAAGGGCGAAGATGAGGATATTTCTGCCAGCAGCGGTCAACAGAATGGCCGGTACAACCACAGTGAGAGCAGAGGAACCGGGATGAACCCCGTCCACCGGAGTGGCCGCGGCTACTAGGTCCCCCCCTCTGAGCTTGGTGAGCAAAGGAGTCCTGGGACGGGGGAGAGGCCAACAGAGGCCGCTGGAGCAGCGAAGTAATAGCGGCAATGCGAGCCGCAGTGGCACCCAAAGTAGGAGATTCCGCCTCACCCAAGATCTGTTGGTGGATCATATCATAAGAATCGGGAAGACGAAGAAGATAACAAACAACCAGGAGTTCCTGGAAGTGTTTGTGCTGGTCGGCCAAGTCCACGGAGAAGGGCGATTCTGGAGGATTTCAGCACCAAGAGCCTGAACCTGCTGATAAGCCGCAGCAGGAGACATGGAAGGGCGGGCGAAGAGGTCCGCATAGAGAGTATAAATGCGGGACGTCTGGCCCCCATTCGAATAGAGAGCAGCGAGGTGAAGCCAGGCGGCCTTGACCGTCTCATCATGGCGAATGACGGGAAGGCACTCATTAGAAAGGCTGTTGGCCAGCCAGGTGCGGACAAGAGCATCACTCGCATCCCAGTCATCAAACTCAGGAGAGGTACGAGGAGGAGGGTCATCGGTGAGGTGATGACGCTTGCGTTGGAGAAAAGTGAAAGAAACGCTCCAATCGGGATAGTTGGAGCCAACAAGCTTAGAAAGGGTGCCAAGGTTGCCCGAAAGAGGAGGTGGAGAAGGAGCTGTAGGAGTAGTGGTGAGACCGAAAGTAGTCATAGAACCCAGCAAGAAACCGCAGCGGATAGAAAAAGAAGCCGCGCGAACACAAGCGGCTAGAAAGAAGTCAAAGGCACAGCGGGGAAGAGGTCGCGCGGACTGAAAAGGCCGAGCGAACAGAAGAGAAGGCAAAAAACAGCGACTACAACAAGTCGCAGGCCGGGCGAACAGAAACAGGCCGCAACGACTAGGAAGTCGGAGAGGCAAGAAAGAACCAGGAGCACGGCGACAACGAAACAGGTCGCGGCGACGAATAACAGTAGGAGAAGAGAACCAAGGAGAAGCAAGCCGTGCGAACAGGGCAGCAGACAGAAACAAGCCGCGTGAACAGGGCAGCGGACAGAAGAGAAGGCAAGCCACGAGACAGGTCGCGGAAAGCAGAAAACAAGCCGCGAGAATAAGAGAGCGCACACAATCAGGAGGAAACGACTGTGTCCTCTGATACCATGTAGAAAGTAGCGAATAAGAAAGAACAAACGTATAGACTTTTGAATAATTGAAATTTTATTATCCAAAAAAGATATCATTTACAAAGGTATGACCTCCCTTATATAGAATGGAGGAGAAATGAGAGAGAGTATACAAACAATGTGGACTAAACATTTATAGTACTGAGCGGCTAGAAATAAAGGAGACGCACAGGCCGCGCGGTTAGACAGATGGGTTAACCGCTCGGCAACTCCAGCAGGATAGAACAGGCTGCAATGGGAGACCGATAGACCGCCGGTCTCCAGGCTTCAGAGTGAGACCTCCAGACCGCTCGGTCAACAAACCGCTGGATCAGACCGCAAGGCCGCCCGGTCTAATACTTCAACAGAGACATACATGGCGAGACATGCTTCACTAAACAACCACCCAAGGGAAAATAGAGACTATAAATACAAGACAAGTTAACATAAGCCGCGCGGACTCAAACATCAAGCCGCCGGACCACTGCTATGGAGTCCGCTCAAACTGCCAGGTCGCCAGACTGCAACCCAATCCACACGGACTACCCCTTATTCCAATGCTAGCTCTAGCAGCCGATCTGCAAGCCTCCTAACCACGAGGTCGCCTAGCCGCCAGACCGCACAAGCTGCGATGCCGAATAGAACAGTCCACCTGAAGCAGACGACTTATTGAACCCGAACCAAGTTGCCAAAGAGAAGACCATCTGGTCGCTGTCCGCGTCCTGCTGTTTACCGTATGTTGCTTAACCGCAGAGTTCGCACTGTCCCTGACCGTAACTAGAGCCAAGTCCTGGCTTTCCAGCGCTATCCGCACAACCTGCACAGCACAACTTTGGTCAACTCAATCAAACCGCGTGGACACAAAAGTCCAGTTCGCAGCAACTATTGCGGGTTCAAGATACTATTCACTTACTTCGGTTCTCTGTTAGGTTAGGTTACTATTCCTGATGTGAAATGGGTCCTATTTATAGGCACAATGATGAGTGTGGTCACCGCCCTAGCCAATAGGATTACCGCCACATCCCGCAGCAAGACATCTCTGCAGTTCGCAGATACGTTCCAGTCCGCCACCACGGTGTAGGATAATGTCCACCATAGTGATGAGTACGATTATGATAGGCTTTTTACTATCATAATTGTAATCATATCTACCATTTCCTGCCCCTTTTGTGTTGATTTCATGATAATAGCAAAGAAATTGTCGTATCATAGATAGAAGAGCGTATTTAGAAGTCTTTGGCAGTTCTTATAATAAACCATTTACTGAGTCTATCATTTTTCTATTGCAGGTAATGCCAACCAATGGACCTAAAAGTCTCGGAGCAAACAGAGTAGTTCACGGAGTCAACATGGCTGATGACAGGACGAAAATTTGGTGCACACGGCCCGACACACGGCCGTATGCCTACCCGTGTCCTATGCACCTGGAGCTGAAGAATTTGGCGCAGACGCTGGAACCCACACGGTATGGCACACGCCCATGTGCATACCCGTGTCATCTTTGCACACGGCTGCCGACCAACCCGTGTCTGGGGAACACGGCCGACCACACGGCCGTGTCCATACCCGTGTCATCTGACACGGCCCACGACCAGACAGGCCTTCTCGTGGGGAACCGCCCAGGAACCGCTTAGGAACCGTCCACACGGCCTGCCACACGGCCGTGTGCGACCCCGTGTCCGACCTGTTTGCAAGGGAACTATAAATTTCCTGTAGAAAAATTTATTTAGAACTTTTGGATCATTTCTGGATTGGAGAACTGCTGGAGGCCGAAGGGGAGCATCCAAGACAAGGAGGTTTGAAGGGTATTCTTATGTATTTTTTATTTAATCATTAACCCCTTGAATCCTTCCTTTCTCTTGATGATCCATCTTCAATTTATGTTTTAATTTGCATGAATTTCTCTTTGAACATTCTAGTAATCATGTATCACCTTGTTTATGTTATATTTGTAGTATTTTATTTGTGTTTATGCAATCAAACAAAGAGTTTAATCATCCCTTTGAATTACTTATTTGTTTTACACAATTTGCAATTGGCTAGATTGAGAAATTGGTTATTTGCAATGATTTTGGTATGTTCATATTGTGATGATAATTCCCTTTGTATTTCAAACTCTATGATCGAGAGATATTCTGTTTGGAAAATTAGAACACGGATAAAAGGATTCATGTTAATTTAGAAATAAAATCCATGAATTTATGTAGTAATAAAGGTAATTTGTTTAATGCGAACTTGAGTGTTGTGAATTGTTCGAGAGAAAATTTACTATCTTAGGTTTAGATTTGGAATTGCTCGAGAGAGAATTTTGATGAAAAATTAACCTTTACATTGCACAAATGTAACACTCTTTTCATGTCATGATCGCTTAGAATTGAATTGATAAATGGATTTGTTCATGTAATTATTTAAAAGCTTCATGTTGTTATCATTTTTATTTCTCCAACACGGAATCATCCAATTGGTCATAGTTAGGTTAATGTAGTTTAAATATCACTTTTGTTTAGAGGTATGAAAATAAAGGGAGGGTGAGTACGAATAGTTGAAACGACCCTGTGGAATACGACACGAGATGTAGATTTCTCATATATTACGATTGATAGGTGCGCTTGCCTGAATGCTAATTCAATCTAGTTAAGTCCATCTACATAATTGTATTAGAATGTAGAATGAAATCACATTGAATTATTACTTGTTAGCAAGAAAAATCATCAAGTTTTTGGCGCCGTTGCCGGGGATCGTTTTCAATATTTCGAAATCCTAATCTTTATTGATCTACCAATTTTCATTTATATAGTTGTAAATTAGTATTTGAATAATTATATTGCGTAATATTTTTTTTGTAGTCTGTTAGTCTATGACCAGGGGCAAAAATTCTGGGCTAGCACCATTTCATCCTGACCCAGAACGAATTCTCCATAACACTAACTTAAGGGACGTGAGAATTAATACCACAGATATTTCAAACGGACTATCAGAAGAGGAGACAGTAAACCAAGGAGAGAATCATCTTGAAAACTTAGATATTATGGCCAACCAAAATGAGCAAACCATGTCTGACTTTACTAGACCTAATCTCCAAGGAACCAGGTCGAGCATCGTTAGACCACCGATAGCTACCAATAACTTTGAATTGAAGCCTAGTGTGATACAGATGGTTCAACAGTATGTTCAGTATGATGGCTTGCAAGATGAGGATCCTAACACCCACTTGGCCGGATTCTTAGAGATATGTGACACATTTAAGATCAATGGTGTTTCCAACGACGCCATTCGATTGAGATTGTTTCCATTTTCTTTAAGGCATAAGGCGAAGCAGTGGTTGAATTCCTTACCTAGAGGGTCGATCACTACTTGGGACATGATGGTTGAGAAGTTTCTGATGAAGTACTTTCCACCTGCGAAGACTGCGAAGTTAAGGAATGACATCTCTACATACATTCAATTGGAGTCTGAATCGTTGTACGACACATGGGAACGATTCAAGGAGTTGTTAAGGAGATGCCCCCACCATGCTCTACCTTCATGGCTTCAGATTCAGACCTTCTATAATGGTCTAAATCCAGCCACCAAACAAATGATTGATGCGGCTAGTGGAGGAACTTTGAACAACAAGACACCTGAAGCGGCTCAGCACTTGATAGAGGACATGGCAATGAACAATTACCAATGGACTACCGTAAGACATAAGCCTAGCAAGCCCGCAGGAATTTATGAAGTAGATGCCGTCACCGCCTTAGCAATTCAAGTGGAGAAACTTCACCAAAAGATGGACAACCTTGCCTTAGCATCACCTTCCATGGCACCTCAACAATGGGACCCTTCATGCACTGGAATGCCTAGTTGTGAACTGCAAGTTCAAGAGCATGTTGACTATATGGGTAACAATATTAGGCCACCTTTCAATCAAGCCAACAACCCATATAGCTCTACATATAATCCTGGATGGCGAAACCACCCCAATTTCTCTTGGGGAGGACAAGGAAATCAAGGGAAGCAGCCCATGTTTGGACAACAACCACAGTTGGAACCAAGGAAGCCTACATTGGAAGATGTGCTTACCAAATTCATGCAAACTACCGATGTAGCCTTCCGAAATCAAGAGGGTTCAATTCGGAACTTGGAAAATCAGATTGGTCAGCTTGCAAGGATGGTTTCTGAAAGGCAGCAAGGAACACTTCCAGGGAATACAGAGATAAATCCAAGGGAGCATGCAAAAGCCGTTCAATTGAGGAGCGGAAAGGAGTTACAAGACCCAAGGCCTGCAAAAGAAGCACCCAAAATGGAGTCTAGCGGCGAAGGACCAAGCGAGATGAATGTACAACCGATGGAGTACCAACCAGCATTACCATACCCAGCAAAGCATAACAAGGAGCGCATGGATGCGCAGTATGGTAAATTTTTATCTATGTTTAAGCAATTACATGTTAATTTACCTTTTTATGAAATTATTCAAATGCCTAAATATGCAAAATTTCTTAAGGATTTGATTTCTAATAAAAAGAAAATAGAAGAATTATCATTAGTAACATTAAGTGAAGAATGTTCTGCTATTTTGCAAAATAAATTGCCACAAAAACTTAAGGATCTCGGTTCATTTTCAATTCCATGCTTAATCGGTGATTTACAAGTAAATAAGGCTTTAGCAGATCTAGGAGCAAGTATAAATTTAATGCCTTATAATTTATATCTGAAACTAGGCCTAGGAGAACTTAGCCCAACAAGAATGAGTATTCAATTAGTAGATCGATCGGTTAAGTATCCTAGAGGAATAGTGGAAGATGTATTAGTTAAGGTAGATAAATTTATATTTCCTGCTGATTTTGTTATTTTAGATATGGATGAAAATATCGAAGTACCACTCATACTAGATCGTCCATTTCTAGCTACTTCTAGAGCACTTATTGATGTTTTTGATGGTAAATTAGTATTGCGAGTAGGAGAAGATGAAGTCACTTTTCAAATTGGCAAAACTATGAAACAATCTTTAGATAACGATGATTATTGCTATTTTTCTCATGGTATTGATGATTTTATGTCTTCTATAAATTCTAATTTTTATTATAAAGATCCTTTAGAAATTTGCATAACTAACAATTATCTAGAATATGATAAAAATGATGACATTATTGAACATTTATTTTTTCTAGAAAATTGTGTTGCTATGAATAGAAAAACGGAATATAGTTTAATTACTGAAGGGGATCATGCAATTCTTAAGAATAATACTAAGGATCCACCAATAGTAGAATTAAAAAAATTACCGGATCATCTTGAGTATGCATTCTTAGGAACAAATTCTTCGTACCCAGTTATCATATCTTCAAATCTTTCCAAACTTGAAAAAGAAAAATTGATAACCGTATTGAAGAAATGTAAAGGTGCAATAGCGTGGCAAATATCTGATATAAAGGGTATTAATCCTAGTTTTTGCACTCATAAAATTCTTTTGGAAGAAAACTATAAGACGTCTATTCAATCACAACGTAGGCTAAATCCTAATATGAAAGAGGTAGTTAAGGCTGAAATTGTAAAGTTATTAGATGCTGGTATTATATATCCTATTTCGGATAGTTCATGGGTTAGTCCTGTCCAAGTAGTTCCTAAGAAGGGTGGCCTGACCGTAGTAGCAAATGATAAAAATGAATTAATTCCAACGCGAACAGTAACAGGTTGGCGTGTCTGTATAGACTATAGGAAATTAAACGATGCCACTAGGAAAGACCATTTCCCTCTTCCTTTCATCGACCAGATATTAGAACGCTTATCAGGACACTCTTATTATTGTTTTCTAGATGGACTTTCTGGATACTTTCAAATTCCTATAGCACCAGAAGACCAAGAGAAAACAACATTTACTTGCCCATTTGGTACCTTTGCCTATAGACGTATGCCTTTCGGGTTATGTAATGCGCCCGCCACATTTCAAAGGTGCATGCTAGCCATCTTTAACGAGTATGTTGAAGATATCATGGAAGTGTTCATGGATGATTTTTCGGTTTTTGGCGACTCTTTTGAGTTGTGTTTGAATAATTTAGAGAAAGTTCTTAGGAGGTGTGAGGAGACGAACCTAGCGCTTAGTTGGGAGAAGTGCCATTTCATGGTACAAGAAGGGTTAGTACTTGGCCATAAAATTTCAAGCCAAGGAATTCAAGTAGATAAAGCAAAAATAGAGACCATAGAAAAATTGCCACCACCAACCTCCGTAAAGGCAGTGAGAAGTTTCTTAGGACACGCGGGATTTTACCACCGTTTTATTAAAGACTTCTCTAAAATAGCTAAACCACTTACAAGGCTTTTAGAAAAAGACACACCTTTTATTTTTGAACAAGAGTGTCTACATGCCTTTGAGTTCTTAAAAGAAAAATTAATTAATTCTCCTATTATGATCGCACCTGACTTTAGTCAACCATTTGAGATCATGTGTGACGCTAGTAGTTTTGCGGTAGGGGCTGTTTTAGGACAACGCCGAAACAAACACTTTCACCCAATATATTATGCTAGTAAAACACTTAATAATGCACAGGAGAATTATACAACTACTGAAAAAGAACTCCTAGCAGTGGTATTCGCCTTTGATAAATTTAGACCATATTTAACATTGTCCAAAGTGGTAGTTTATACGGATCACTCTGCACTTAGATATTTGCTAGCCAAAGCGGAAGCAAAGCCTCGTTTAATCCGATGGGTTCTTCTTCTACAAGAATTTGATCGATAAATTAGGGATAAACGAGGAGCAGAAAACTTAGCGGCAGATCATCTTTCACGTTTAGAAAACCCACTACGATCAATGTTAGATGAGTCTGAAATTTCTGATACATTTCCTGAGGAATCATTATTTGCCATATCTACCAATATACATCTAGATTATCCATGGTTTGTAGATTATGCAAACTATCTTGTGGCTAAGGTCCTTCCAAAAGACTTTTCATATCAGCAGAAAAAGAAATTTTTCTCTGACTTGAAATATTACTTTTGGGAGGACCCTTTTCTTTTTCGGATATGTGCAGATTCTGTTATAAGAAGGTATGTATCAGCGGAGGAAGGTTGGAAGATTTTGGAGCAGTGTCATTCAGGTCCTGCTGGTGGTCACTATGGAGCGAATCGCTCCGCTAAAAAGGTTCTTGATTCCGGTTTTTATTGGCCCCTTCTATTCAGGGATGCTCAAAGGTATGTGCTTTCATGTGATTCTTGCCAAAAAGCAGGTAATATTTCTAAATTACATGAAATGCCTCAAAAATTTATTCTTGAATGTGAGGTATTCGATGTGTGGGGTATAGATTTTATGGGACCATTCCCAGTTTCTTTTGGGAATAAATATATTTTGGTAGCTGTAGATTATGTATCAAGGTGGGTTGAAGCGCAAGCTTTGCCTACTAATGATAGTAGGGTTGTAATTAGATTTTTGAAATCCTTATTCGCACGATTTGGCACACCACGCGCACTTATTAGCGATAGGGGTTCACACTTTTGTAATCTACAACTAGACAAAGTATTAGAAAAATATGGAGTTACACATAGGATAGCCACTCCGTATCATCCTCAAACTAGTGGACAAGTTGAAGTTTCCAATAGAGAGCTTAAGAAAATCTTAGAAAAATCTATAGAAGGGAATAGGAAGCAGTGGTCTAGGAAACTTAACGACTGTTTGTGGGCTTATAGGACCGCCTACAAAACACCTATAGGGACCACCCCCTTTAGATTAGTCTACGGTAAATCTTGTCACCTACCTATAGAATTAGCACACAAATCATATTGGGCAATACGCTCCTTAAATTTTGACGCTAGTTCTATAGGAGAGAAGCGTAAACTTCAACTTAACGAATTAGATGAGTGGAGAACTATGGCCTATGAGAACTCCCGGATTTATAAGGAGAAAACCAAACTATTTCATGACCGTCACCTGCGTAAACCCAAGGTATTCCAAAAAGGTGACCAAGTCCTCCTTTATAACTCCAGATTACGATTATTCCCAGGGAAGTTAAGGTCTAAGTGGTCCGGACCCTTTAAAGTTAAAGAAGTCTTTCCCTACGGTACCGTCGAGTTAACTCACCCCGAGAAGGGAGATTTTAAGGTTAATGGTCACCGACTTAAACCCTATTATGGTGAAATCCCTATGGACTTCGCTCGTCTAGAGACTTGCCTCCGTCTAGATTAATTTTATATTAATTTTAGTAGGTGTTTTTAAGTATTATTGTTTTAGTATAAATTTAATTAGATGCATTGAAAAAAAAAAGAGAGAAGAAGAAAGAATTTTTTTATTTATGAAAAAATTTTTCCACCAAAATTTATATGAGAAAAAAAATTTTTCTAGAGAGGCACACGGCTAACCATACGGCCGTGTGGCTAACCGTGTACGCGACACTGGCTCAGGCCCAACCGTGTGGAATTAATTCCGCAAAAGGCAAATTCATCCCGAGCACAACACGGGTTCGCACCAACCCGTGTTCGTAGCCGTGTGCATCGGTCTCGACGATCGTCGAGACCGATGTGTCGAGACACCGAACACGGGCGTGTCGGAGTCCACACGGTCGTGTCACCTACCTACCCGTGTTTATGTACCGTGCCAGCTGCGACACGGGGCGATACACAGCCGTGTTGTCGCCCGTGTCCACCTGACGCGCTGTCCCCAGTCAGTTTGACCACACGGACCGAGGCAGGCCCGTGTTCCACGAAGCATCGGATCCCCTAACACGGGTGCACACACGGCCGTGTGCGCACCCGTGTTCCATTATTTTACACGGACCGACGCGCCTCGTGTTCCACGAGGCTAAAGATTCCCTAACACGGGTTCGCACATGCCCGTGTGCAAACCCGTGTTCAACATGTATAAATAGGGGCCGCGTCTTTGATCTTCCATGCTCACTCCAAACCCTCTCCCAGCACAAATTCCTCCCTTGGCCTGACCTCAGAAGCACCATTTTCTCCAATTCTTTTCCCCCTTTACTCGTATTCTCCCGTCTACATTATGTCTTCCGGAAGAAGTGGAGGTCGCCGTCGCCGACCGGAATTACAAGTCTCCACGGAGAGGCGGGATGCCGCTGCTCCGCTAATTTTCACAGATGCGTCGCACACCGCCCGCTTCAACCGCTTGCAATCTAAAAAATTTCAAGACATACGCATGATTGATTGGAGCGTACTTGAGGAGATAAACCTAGCAGGAGATGTCAGGGGGCTGATTTCTGTAACAGGGTGGAATCAATTTTTTGCCATAGAGGAATTAGGCTTTAGGGAACTCACCTTAGAGTTCCTATCGTCATTTTATTCCAGCTTTAGGCCTAATTTCATCGACGCACCACACGCGCCCGAGGGGCTAGTTTCATTTCGAGTGGGTGGCACATTTTATACACTCACCATGCTCCAATTCACCCAATACTTAGGGGTGTATGAGGAGTCGTTCCTTTTCAGTGCTGCCTACCCCGAACTCCACTACGATCTCCCCAATCGCGATATGGCCGGTGCTATTTGGCGCCAAATTTCTTTTGACACTGGCGCCTACGAGGCCAAGAGATCTAAGGCATCCAAATTGATTTCCCCCGCCCTCCATTACATCCACCATCTACTCAGCCACACGTTGAGCGGTCAGGGCGAAAGCTCCGGAGTTGTTAGTAGGCAGGATCTGTTATACCTCTACAGCATGACATCACGATATCCTCTACATCTCGGTTATCTTCTAGCCCAGTTCATTCTCCACCAGGCTGACACCCCTCGTATAGGGTCTATTTGCGTAGCACCCTATATTACTCGCCTCGTGAAGAATATGGGCATCTTTTTAGCCCTCCCCCAGATGACAGTGGTCGCAAAGACCATGCCTATCACGATGGCTAGTCTTCGCGCCCTCCGCCTCATCACCGCCCGTCAGGGCCGGGAGGGGTTATATATTCTATTGCTCGACGTGGACCGCATGTTCAGGATGACAGTGATGATGAGATAGATCCCGACCTCGACGAGCCGTTGGTGCCTCCACCCCGTTCCACCTACGCTCATGGCGAGTCGTCTACTGCACCTCCTCCACCTCAGTCACGATACTTCGCGCGAGTTTAGACAGTTCTTCGACGCCGAGCTCTCGCCACGCTTTCAGGAAATTAAGGAGGAACATCAGGAAATTAAGGATCTCCTCACACAGATTAGAGACCACCTTGGGATCGCCCCTCGCCAGCTGCCAGCTCCAGCACCGCCTTCCTTCCCGGATGATTCGACAGGCCACCATGAGTACTTCTGATATGTATCGATGTAGTTCTATCTTCATGCATCGTATCTTGTATTTTTTTATTTATCTATCAGTGTATTCTGTTCTGTCGACTATTATATATCAGTGCATTATATTACAGCTCCTGTTTCTTTCCTGTGCTCTTCTACTTATTATACTAGCAGTTTTTTTTTCTTATATTATCATGAAATCACTCTATGTTCGCTTTTTACATTGCACTGAGGACATTGCAAAATTTAAGTCTGGGGGTAGAATGGTTATTCATGTGGTTACAATTGATCCTAATCTGCCTATCATAATCCTCAAGTTTGTTATACCTCCCCCTACAAATTTTGTTGATCTTTTAAGCTCTCATTATTCACTCATTTGGGATTATAAATATTTAATTTACCTTCGCACACTGATTAAAATGAATTGATGTAGACTCATAAAGTATTCAACTTTGTTGATTTCGTAATTAAGCATATAAATTTTTGTTAGCTTAATTTTCTCTATATAATTTAATTTTAAGATTACTCCTCTATATTAGTAACTATCCAACACTCTATTTTAGAAAATATATTTATCTATAATAAAGTGAGTCGATGAGTGTAACATTTTCATAATTTGGTATTAGGGTTTTAAAATTAAAAATTACTCCATATTGATGTCTAGGACTCACCCTCTAGCATTCCTCAAAACATTACATAAGTTAATTAGTAAGGGCGGAAATGACTTAGGCCTCCTATTGGATAGCTTGAGCCTTGTTATCCCAACACCTTTAACATGATACCCTTGCACACCCAATTTGAACCTAATTCCCATCCTTTTGATGCTTTACTATTTAAATTCACCAAGGCCAAATCCTTACCTATTAGCACACCTATCATTGATGCCTGCTTGGAATGATTTGTTCATTGTGATAATGTGGCCTGAGTGCGTGTATCCTTGCACCCACTTGGAATGATCCCTACTTTGAACCCAAAAAAAAGACATAGTGATATGTGGCCTGAGTGCGTGTATACTTGCACCCACTTGGAATGATCCCTACTATGGTCCCTTGGTTAAATATATATATAAAAATAGAGTACCCTTCAAAATATGGGAAATATACAAATTGCAAAGCCTGGGGGTGTTTACAAAAAATTGAAATATGTTAAGGTATCTTCCAACATAAGGCTCAATCAAGATTTAGGTGTGAAAAATTCATCAAACTTATCCTTCATTACCTCACCTTTAATCTTCTATCCTAGCCAAAAAGGCTACACCAAAATTCAAGTCCTAAGGATCCAACCTTACTAATTCTAAATTGTGCTGTGATGAGGGTGTAAAAAGGGTAAGCTCATGATTATCAGTAAGAGTACTTATAAGTTTTGAAATGCTAATACGTATTTTATAGAGATTGTTATTTTCTCCTCATATTTGTTAAAGATGACTATACTTTTATTTCTAAAAGCGAGTGAAAGATAGTTAAAATGATATACTAGAGGAATTTTAAGATAAATTTATATTTAGAAAAGTCTGCTAAATTATTTCCTATGCGATTACATCACCAAAGTTCTCTTAAATTCATAGCAACCAGTGTGCGGAGGCAAAATTATTTAATGGTAACCCAGGTGTTTGAATTAGTTTGCTTAGGGACAAGCAAATATCTAAGTCTGGGGGTATTTGATGAGTACGATTATGATAGGCTTTTTACTATCATAATTGTAATCATATCTACCATTTCCTGCCCCTTTTGTGTTGATTTCATGATAATAGCAAAGAAATTATCGTATCATAGATAGAAGAGCGTATTTAGAAGTCTTTGGCAGTTCTTATAATAAACCATTTACTGAGTCTATCATTTTTCTATTGCAGGTAATGCCAACCAATGGACCTAAAAGTCTCGAAGCAAATAGAGGAGTTCACGGAGTCAACATGGCTGATGACAGGACGAAAATTTGGTGCACACGGCCCGACATACGGCCGTGTGCCTACCCATGTCCTATGCACCTGGAGCTGAAGAATTTGGCGCAGACGCTGGAACCCACACGGTATGGCACACGCCCGTGTGCATACCCGTGTCATCTTTGCACACGGCTGCCGACCAACCCGTGTCTGGGGAACACGGCCGACCACACGGCCGTGTTCATACCCGTGTCATCTGACACGGCCCACGACCAGACACGCCTTCTCGTGGGGAACCGCCCAGGAACCGCTTAGGAACCGTCCACACGGCCTGCCACACGGCCGTGTGCGACCCCGTGTCCGACCTGTTTGCAAGGGAACTATAAATTTCCTGTAGAAAAATTTATTTAGAACTTTTGGATCATTTCTGGATTGGAGAACTGCTGGAGGCCGAAGGGGAGCATCCAAGACAAGGAGGATTGAAGGGTATTCTTATGTATTTTTTATTTAATCATTAACCCCTTGAATCCTTCCTTTCTCTTGATGATCCATCTTCAATTTATGTTTTAATTTGCATGAATTTCTCTTTGAACATTCTAGTAATCATGTATCACCTTGTTTATGTTATATTTGTAGTATTTTATTTGTGTTTATGTAATCAAACAAAGAGTTTAATCATCCCTTTGAATTACTTATTTGTTTTACACAATTTGCAATTGGCTAGATTGAGAAATTGGTTATTTGTAATGATTTTGGTATGTTCATATTGTGATGATAATTCCCTTTGTATTTCAAACTCTATGATCGAGAGATATTCTGTTTGGAAAATTAGAACACAGATAAAAGGATTCATGTTAATTTAGAAATAAAATCCATGAATTTATGTAGTAATAAAGGTAATTTGTTTAATGCGAACTTGAGTGTTGTGAATTGTTCGAGAGAAAATTTACTATCTTAGGTTTAGATTTGGAATTGCTCGAGAGAGAATTTTGATGAAAAATTAACCTTTACATTGCACAAATGTAACACTCTTTTCATGTCATGATCGCTTAGAATTGAATTGATAAATGGATTTGTTCATGTAATTATTTAAAAGCTTCATGTTGTTATCATTTTTATTTCTCCAACACTGAATCATCCAATTGGTCATAGTTAGGTTAATGTAGTTTAAATATCACTTTTGTTTAGAGGTATGAAAATAAAGGGAGGGTGAGTACGAATAGTTGAAATGACCCTGTGGAATACGACACGAGATGTAGATTTCTCATATATTACGATTGTGCGCTTGCCTGAATGCTAATTCAATCTAGTTAAGTCCATCTACATAATTGTATTAGAATGTAGAATGAAATCACATTGAATTATTACTTGTTAGCAAGAAAAATCATCACATAGCTCCTCCAAGGCTGGACACAATCGTCAGTCCTCCTTGCCGCCAAGGGCCAAGCCAGGACCACCACAGCCGGACTCCGCAGCAAAATTGTTTGCCAGTCAGCAGACATAGCTCCAGCCCGCGTATCCAAGCCACAGCCTCGCCACAAGGCAAATGCCGGACTCAGCCGACACACATTTTCAGTCTACACATCCCAAGCCCATGGGTTCGCCACCAAGACAACTGCTGGACTCAGCAGACATACATTCCAGTCCGCTCATACTGCGGACAGCTCTAGTTTGCATATCCTTGTAGAAAACGGCAATCCGCATACCCCGAGTCCACAACCATGCCATCAAGGCACTTGTCGGACTCAGCGGACTCCAGCTCCAGTCTGCACACAGTTGCGGAGACAATCTACAGTCTACTTCTCCTAAACTCGCAGCCAAGGGACACAATACTTCTGCCAAGCTTGGCGGACTGAGAAGCAGTCCACACTCCACTACGCAATCTCCCTGGACTGAGCCAAACATGGATCTGGTTCCGAACCAACCAAGTCCACACCACTGGTCACAAGGGCCAGTCTGCACTTACTGGCGGACACTGGATTCAGTCTGCCAAACCCGGCGACCTCCAGCACCTGTCCGCACTGACTGGCGATCTTCGCGGCTTCGACTTGCTGCTTCACCAGAGCAACACCAAGGCTTCTAACAAGCCGATTTGCCGAGCTCCAGTTCTTCAGTCTGCTTCTTGCCAGACTCCTCGGATAGAGTCACTATCCGCCTGGTTACTTCCTTGGATCCAACTACCTGCTGAGCACAATCCAGCCTGGCTAACCTCCGCTGCTGTCCACGTAGTCCGCGCGAACAGAATGCCCAGGCCGCTACAGAGCAAACCGTCTACAACATCCCTGCCGACCTAGCTGTCCGCCAACCCTGTCCGCGTTGTCCGCGTGTATAGGTCCAAGTTCTCCATTCACCCACTTTCACTTCACAAATTTCAACAGTACTAAACGATGTCAGTAGAAATATGTATGTTTGGTTTAGAAGCATATCTGTCATGGCTACTTGAGCCTTTTCGGTGTCGATCACCATCATGTCGTGATCTTCTGTAGGAGGCATCCCTGCCTTTCTATTGCTTCTTTTTGTTCAAGAATTTCTTGAACTATCGTGAGAGCAGAGAGAACTCTCCTTCAGATAGCTCAGAGCCTGAGGTACTTATCTCCAAGGTTTCTTCTTCACTAACTTCTTGTGCTAGGGCAGGAGAGGCAACCTTTGACTTCCTTGAGGTGAATGCCTTCAAAGCAACAGACTTCTCCTTGGATGCAGACCTGCTCTTATCTTCTTCAGCTTTTCTTGTGTTGAGTTGAATCTCATATGACCTTAGCTTCCCGAAGAGATTCTGCGGGTCCGTCTCAGCTAGCTTCCCAAACTCCCGGATAACACATACCTTGCTATCCCATTCCTTGGTTAGGGATCTCAATAATTTTTCATTTAGCTCTCCGTTTGTGAAGACTCGGCCATATATCCTTAGGACATTAACTATCTTAAAGAAATTCTCAAAAGTGTCAGCAATGGTGTCCTTGTGTCCTTCTTGGAAGGCTTCATACTTCTAGTTCAGAAGGGATCTTCTATCATCCCTAACTTCTTCTGTACATTCCATCAAAGTGACTAGGGACTGCCACATCTCCTTGGCAGACTGGTAATGGATCAAGTTCTACAACATGGAGTCATCAACTGCACTTGTTATTATGTTCTTGGCCTTCTAATCTAAAGACACAAGTGCAATCTCGTCTTTGTCTAGATCCATCAACTCCTTTGGAACTTTCTTTCTAGGATCTATTGTGGAGACGGTCATGGGAATGTAAGGATCTTCTTCAATGATCATAAAGATCTTTGGATCCACAGCTTCCATTAAAAATCTGATTCTTTCTTTCCACATGGGAAAGTTATTCTTGGTGCACAATGGAAGCTTGGCAAAATCTTTAGCCTTGTCCATGCTTGGAAAATTCTCAAAAGACAAATAGTCAGATCTGATCAAGGTGTTAACCTTTTATTGATCAACCTGTCTCTGATAACAATTGAAAGTGTTCAGTTGTCTACCTAAATCACCAAGAGGGGGGTGAGTAGGTGAGTTGTGCATCTTTTTGCGGAATAAAAATTTAGAGATCTATGCACACAATTATCAACCAAGCAATCACAGATGACAAAAGATTTATAGTGGTTCCCCAACCTTGGGTACATCCACTTTCCCTCACTGATCTAGCAAAGAACTAGACTCGGCTACTCCACTATCTCGGACTGAGAACCAATCCTATGCCTCGGAACAAAGTTCCTACAATCTCGATCCATAACACAGATCTACACCCGGAAGGTAAAAACTTCCGACAAATCGGAGACAAAAAGCTCCTACACTTGGAGAGAATTATCCTACAAGAATGAAATGGAGTAAATATGAAATACAAATAGATTTATTTCACAGATCTGAAAATCTCGGCCAAGGTCTTCCTCTTGATCTTTAAGGCTTTCTCAAAAACTATTGAAGAATATGGCTCGGCAAGAACTGGATCTAGAATTCTTTGACTTCACACGATCAGATAAATGATGAAGAATGAAAAGCAATCTCGATCTGGAAGTTTTCTTGATCTGAATCTTCTGGAGCGAAAACCCTAGCCGATTATGAGCGATGAAGGTCGGCGGCGGCTACTTCCGTTTTTAGACTGAGAGAATGAGATTCAGAAAATACTTAGAATAAAACTTGACAGCACTGCTTAGGATTAGTTGGTTTGACAAGACCTTATATAAGATCTCCCTTGTTGGGTACATTGGAAACTGTGTACCTGATTTGAAGAAGCCTCACTTAACTCAATAATATACATCATTGTGTATTTGATGGGTTGTTGAGTTTCAATGTGCAGGTTAAGGAAATGCAGAAAACGTTTCTAAGTACAAGTGTCAACACTTGAGAAGAATGGTGTCGACACCAGGAGCCAGACTGTGTCGAAACACAGGACTTGTGTCGACATACAGAAATTATGTCAACAGTAATTGTGTCAACACACAGTACTTGTGTCGACACACACCAGAATTCTATCGACAACAATTGTGTTGACACACAGGACTTTGTTGGGTACATTGGTCAAATGTACCTGATTTGAAGAAGCCTCACTTAACTCAATGATATACATCATAATGTATTTGATGTTTGTTTGAGTTACTTGTGCAGGTTAGGAATACACTGGACTGAAGCTAAAAATTTCTAAGTCCATGTGTCGACACCCAGAGGGAAGTGTCGACACTTGAGAAAGCTTGTGTCGACACCCAGACAAGCAGTGTCGACACTTGGAGTCATTGTGTCGACACCTGGGAAGAAGAGTCGACACCAGTCAGAAAGTGTCGACACTTGGAGCTGTGTCGACACTCAGTGAAGAAGTATGCAGAAAAGCTGTGTCGACACTTAGCAGAAGTGTCGACACCTAGAAGAGCTGTGTCTACACCAGAAAGTGTCGACACTTGGAGTTGTGTCGACACTCAGCAAAAGTCTGCAGAATCTAAGTACAAGTGTCGACACTCAACACAATGTGTCGACACTATGCAGAAGAGTCAACACTTAAAGAAAGTGTCGACACCCAGCACAATGTGTCGACACTTAGCTAAAGACTCAGTATTTGAAGTAAGTGTCGACACTATGCTGAAGAGTCAGTAGTTGAAGAAAGTGTCGACACTCAGCACAATGTGTCGACACTTAGTTGAAGACTCTACACTTGAAGAAAGTGTCGACACAAGGAGCTGTGTCGACACTTAGCAAAGAACAGAAAAGTTACAAAATATTCTAAGTACAAGTGTCGACACTAAAGGAATGTGTCGACACTCAGCTGAAGAAACAAAAGTGAAGACTTGTGTCGACACCAAGAAGCAGTGTCGACACTTGACAGTTTCAACACATGAAGATGTGTCGACACAAAGAACATGTGTCGACACTTAGAAGAAAACAGTTAAAGAATGAAGAACAAGACTTGTGTCGACACTTAATTTCAGTGTCGACACATGCAGAAGAATCTGTGTCGAGACATACAAGGAATTGTGTCGACACCTTGTAGACTTGTGTCGACACTTACACAACATGTGTCGACACTTGGCCTATAAGTGTCGACACTTAAGAACAGAAAGTCTCGACACTATCTGACAGTTAGAGAAATTGCAAGAAGTGACTGGTTGACAAGACAGCTGCCGATCCAGCCAGTCTACATCAACTGTCAGAGATATCAGAAGTCTGTTATAAACGGACCAGCCGTTACCATGAAGGAAGCCTATAAATAGGCATCCATAGTTTACAGAAACTGTTGTTGTTGTGATTGATGAAGTGATATAGAAGTGGTTGAAAAAGTTTTTGATAAAGAGAGTTCAGATCTTTGTAAAAGTGGCATATTGAGTATCAACACAAGAAGATCTTGCTGTGCATCAGCAGATCTAAGAAGTTGGAGAGAGAGAGCTCCAACCAAGTATTCAGTCTTTGGAACTAAGGCTGAGAAGAAGAATTCAGAGTCATCTGGATTTCAAGAAGCAGAGGTCAAGGAACAACTGCAGAAGATTCAGACTAATTCAGTTCTAATCAGAAGCTTTGAAGGAAACTAAGTCAGTTTGGATCTAACTGAGTTCTTCCAAGAACTCTTCAAGAATCTCTCAACTCCTCTCTTATTTTCTGAGTTGTAGAGTTAGCTATTGAACTTTCTATTTTAACTTGTAGGATCCATTGGATCTGAGAGAATTGTAAGCCTATATTATAAAGGCTGAGGGTAGGGCTTGGTTGCCTGAGTGTAGGAGTTGAAGAACTCTGAGTGTAGGCCTTAATTGGCTGAGTGTAGGCCTGGGTGGCTGAGTGTAGGCCTTTTGGCTGAGTGTAAGGCTTTGGGCCTGAGGTAGGAACCTAGTTGGGTTCTGAGTTAGTGGAGAAGTTTGGCCGAATCTAGTAAACTGCTAGATAGGCGAAGGGGGAAAGTGGATGTACCCAAAGATTGGGGAACCACTATAAATTAGTGTGTCTTCTGTGCTGTGCTGTGCTGTGGAATTACTGTTTATATGCTGTAAATGCTGTTAGCTATAGAATTCAGTGAAATAGCTGTTGTGCTGCCAAACAAAAGTTAAAAAGGATTAGGTCACCTATTCACCCCCCCCCCTCTAGGTGTTTAGGTACCATATCTTTCAGACTTGTGTTGACACACACCAGAATTCTGTCAACACCAACTTTGTCGAGACTAGAAGCTATTGTGTCGACACACAGGACTTATGTCGATACAATCCACAGATGTTGTGTTGAGAAGATAAAGAAGGGCTGTGTCGACATTATGAGAGCTGTGTCGACATCATCAAGAGTTGTGTCGACACATGGTCTATTTGTGTTGATACATTTGAAGTATTTTATCGACGCTTTTCTTCTGAGATAGAATACAATGAGGTATCAGGTGTCACGACTGAATACTTGACAGCTGTCGTAACTAACAAAGCTGTTGCATTTGTCAGAGCTGTCAGAAGGCCATTATAAACCGGATCTGCCGGTAACCTCAGAAGGGTCTATATAAAGACATGTTCTGTCATCAAACAGATAAGAGATCTAACAAGAGAGAAGTTCTGATCCTGAAATCAACAAGTCTCTATAGTAAGGGCAGATTCTGAACAAGTTTGCAAGAAGAATTCAGAGCTACATATGAAAGAAGAGGAAGCTGGATTGAGGATCATCTCCAACTTCGCAAGAAGAACAACCTCACTTTGTTCAGATTCAAGAAGTTTTGAAGAAGCTAAGACAGGTTGAATCTTAAGCTGTCAGATCTATCAAGAACTGATCAAGAAGCCTTCACCCCTTTCTCTCTCTACCTGGGTGAAGGTTTTATCTCTTTTATATTCAATTTTTCTGTAAGATCTTTTATAGATCTGAGTGTAAGCGAGTTATCTCTCTGAGTTGTAAGCCTAAGTTTATAAAGGCTGAGGTAGGGCTGAGTGCCTTAGGTAGGGGATTGATTTCTCTGAGCTGTAGGCCTGGTGAAATAGGCTAAGGTAGTGCTGGATTGCCTGAGTTGTAGGAGTGTGGACTCACTCTGAGGTAGGATTCTTTGGAAGAATCTGAGTTGTAGCACTTGGTGAAGTGTGAGCTGTAGGAACCATCCTGGGTTATGAGTTGTAAGATCTGAGGATCTGAGAAGGAAGAAGGGAGTTAGGCGGAATATAGTATATTGCTAGATAGGCGAAGGGAGAAAGTGGATGTACCTATCTCTTGGGGAACCACTATAAATCTGTGTGTATGTTGTGTTGACTGTGTTTGTTTTAATCTGTGTTGTGATAGATATTGCATAAGTATTCTAATAGTGATATAATTGAACTGTCTTAATAAAAAGGAATTGAACCTATTCACCCCCCTCTATGTGTTTAGGATATCTTAAAACCAATTCTTTCAAGTGGTATCAAAGCGAGGTTCCTCAAGAATAGACTTAACAGTTTGAGTTGATCTATAAGGCAGTTATCAGTTAGACAAAATGGGTTCAGGTTAAAATCACAAGGAACTTGGATCCATGAAACTACTTATATGTAGAAAGGAAATCTTTGGCATATGGAAAGAGAGAGTTAGATTATTCATGGATGGAATCTTCTGACCCAAGAATCTACATCACAGTTAAAGAAGGACCATTCATTCCTATGAATATCTCAACTCTTGATGCCAACCTCAGGACTCCAAAAAGTTACTCTGAAATGACAAAGGATGAGATCATCTTAGCCACTATGGATAAGAGAGCACAGAACATAGTAGTTAGTGCTATAGATGACTCAACTTTTCAAAACTTGGTTCACTGCAAAACCTCCAAGGAAATGTGAGACACTTTGATTATCTACATGGAGGGATCAGAAGAAGTAAGAGCGGACAGAAAGTCTATGCTAAATAAGAATATGAAAGTTTTAGACAAACCAAAATAGACAGCATAACTGAATGCTACAAGAAGTTTTATACAATAGTTAATGAGCTAATGTCATATGGAAGAGTCTTTAGCATATATGAGCTCAATGATAAATTTCTCAGATCACTAACCAAGGACTGGGATACCAAGATATGTGTCATCAGGGAAGTGGCTAGACTTGCAGACACATCTCCTCCAACCCTATTTGGAAAATTTCTATCATATGAGATGCAGCTTATGATCAGAAAGGAGGAGGAGAAAAGCAACATGCCTGAGTACAAAGAGAAATATGTGGCCTTCAAGGTTGAAGCCACAAAGAAGGACAGGAGGATGTCTTCATCTCCTCCGAGGAAAGCTACTGAAGTTATCTCAGATAATTCTGACAACAACACGTCAGACAGCCCTAATTCTGATGAAGACTTTGCTGCCTTCACAAGGCAATTCCAAAGATTCATGAAGAAAAAACAGTGGAGAACCAAGCCATCCTCCTCACAGTCCAAGGATGAATACTACCAAAAAAAGAAATCTTCCAAGAAAGATAGGTATGACACTAAACCTAGCAAAATAACTTCTTCTAAGATTGTTTGTTATTGTTGCAACAGGTCTGGACATGTTGTAGCTGACTGCACTGATAAATAAAGGAATCTAATGACAAGAAGAAACATCAAAATAAGGGCAAGAAGGAGAGATCCTTTGTTGCAAAGAAGCAGAAAAGTTGGACTGACTCCTCATCATCAGGTTCAGGAGAAGAGGCTGATGCTGAAGCCTATATTGGATTGTTCACTACTGAAGAAGATTCAATAGAATCTGAATTCTTGCAAATGCAGGACTCTATAAATGGGATTGAAGATCATCATTGCAGGGGGCTGATGGCTTTGTCTGAGGAAGATCAGTGTCAGGACCAGCCTGGTCCCAGTAAGGTAAACAACCTATCTTTAGTTTCTGATTATTATACTGGATCAGAATCAGAAGCATCTGCATCAAGAGATGAGGATGGTTCTTAATCTGAAGGGGATGTCCATCAACAAATTGATGAGTATGGTGATCTGTTGCAAGCTCTTAAGAGAAGCAGAATCCTTATCAAAAAACAGGCAAAGGAAATTGCATCTCTTAAATTGGCTGCATCAGATTCAGCAAAAATGTTGGATCTGAAGTTGAATGAAGTTGCTAAACTGAGAAACATAACTTTTATTAAAATGGGTACAATTACCTTCAAACATTATCACATCAACAGTCTAGAAGTCAGACTTCAAAGAGAGAAGAATCTTGTGGCAAAAATTCTCAAAGCCAAAGTTAGTATTACCCTTAATTGATAACTTCATCCTCCAAAAGGGTAAGACAGGATTAGGCTTCAAGGGAATAATAAGGGCAGCTAATTCCAAAAGAAAAGGCAAAGCCCTAGTTCAGCCACTAGCATCCAAACCCCCAATTTCTTTCAGGAAAGTGATGCAGCCTACTAACAGGTATGACCATGACATCACACAAGGTCACTGTAAGCATGGTGATCAGAATGACAAGAGTGCAAATGCCAATAGGGAAGCCTATAAACAAACACACCATGTTCTTTAGGAATCATCAGTGTTTGATGCACCAACCCCAACATTCAATAAAAGGACCACTGTACCTACAGAATTAAGGACTGCTGACAGCAATGCTATTAAGTCTGTACTTAAAAGAAGATACAACAAATATGAGTTCTGGTGTTGTGCCAAAGTGGGTCATTATGCCATTAATTGTTGGCACAACACTAGTGTCAGGAAAAATGCCAGCTTACCTGTCAGGAAGGCTGCAGGCAAGTATGTCAAATTTCAAGCTAACCTGAACCTAGGACCCAATGACAATTGGGGTTCTAAGGATAGGTAATTTTATTTGATGGAGGTGAGTCCAAGTGACCATACCCCAATATGGTACTTGGACAGTGGATGTTTCAGGCACATGACTGGAATAAGAAGGATGCTGGAGGATTACACTCCCATAAAAAATGGACCCAAAGTGATCTTTGGTGGATCTTAAAAGGGGGTCATCAAAGGGTTTGGTAATATTTCCAATAGCTCTATCACTATCACCCAAGTGGCTCATGTGAAAGGTCTGAAACATAACCTAATAAGCATAAGCCAACTAAGTGATCTTGGTTATGACACTTCTTTTATTAAGAATGAGTGTCAGATTAGAAAGACAAGTTATCAAGAGGTCATCTTGTCAGGTTATAGAAAAGGAAATGTCTATTGTCTAAATTTTGTGTGTGAGAATAAAGATTCTACTGTTTGCCTAGTAGCAGATGAGAAAGCTTCTCATTGTGTCAAATGGCACAAGAGGCTTGCTCACCTTAACTACAAGACTATAGGTCAACTCTTTGGTAAAGAGTTAGTGAGAAATGGTTCTCAGGTCAAGTGCATCAAGGAGGGTGTATGTTCAGCTTGTTAAAAAGGCAAACAGACCAAGACCTCCTTTCACAGTCTTGATACCAAAGATTCAGTGAGGTGTTTATACCTCTTGCATATGGATCTATTTGGTCCTATGCCAGTTCATAGTCTATGTAAGAAAGCTTATACCTTTGTGGTTGTGGATGACTATTCTAGATTTACATGGGTTTTCTTCCTGAGGTAGAAATCTGAAACCCCTACTATCTTCCACAATTTTGTTAGGCAAATTCAGAATGATCTTAACAATTCAGTGGTCAAAATCAGAAGTGACCATGGGACTGAATTTCAGTTTGAATGCATGACAAGGTTTTGTGAAGAACTTGGGATTCATCAAGAGTTCTCCTCACCTAGAACTCCCCATCAAAATGGGATTGTTGAAAGAATGAATAGGACTCTTATTGAGGCTGGTAGAACACTACTAAGTGACACTTCTCTCCCAAAATATTTCTGGGCTGAGGCATTAAACACTGCATGTCATGTTCTCAACAGATCTTCCATCACCAAAAGCCACAAGAAGACACCCTATGAGATTATGAAAGGTAGAAAACCAAATTTAGCCTACTTTAGAATCTTTGGTAGCAAGTGTTGTGTTCTTAATAATGGCAAGCACTATTTAACTAAGTTTGCTGCCAAATCCCAAGAAGCGATATTTGTTGGGTACAGCAACAGCAGTAAGGCATACATGATCTACAACTTGACTACTCAAGCTGTAGAAGAATCTGTCCATGTAGTCTTTGATGAATCTAAGCTAATCAACTGTGAGCTGTCTAGCACTTCTTGTAGCTCTACAGGTTTGAAGGAAAAGATGGACATGCTAACCATTAGTGAAGGCCAACCTACAAGACAGGATGAGGAAAATGATGGATGCTGTCCAGGGAGAGTACAAGACCCACAAACTGATGATGATGAAGATAATGAAGTACATCATGGTGGAGAGATTGGAGGAAATCAAGTTGTGGATAAATTTACTCCAGTAATAAGACATCTAAGGGATCATCCAACACACCAAATTATTGGTGATCCAAGACATGGTGTTCTGACCAGAAGAAAGAACTTGAACACAGTTCTATGCTCAAGTTTCCTGTCTCAGATAGAACCCAAGAAATTTGAAGAGGCCATACAAGACCCAAATTGGATTGATGTCATGCAGGAAGAACTGAATCAATTCAGAAGATGTAAAGTCTGGAAGTTGGTTCCTAAACCAAAGAATCACAATGTCATAGGGACTAAGTGGATCTACAAGAACAAGTTAGATGAAAATGGCATCATAGTCAAGAACAAAGCAAGACTGGTGGCAAAAGACTACAGACATGAAGAAGGAATAGACTTTGACCAGACATTTGCCCCAGTGGCAAGGTTGGAAGCAATAAGGATGTTCCTAGCCTATGCGGCTTATCAAGGGTTCAAGGTATTCCAGATGGATGTAAAGTCAGCATTTTTGAATAGTGACTTAAAAGAGGAAGTTTATGTTGAACAACCCTCTAGTTTTGTAGATCCTCTTTATACTAATTATGTTTATAGGCTTAAGAAAGTTCTATATGGATTGAAACAAGCCCCTAGGGCTTGGTATGAAACATTGTTTACCTTCCTTATTGCGAATAAAGTCTCAAGGGGGAAAATAGACAAAACTCTATTCCTAAGGGACTCAAAAGGCAAGATCATCCTAGTACAGATATATGTTGATGACATTATCTTTGGATCAACTGAAAACAACCTTTGTAGAAAGTTTGCTAAACTTATGCAAGGGAAGTTTGAGATGAGCAACATGGGTGAGCTGAAATTCTTCTTGGGACTCCAAGTTAGACACACTGATGATGGCTTGTCCATATCCCAGTCTAAGTTCACCAAGGAGTTAATTAAGAAATATAGCATGGAGTCATCCTCCACCATGAGAACTCCAATGGGGTCAAGTATGGCTATAGGCAAAGATGATGCAGGAAAACCTGTAGATGAGTCTTTGTGTAGAGGGATAATTGGCTCCCTTCTTTTCTTAACTACTAGTAGACCAGACATCATGTATGCTACATGTGTCTGTGCTATGTATTAAGTTTGCCCAAAAGAATCTCATTAAACTGCTGTCAATAGAATTTTGAGATATCTTAAGGTAACACCAAATCTTGGCCTTTGGTACCCCAAGAATAGAGATTTTCTACTAACAGGTTATTCAGATGCAGACTTTGCAGGATGAAAAGAAGATAGGAAAAGCACCACTGGCACATGTCAGTTCCTAGGTGGAAGATTGGTGTCATGGAACAGCAAAAAGCAGACAAGGGTGGCAATATCCACTGCTGAGTCTGAATATGTAGTTGCAGGCAGTTGCTGTGCTCAGCTGTTATGGATACAACATCAACTTAAAGATTATGACATCAAGGTAAGTAGAACTTCATTATATTGTGATTCTACAAATACCATTTCTATTGCTAGAAATTCTGTTTCACATAGCAGAACTAAGCACATAGAAATCAGATTTCATTTCATTAAAGATCATGTTGAAAAAGAAGACATAAGTTTAGAATTTGTCAACACTAATTATCAAATTGCTGACATGTTCACCAAACCACTAGATGAAACTAAATTCAATTACTTTAAAATTGAATTAGGCGTGCTAAACTTGGAATTGAATGGTAAATATGACTAAGTAATTCTGAGTCGACACATAAAGAAATTTGTGTCGACTCTTAGTAGTTGGTGTCGACACATAAGGAAAATTCTGTTGACACATAAGGAAAATTCTGTCGACACATCAAGAAGATTGTGTCGACACTCAGAATTTGGTGTCGACACATAGCTCTCCTGACACTTAGGTATTGGTGTTGACACATACAGTCATCTGTGTCGACACGTAGAAATTAGTGTATACTCTTAAGTTTGTCTGTGTCGACACATCACAATTGGTGTCGAAACATAGTAGTGTAGGTGTCGAATCTGCGCATGTGCACAGAAGGGTCGTGCAGGTGTTCCCAACCTGCGTACAGGCGCATGCGGTGAGCATGCGTGCAACTGCCCCTCGCGCAACTTGCATGGGCGCGGCCAGTGGAAGGCCAACCCACACAGTCACACCCTGCGTGGTCGCGCGTGGCCAGCCTACGCGATCACAGGGCCGAGCCCACATAGGGCTAAGCAAACGCGTCGTTGCACCGCCCACGCGGTCGCTCCTTGCGCGCGGCCGCATCCGCCGCTCCCGGTGAACCCGCTGTCGCTCCCAGTGACCCTCACCGCCGTCGATGACTCCCGCCATTTTCGGTCGCCGCCGCATCCGGGCACCTTGCCCGAGCCGCCTGAACAGCCTTGGGGGCACTCCCATCATTTCGGCGAAATAAGTGATCCACTTGATCGAAACGAAGCGACGTAATTCTCCAGCACAAATTACTCCCTGGCGCAATTACTTTCGTAACCCTCCAGAAAACTATAAATAGGCCCCAAGCCTTCATTTGAAGACAAGCAACTCCAGAGGCAAGAGAGGTCACTGAGGTTTTCTGGCGAGATCGTGGACTTAGGTTGATTCTCTGTTTAAAAATTTGCACTGCTTCTCTCCTTTTGCTAAGGTTTCAACAAGCTCCAATTCACATCATCCGCCTCTACGAGAGCGCTCCCATCAATTCTCCACTCCAGGGAGCATGCTCCCTCCAACAACTCTATAGACTTAGATAATTTTCTAGATGGAACGCTCCCACCATGGTTCCGCGAGTTCAACAATATTGAAGAGCCGGAGCACTTTCATCAATGCTCTGAGGACTTATTCTTTTTTCCTCATTTTTTTTACTTTGCATCTATAATGGAGTAGTGACCTGTCGCCATCCGAGATCAAATCAATCTTTGCAAAACTCCGAGAATCTAGTGGATTTTGGCTCGACACAGATCCAACCACGTGGTTTTTCACCCTTTCCGAGTTTTCACACATCAAAAACGTTCCTTTATCATTTGTTGTGGTTCATTTTGACTGTCTGATTTCTCTGGACCATGGAAAAATCAGGTGACCCACAACAACTGTGAAAAATGGAAATTGCAAAGGAAGAAAGAAGATAAGTATGTGCTTATGGTCTTTTCCTTCTTTCACATCTCCTGCAGTCGCCAACAATGCATCCTTTACATCACCCACATTTTTTGGGGAGTTGCTTGGACGCAACGTCAATCAAACCTATTGATCTACTTAGTGACGGAGTGAACTATGTTTCCCCATTTGCCTCCTCACCTCTTATGGATTCAACCATGGAGGATAAAACTCTTAAAAATATTGCAAATCCTCCAAATTTGTTAAATCTTAATAAGCACGTATCAATTTTTTCTTTAGGTGATTTAGAGTTGCAGAATGATGCAATTAAGGACTTACCCTCTCTTATGTGCACTAAATGCAGGAGGCAAGAGCACATTGTTGTGTTATGCTTATTGAACCATCCAACTCGATTAAAAAGAGTTTGGGATACGATCCCACATATTTCAGTAAGCCTTCCCTTAGTATGATAACTTGTACAAAGGGGGAACTTGAAATGGTGAGATCCTCCAAATTTGATTCCATTGTGTGAGATTTTTCCATGCCAACATGCTTCACTATACGTCTTGCCAAGAAGAAAGAATCAACAACAAATGAAGGGGAGGCTTCCCCTTTGCTTGTGGAAGCCCCTTTCTACACCTTCCCTATTTGTGAGGGTTTCTTTTCTGATCCTCCCTTTGTAATTCATATCACTATGTTTGTTTCGAACATGCCTATCTTCGAAAACACCCCACTATAAGATTACCCTACTCTATAATGTGAGGTACACGTAGAAGCAACCAATAGTAAAGAGGAAATCCCTTCTTCACTTGCAGAAGCCTCTTCTAACACCACTTCTGATATGGAAGATCCTATAGTGGAGGAAGTTTCACCCCCTAATTATATTACTACAGATCCACTCGTCGGAAGGATCTTGTTAGTGATAATATCCCCATTTTCATTTTGGAGGTTGATGAGGTGGAGCCATCTTCTCCCACCACTCCTAATCAGTTTCTAAAATTTCTATTTTTTTATATGGTTTCTTCCCCTGTGTATGGAGAGGTGATGGAGCAGTAGATACCTTTTGTTTCTAATCCTCTTTCATATCGGGTACTTACCAATGAACATATGAGCCATCTCATCCATCCTATTTCAAAGAATGAAGGGGGATGTATATGCTTCTCCTTTCTATATATTATACCCTCTACCTATGAAACACATGTATTATTATGAAGGTGGAAGTGTGACTGTTTTATCTCTATTTTGGCACCATTGCTGAAATATATATTGAGAGATTTACATGTACATTTTCACTTTTTAACTCCAATAAGCTACAATCCTATTTCGGTTTTAATATGTAATGCCGGGGTCCGGGGGACAATAAATCGGGTAGTTATCCTTTATTTTTCATTCTTTTTAGTATTTTTGTTAATTAGATAATTATGTTGAATAAATAGTTACACAATTTTTATCTTTGCTCTCTGAAAAGTCTTCGACTCCTCCTTATGTGTGTGTTATCGTTCCAGATTTATTTTTGGGGCCCGAGTATCTTTCGACTGATGCGTGCTTTATTTTCACACGCCCATGCGCTATTTCATCACACATGTGCACTATTTTCCCACACACATGCGGTCTTTCTATTATCGCACTCCCACTCACTAAAAATTACGCATGCGTGTGGTCCCTGGGTGGTATTAGAGATGATAGACCCTTTCGTCCGCATTTCGCCAGTGCACGCTTGATTTCTCCCTACGTTGAGTTGGTTGTCACCCTCCATTTGTGTGTGCATCTCCAATCTTTCAAGCAACCACCTACATTTTTGCAAGAGTTGGCCAAGGATCGATCCTCTCCTTCCACCCAAAGGTAAATCTTTGATTCCTGCCTAGTTTTTCCCTCACGTGGTTTTGCACTAAGCTTCTTCCTCTTCTCCCTTCCTTGCATTGCACTGTGAAAAATGTTTTTGGAAGGAAGAAGGAGATGGTCTCAAAGCGGAGGCGGGCCAAGGATGAAGCTATATCATCACACATTGAGGAGGAAGCACTGGCAACAATGCTCATATTTATGAAAACCGAAGTGCGTTGACGTTTCAACCGCCTCCATGAGAGTGAATTTGTAATACACAGCTATATTGGGTGGGATATCTTTCGAGCTCTCCCTTTACTACTACAAGTTGAGGCATTGGTTATGCATAGTGGGTGGAACGAATTATTAAGCATTGTCGACATGGGCTACTATAAGTTGACGCTAGAATTTCTTTCTTCACTCACTCTCGCTCTGGTTATAGTATAACAACCTCATATTTGTTGGGTTTTCTATATAAGAGGTGGAACAAAACATCACATGTGTGCAGCAAAATAAATAAACGAGAACAACCCAAAAGAGTAAATAGATCTTGCGATTTCATGAATAAAAAAATCAAACCACCACAATAGATTACGATACACCTAAGAGGAATTCAGTTAATATTCAACCAAGATGCTCCAAAAAGCTTGTCAAAGTAATAGGTGGCTGAGTTCACGTAGAAATAGATCTGCGACTCTACAGGTATCCACACGAATGGAGGAGAACACCGAGACCTTGTCCAATAAGATTTAGGATGGAGAAAGGAATGCCCTCTGCATCTCCATAAACTGCTAGGTTTGCTCCAGGAAAAAAGGCGACAACAAGCTTCAGGATAGATCTGTGCGGAATAAGCAGCAGCGGGATCTCAGGAACCATTTCTTCTTGATCTCAAAAGGGGCATGTGGAAAACCCTAGGATTTTATCTATTTATACCCAGGAGTATAAAATAGACACACGTCGTCGATATCAGTAGATTCGAGACCAAAAGGAGTAAGTCATGACAGTATCGTTGAGACGATCTCAATGGTATCATTGAGACGATCACGACAGTATCATTGAGATGATCTCAACAATCACGACGGCCACGGCGGTATTGTTGAGATGATCTCAACGAACTCAATGATCACGACGGTATCGTTGAGACGATCTCAACGATCTCGATGGTATCATTGTGAGTAAGTCCAACCCAATCTATTCCACTGATAAGTAATATTTACATGTATTTTTACAATAATATTTAGTTTAATATTTAGTTTTAATTAATCATATTTTATTTATTCTGGTTAATAAATTATATCTTTTTGATATATGTTAAATAATTTAAATTTTATTTATTTTTGTAGGATTTATAACTATTATTTAGTATTTATTTTAGTTTAATAATTAATATAAAATTAATAATAATTTATATATTTTCATTTATAAATCATTTATTTTATATTTTAGTTTACTAATTTTATATATATTTATTTTTGTAGGTTTATTGACGTGGTCGCGCTCCCGACGTTTGCAAAAGAAATATTTACCGAAGTCGTCGTGTTGGCCGAGCAATTCATGCAGTCTATATGAAACCAAGTCAAAGTCTCGCTGCACTCGTTCAAGCCGATCAAGCGTTTTATATCGCAACCACCCATTCAGCTCTTCTTCATGCAAGCTCATGACAAATATATTATTATGCATTGATGCCGCCACGCCATCATCGCCAACTCTCAAAATGACCGGCGCCAAGCAAGTCTACGACATTCAACTATTTTCATTCACATCATTCTCATGCACAACGCCATCGTCGTCACCTTTTCATGTCAAAGCCCCCATCTCGTCATGCAGCCTATATCACCACATATTTCTCTTTCTAAAAACCGCCACAGTTAAATACATGCACTTTATTATTATTATTATTATTATTATTATTATTATTATTATTATTACTATAACTCTTTACTTCCCCTCTTCATTTCTCCATGAAACCGCTAGCTACTCTTTATTCCATGAAACCACCACCTTTATATTCTTCTACATTATCTCCTCCCTCCATTTACCTCCTCTTAAATATTTGATAAATATTCGATGTTTCAACTCCATCTTAATCTTAATAATTATGTCCGCCATTCATCTCCTCTTTATAAACTATGAAACTCACACATTTAATTTGGTTGTTTTTTTTTCATATATTTCACTAATATTTAATTATTATTACCACTTTATTTTCCTCCTCTTACCCTTGGCCTTCCAACCTTTCATGTGTCTTTCATCCTTTCTTTTTTTTCCTATAAATAATGGCCAAAGGGGAATGATGAGGGGGTCCACCATTGGAGTTGAAAATCGGGTTGAGTGACTTATTTTCAGAATATCTTTGGAGTTAGTTTTATTTTATGCAATTTTATTTTATTTGCAATATAGTTTAGATTTTTCTTTTCATGCAATTGTACTCTTTTATTTCATAGTGATAGAATGTATTTTTAAATTATGTGTAGCTAAATTTCCATAAGCACTTGATCATGATTAACTTTGGAATGAAATAAACTTTGTTTATTTTTCACAAAATTATAAAGCTCTCTATTTTGTTCACTAACGATTTATCTTTGATTTTTAACGTATCGAATTCATATTTCGTTGATATGTTCTTCGATCCTAGATCCGTATCTTAAATGACCGAGAGGTTGCAGATACGAGTAGATCGCTCAAAGATAAAAGGAGTTGATTGCACTCCTCGAGAGAGGATGACATAAATATTCCGGATTAGAGTCAAATCCAATAGAGGGGTTCATCTCCTAAAGCAAGCTTAGGGGTTTCGACTGACCGAGAGGTCTTAATCGATCAACCTAAGGTTAGTCAAAATCATGAGCTCGAAAGAGACGCTTTTGTACTGTAGGAACCTCCACGGTCGAGTGATCAATTTAAGAGTCTTGCGTACTTTATGTTCATGAAGGTTCATTTTAATCCAACGGGATTCTAGATCAAGTGCTATCTTTTCGTTTGTTTTCTAGCTTTAGTTTTAATTTACCTTCAATTTATATTCCGATAAAATAATATCAATTTGCGTGAGTAGAAGTACTCAACAGGCCCCGAGTCTAATACGACATTTCTTATACTATATTTCGATAGGTGTGCTTGCCTATTTCGGGATTATAGTTTGGATATACTTTTTAGAACTATAAAATTCCTCATCAAGTTTTTTGGCGTCGTTGTCGGGGATTCTTTTTGTTGATATTTAGAAAGCGCAAATTTTATTACTTTTATCATTCTCTTTCTCTACCCAATTCTCTTTTTGATTTTCTTTTTCATTTACTTCCATTAGGTAAAGGTTGTTTTATTTTTTTTTACACAAAAAAAATAATGTTATCTCAATTGGCCGCTAAAATTGCCAGACTTCAAAATCAACTTGATATTTTGGAAGCCGCAAAAAGGAGCCAAAGTGTTTGTTATTATCATGGCGGTTCTCATCCAAGTGAGTTTTGTTATCATTATTATTATTATAAAAATCGTTCTTATGAAAATAATTTTGATAGTAATTATGATAATAATTATTCTCACTTTTATGATAATTCAAATTCTTATGAAAATAATTTTTCTAATTTTTCCTATGTTCATGAAAATAATTTTTCAAGTTGTAATGCGAATAATTATTTTGATGTAAATAATTATTCTTCCAAATCGGATGTAAACTTCTCTTGGTCGCAAGATCAACCGGAAGGTTTCCCGAGTTATGAGAATAATTATTCGGATCTAAATTTTTATTCTTCTTCTTGCGCACCACAAGCTTTCTCTCTTAATTTTGGGGAATCTTTTCAATTTCAATTTGATTCTTCCCCCGAAATTTGGATGAGAATTTTCTTATGTTTAATGATTCTTCTTCTCTTTAGGATAATGTCGCTAATGATGAACATGATTCTTCATGTACCCAAGTAGTTGTTTATACCGAAGAAGAACAAAAACTTTTATTTCAAGAGCTTGTTAGGTGTATGGATGTGCTGGGAGGAGTAGAAGAAGAATATGTTTCTCCTCCTACTACTCCCAATTTTCCTCCTATTAATGAATCTCCATGGACAATTTATGACTTTCTATGAGCGCAAATTTATGAACATGATGCTTCCGATGATTTTATTTTAAATAAATTTCGGATGAAAAATTAATTTTAGAAAATAAACAACCTGAGCCTAATCTTATAACTTCGCAAGAGTCTCCTCCTTGCGAAGATTTTTCTGACACACTTCTGTTTGATTTTTCTTTCCCTAACAAGTTTCAGGAAGAAGAGGAGCCATTGCAATTAATCATCTTCCACGATCCATTTGCCGCTCCTCTACAAAAATTCAAATCACCTATAGGTGATTTGAATTTACATTTTCAAGACAACCTTTCAAAGAAAGAAAATCAAGAAGAAAGCGGAGGAGTAGTTGGGCGAGTGTCTTCGGCGTATTCACCCAAGCATGAATTAAGGGAGTTGCCCCTTCATTTTAATTTTTATTTTCCTTTCACCTAACCACAACCGTCTAGCTTAAAGACGGAAAAAAGAAAAGTGCTCTTGGGAGACACCCCTTGCTTATCTTTTAATTTTTATGAATTTTTTTTCTAAATTTTCACAAACTGTTTTTGAAAGTGCAGGTTAGATCTGATATACTCTAGAGGGGGGTGAATAGAGTATGGTGCTTACTAAAAACTTTTTACAACTATTGTTGTATACCTAAGTGAACAGGGAAGCAAATAACATAAAGTAAACACAGCAACTAACTAAAAACAGAGCAATCACAGACCACAGCCAGGAAACAAAAAAATGAGCAACCAGATGACACAAGGAGCTATAGTGGTTCCCCAATCAATCTGGGTACATCCACTCTTCTACCACCCTAGGTAGGAATCCACTGCAGGATGAGTTGATCAGGTGTCCTGGCCACCAATGAGCTTTTGATAAGGTACTCAAAAACCAAACCAGATTTTTTGATCAGGTGTCTTGCCACCACTGAGTTTTGACAAGGTCTCAGAAACCAACACAAATTTTTGAAGGGAGTTTGATAAACCTTTTATAGCAGAGAGAGAGAGAGAGAGAGAGAGAGAGAGAGAGAGAGAGAGAGAGAGAGGTGAGATGATCTTCTCTGACAACAATTAGAGAGAAGATAGTGGATGTTGTCAAAGCTCCCCCTGAGTTCTTGAGTTGTTCAGGAAGTGAAGCTTTGCAATAGGGTGATAGGCCTTCAGAGGATTTGATCTCCAGCAAAAGATGATTCCAGCAGCAGCTGAAATGTGTAGTGTCTGGAGTCTTGAATGATAAAGCCTTTGAACACTTGAGTCAAAAGAGATCTAGAAATTTCAGTATATTGATCTCCTTCAGTGATGTGTGTTCTTGTAAGAATTCTGTCTGTGAATGTCTGCAACCTTTTTTTTTGTTGTTGTGGGGTATTGTTCTCATTATCCAGCAGAATGAATAAACTTTTATTCCTTAGATCTGAATAGAATAATTCTCTGCCCAAGATAGTCGTTAGCCTGTCATAAATGACTTCCTTAACTGCATTCTGTCTTCTAGAGGAAAGTCCAATAAAACATTCCTTTAAAATTCCCTTGAAACTTGCTCCAGATTAATTGAAACGGCTACAAGATCCTTGAAATAAATGCTGGGAATAATTCCATAACTGTCTGAATTTGAATCTTGAAAAACGTCGATCTCTCCAGAAAAACGTCGACCTGAGCTCAACTATCGTTGAACTGAGCTCAGAGACTGGACTTAGACTGAAACAGAAATCGTCGATCTGAGCTCAACTATCGTCGAACTAAGCTCAGAGATAGGGAAACAAACTAGAGACAGGAACATCGATCTGAGCTCGAAGATCGGCGAACGGAGTTCGACGACTCGTTGAAGTGAGCTCAGAGATCGTCGAATGGAGTTCGACGATTCGTCGACCTGAGCTTGATGAAATGACTTAGTCTCCTGAACTGAAATATCTGGTCTTGAGGGTCTTGATGGCAGCTTTCAAACCTAAATACTAACCCTTAGACTCAATCTAATTGACCATTAGATCTATATAAGGAGGTCAAAACAAATTTCCTAAAGGACATAGTGATCCTTGCCCAAATCAGTAATAGGATGTTCCAACAATCTCCCCCTTTTTGGGTTAGGATTACTATTTACAGACATTGGAAAAATAAAAACATACAATGCAGAAATAAAAAAAACATTGCAGAAGCACAGATATAATCACAGATAGTCAGAAATATGAATTACTGTCATCTTACAAAATCATTCCTTTTCCTTGCTCTTTATGAGAACTATTTCTCTGTTAGGATTAAGAGCTTCTTTCTTGGATCTTCTGTCATCAGCTGCACCTAGAGAAGTTTGATGTTTTGGCCTGGGGACTACAGCTTCTGGGTGCAGCTTCATATAACTTTCTGAATCAAAGAATTTGCTGGAAGAGTATCTCTCAAGTTCTTTCTTTCTCTGATCTGATAGAGTAGTGAAACTAGATGTATCTTTTCCTTGTTCTCTAGCCTTCTTGATTTGGTCTAATGCAGCCAACTCTTTCATTCTGGCAGTCCATGAAGTGGGATTATTTTCTGGGTCTTCAAATGGAATAGGAGGTTCATATCTGTTTGAAGAATTATCAGGAGCAGCTCTGGAAGAGACTAGATCTTTTAGCTTGTAAGGGAAAGGACCAGAAGTAGTGTCAGAGGGACCTTGTCCTTCCCTTTGATAAGGATGTTGCCTGGAATATCCTTTAGAATACACTTTGAGTTCTCTTTGATTTCCTCTGTACTGTCCTCTTCTGGACTGGTAACCTCTAGACTAATTTCCTCGGTACTGAGATCTTCCTTGAAATTGATATGAACTTTGGCTTCTAACAGTAGATTGAAAGGCAGAACTTCCACCTGTACCTACATCAGGTGAAGGAGGAGGAGTAGGAGGATTGAAATGAGATGATCCTTTGTCATACTTCCTTTTCTTCTTCATGGCTTTCAGCTGATTTCTGGAGTACTACATCCATGGTTCTGTAATAGGGCAATCATGCAATATATAATATGGAATATCATTTGTATCTTTAACCTTCTCTGGGGGAACTCTCTTCATGGTCTTGCTTCTTGCTTTCCTTTTCCTTGCAATTGTTGCAGAGGAATCATCAGAGTCAGTTCTAAACTGATCACTGTCTGAACTTTGTGGATTATCATACACTACATCAATCCTTTTGATATATTCTTTCTATTGTTGAGACTGAGCAGAAGAAATGGCAGCAGGAACAACAACAGCAGCAACAGCAGCAGCAGGAATTGGAGCAGAAACAACACTGGCAGAAGGAACTACAGCAGCAGGTTCAGATACAAAAATTTCAGAACCAATAGGCTCAGATACAGCAGGCTCAAAATCAATTGCCTCTGTCATATGCATATCTTCAGAAACTGAAACAGCAACATCAGAACTAACTGAAACATCAACAACAGCAGTAGGAGCAACAGAAACAGAAGGAGCACTGTTCACAACATTGAAGGAATTTATATAAGAACTTATTAAGCTGGGGTCATAGCTGGAAATAGGCACAATGACGTTAGTAAGATCTTCAGTATGCTGGTCTGGAAGGCAGCTGAAGTATACAGAATCAAATATTGACAGCAGTGACCTGAGGTCCACTGTAATGACTGCAACTGGAGCTTGAACTGGAGTTTGGACTGAAGTTACTGTAGCAGGTAATCTCTCAGCTTCATAATGCATCTCCCCCTGCCTAGTTTCAGTGAGAACTGGATCAAGGCACCCAGTAGAAGTGATTGCCTGAGGAGGAAGAGTAGAGGATAGCCTGGCAGACAACTCCTGAACAGTTTGCAGAAGTGGAGCCAAAGAGGTCTCCAGCAGTAGTGATAGCCTTGGAGCTATCAGCTCATATAGCTTATCTGCAATAGCTGGAAGGTCTACTTGCTCAAGAGGGACTTGAGTAGAGGTAGGGATGGATGAGGTAGGGATGAAAGTTGGAGCAGCAGGAGATGTTGTTGGAGAAACTATGAATGGTGGAGGTGATGGTTGAGATATTGGAATTGTGGAGATGGAAGATAATGGAGTGGAGATGGATGGTGTGAATGATGGTTGAGCAATGATGTCCTGAAGTAACTGTTGATAAGAAGTGGATGATGATGGTGGCTCAAGAGGGGATGAAGGAGAATCATCCATATAGGAATCATCTAGAAGAGTGAATGATGGAATATGATGTGATGTATCAATGTCCATGTGTGGGTAGTGATGTAGTGGATGGAAGATTTCTTCAGTTGATGTTGGAGTTGGAGAAGGGATTGAAGTTGGAGATGGGATGGAAATGGGGGATGAAATTGTGAGAGTGGATGTGACTGTTGTTGATGAAACAATAGGTGGAGAAGGAGGAGATGAAGCAGGCAAAGCTTCTGTAGGGGCAGAAACCTGAGGGGAAGAGACTGAAATAGTCCTTGTGCCTGAAGAAGAGATTGTAGAGGCCCTGCTGGGCTTTACAATCTGCCTGTCCCATTTCCCAAATAGGGCATAGGTAAGCCTCTTGGAGGCATTGATGTGTATCCCATTGGAAACAAGCAGGTTAGGGCATCTATTGTGAAGAAACATCCCTAAAATTCTCCCAAAATTAACAAAGTTCTTGTTAATTTTCTTCTTGATTAAATCAAAAAACACTTCTCCCCAGTTCAGCTGCTTATTGTCCACCAAGAAACACATCAAACAGAGCTGATACCTAGAGATGGTATCATGAGCAGAGTGTTTTGCCAACAACAATTTCCCAACTACATCAGCAAGAAATCTGTACTCAACTGACAGATTCTTCTTAAGCAATTTACTAGGGTTAGCCTCTGAATGGCCCATCCTTTCAAGCATCATTGAAAATTCTTCTCCAGAAAGCTCAACAGAGTCTTCACCAGAATTTAATTGAAATACTTCTGTCAAAGCAGCAGGTGTTAAAGGTACCTGAGTTCCTGAGATGGTTCCAATCACAGTGTTCTGATCCAGATTGTGGGCAGTGTACACCCATTCCTTTATTTCATCTGCGGCAAATTTGATGCTTGTAGACATTATATTAACTAATTGTTGGTCCTTGAAGAGTTCCAGAATGTCCTTGAATATTTGATCGCTGTTATCGAAAGAATCCATGTCTATATCAAAGCCAGCATCAAATTTCATGGCTGCCAAGATTGCGACTGAAACTGCCATTGATTCCTGCAAAAATGAACAAACACAAGACCAAGTGTAAAAATGTTTGGAGGGAAAAAGAAATTTTGCAGAGAGTATGAAAGCGCAAAGGTAGAACGACGGCCGAAAATGAGTTTTATATTAGGGTTCGATGCAGAAACGGAAAGATCGTTGAACTCCGTTCGACGATCTGGGCTTCTAAAGGAAACTGAAAGGTCATCAACATCGTCGATCTTCGTTCGACGATATTGGAGAGCGTCGAGCTCCGTTCGACGATCGCTGACCGGAAGAAGATAGTTTAGCACTATCTGAGAAGCGCTGAACTCTGGTCGACGATTTCTGAAATCGTCGATCTCCGTTCGACGATCTTGGGGAAAATCGTCGAGCGCAGTTCAGGGACCAGAAACAACCTATAGACACTAGAAGAATCAAAATGCTTGCTCCTGAACCAGATTCTTGACCTAAAGCTTTGATCCGTATATCGATTTCAACTCCTTTGGACCTTCTGTAGCTAATGGGATGGTTGAAATGAGGTGGGGAAGGCTGCATAATGATATGCCATTACAGGGATTTCGGCCACCACCTTGGATGCTCCTCCTTGGCTCCAAGTTGCACCTCCACTGCTGGAATTCTGCTGGGAATTCATTTGTGAGCTCAGAAATGAGCTTGGGAAGGGAGGAGGAGGGCCACATGGCCTTCATCCATCATTTTCCTTTTTTCTCTCTCTTGATTTTGGGGGAAATGGCCAAAATACACTCATGCATGTCTTCTCACTCCAAATTCAAAGGGCATGGATGGTCCTTTGGTTAATGGTCTGCTATTGGGCCATGGTTCAAGGCCTCAGCCCATTGGTCATGGGCTTGGTTCTTTAATTTCCCCCTTTAGGCCTAAGGTTGACCAAGTTTGACTTTATGCTTGACTTAGTCAATTTGATGAGTGGGATTTCCCCACATGATGGTTGTGAGTCCTATGACACCACCCAACATTGGTTGGGCCATGGCCTAGGGCCTTAGTCCATTGGAATTGTGCTTGGCTCCTTAATATACCATTTAGGCTTAATGTTGACCTAGTTTGACTTTAGGGTTGACTTGGTCAACTTGATGAGTGGACTGACCCTACATGATGTTCATGAGCCCGATGATACCACCCAACATGGGTTGGGCCATGGTGAAGCCCCACTTTAGCTAATTGAACCTATGTAAGTGATTTTAACCAAATTATAGTTATGGTTGACTTTGGTCAAATTGGACCAATGAGTGACCATGTGATAGGGCTTCATAGTCCAATGCACTCCAATTATGATTTGGAGTTTAGTGGTGGGGTCAAATTGACCATGTGATGCCTAATTAGGCCACTTAGGGTTGAGTTGACTCATGTTGACCCTAAGGGCAGTTTGGTGAAATTGGCAATTTTGGTGACCCTATGATAGGGCTTTTAGGTCACATAGATTTCTTTTAGGGTTAGGGACGTGGTGGTGAGGCCACTTTGCACTTGTGGTTTCAATTTAGGCTATATTAGCTTGAGTTGAATTGAACATCATATTGGGCCCTATGGGAGCTTACCCTAACTCATTGGGTTCTAAGGTCACTATATAGTCTAACCCACCACACTCACCACATGTCCTACCCTAATGTGTGTGTTAAGGGGTCTAGAAGGGAGAAGAGATGTTACAACCCGTGTGTCGCTATCCAAAACATGCCCACTTGCACCACACAATGTACACCTCTGCCACCGGTCCCACAACATATCGTGCCCCGCAGGCCTCGTAACTGTCGCTCCCCCTCACGCTGCCCAACATACTCCATCACAACGCACCTCCCAACATAACACACACTGCACAACGCTCGCCAAAATGAGTCCCTGATTACCACTCCATAATGTTCCTCACGTGCCACTCAATGACGTGTTTCTGGACACCAATCAATAGATCACGCCCCACACGTAATTCTCCATAGTTTGTCCCCTACAAATGTCCCCATGATAAAGATTCATGGATGTTATAAATGTGTGATGACTTGTCACCCTCGCTAAAATGTTGTATTATATCGATAAGGGTCCGTTCGTTTACACGGAATTGAGTTCATGGAATTTGAATTGAACGACTAATTCCAATTTTACTGTTTGTTTGCAGACTTGACATTGGAATTAGAATTTTAATAAATTCTGTGGAATTCATTTTGAACTAAAAGCAATTCTTTCAAATCTATATAAGAATTAGATAATTCCGATCGAGACATATTTCTCACTCAAGCGCCCGTTTTTTCGCCCGGCCCCCATTTTTCGCTCGGTCAACAGTTTTTTTGCAAAGGACGCGTGTTTTTTGCCCGGGCGCGAGTTTTTTCGCCCGGGCGCACGTTTTTTGCCGGGGAGACACGTTTTTCGCCCAAGCCCCCATTTTTCGTCATGGCCTCCATTTTTGTCCGTTTTTCGTCCGGCGTGCATTTTTCTCCCGGGCGAGTGTTTTTCGCCCGGGCGATAGTTTTTTGGCTAGTGCGCGCATTTTTTTCGCCTTGGCGTGCGTTTTTCGCAGGAGCGCGCTTTGTTTTGCGCGGGCCGGTGTTTTTTTGCCCGCAGGCGCATTTTTGCACCTACACGCGTTTTTCGCACGCCACACGTTTTTCGCTCAGGGGCGCGTTTTTCACCCGGCGCGCGTATTTCGCCCGGCTCAAGTATTTCGCCCGAAGCTAGTATTTCGCCCGGCAAGTATTTTTTGCCCGACGCAAGTATTTTTCGTCAGGTGCAAGTATTTTCTGTCGGGCGCCCGTTTTTCGCTCGGGCGCTAGTTTTTTCACTCGGGCGCTCATTTTTTTCGCTCGAACGCATGTTTTTTGCCCTGGGGCGCATTTTTTTGCACGAGCGCGCTTTTTTTTCGCCCGGGGCGCATTTTTGCACCTGCACACGTTTATCGCCCGTCACGTGTTTTTCGCCCGGGCGTGTTTTTTGCCCGGCGCGCATATTTTCGCCTGACTCAAGTATTTCGCCCATCGCTAGTATTTCACCCTGCGCAAGTATTTTTTCGCCTGACGCAAGTATTTTTCGCCCGACGTAAGTATTTTCGCCCGGGCACCCGTTTTTTCGCCCGTGCACCTGTTTTTTCGTCGGGGGGGGGGGGGGGGAGGGAGGGCGAGTTTTTCGCGCGGGCACGTGTTTTTCGCTCGGGCGCGTGTTTTTTTCGCCCGGGGGAGCGTTTTTTGCCCGAGCGCGCTTTTTTCGCCAGTGCACCCGTTTTTTCGCTCGGGCGCAGGTTTTTAGACTATGCACGATTTTTTAGCCCGGACATGCATTTTTTCACCCGGGAGCGCATTTTTTCGCAAAGACGCACATTTTCTCGCTCGGGCGCCCTTTTGTCTCCCGGACACACTTTTTGTCCCGAGCGCACGTTTTGTTGCCCTTGAGTATTTTTTGCGCCTAAGCACTTATTTTTTTAGCACGCTTTTGTACCAGAGTCCGTATTTTTCTGTTTTATTCATAATATTTTCTAATTTTTATATTAAATTTTATTTAATAAACGAACAAAAAAATTGATTAATTCCACATTCGCTAATATTGTTTATTAGGTGAACGCTCAAATTGAAGTTAGTGATTAATATTCCATTGTACAATATTTATCAGTATTCAATTCCATATTAAATTCCTAAACCAGGCTAACCACGGTATTTTTTTATTTTCGGATTTCCCAAATAAAAATTGTGCTCGCTATTTTAACTGCACGCATCTTCGATTGATTATAATGATATGACAAGTCTACCGAAATGAAAGAGAGTAACTGGCCCCGCAAATATTTTTGTATTCATTAAAATACTGAACGATCGATATAACCAAATTTTAATGGGTGCTATTACTAGCAAATTTAATTTGATTTTTAGTAAATCATTATTATTAGCAAACTTTTATTTTTTAAAATGTATATTTGAAAACCATTTTGTTACTAGCAAATTAATATAAAATTTTTCGCGTCTTTTGGAACTATGTCTTATAGGTATATTTTCATGAGAAGTATTCAACATAAAAGTTATAGATCTAGACGAGATCTACAACTTTCATGTTGAACACTTTTTGATTTGAAGCAATTTATACCTCTGATTTGAACCCTGAAAAAAATCACGCCGAACATATGCACGGACGCCCGAGATCGGCGTGACTTTTTTCGGAGGCCAAATCGGAGGTTTAAACGACTTCAAATGAGAAACATTTCGAACTCAAAATTCAAAAATACAAAAATTACAAAAAAAAGATTGGTTTGCTAGTAGTAATTTTTGAGAAAAAAAATTCAAAAAATGGCTGAATCTATTTTTTCTGATTTGCTAGAAACAAAATTGAGTTTGTTAATAACAACACCCAATTTTAATTAGATATAAACAGTCCTTTGCTATTCTCAACCTCAAAACTGATGTTGTAGAAGTGTAGAAAATTAACAGTTTTTATAATCCTACACTAGCATATCATGGTCAGAGATAGTAAAAAGAATAGACATACAAGTTTTTAATGTAAAAAATCCGTAAATTTGGTAAAAAAATCAGTTGATCGGTTTGGTGTCAGTCAAACTTCATTAATTTCAGAGATTTACAGAGCTTTGAAGGAATTGAGGGCGGCAGGGCGCTCCTCGTTGCAACTTGGGGCCGAGAGAGAATGATGAGCGCTTGGAGGGGGACATGCCACCACTCTCAACGCTCGTACTTTGTCTCTTGTTGGTGGTGTAGAACGCTCACAGTCGTTGTCTGGACGATGAGTGTCAGAAGGTGGCACGTAGGAAGATTGTTGAGCTGCCAGGTTGAACGTCGTGCATGCAGGAGAATCGTGGACTTTGACAGATCTCTAAGGCGCTCGACAGAAGGTGGGCTCGTAGGAGGATTTCAGCAGAGCTCTGACCTGGAGAAGGAGAAGACTGCGAGATGAAAGTTAGAATGAGAGAGGGTATGCGGTCCTATTTATAAGCCTTAGAGGTGGTTACGATAGTTATGTGGGTATTCACAGACTGTAATCACCCAAATTACTCAGTACAGATCATTTTAGTATAGTTACTTGCGCGCATTATTTTTTTACTTTTACTATACGCAAGTCACAATTATTTTGGTTATTGTCACCCACCCATGATAGGTGGTTATGCCGGTGATTACGTGCGCGATTATCCGCAAACCGAACGACGATAATCGAAGGGAGATGATCAGACGGCGGAGAGGGTCGCATAACGGGACTTAATAAATAACGTTCAACAAATTGGGATTCGTTTATCTACCGATTTTTATCTTCCTTTTGAACTCATTTCTATAATTTTTTTAGTTTCCTTGGTAGGTGTAATTAGAACGCGGATTCTATACACAGGTGTGTATAGAAAAAGTTATACACACCCTTTTTGACGGTTGAGATTTGTAATACACCTTTTTTAGCGGTTGAGATCTAAACTAATTATGCACACTCATTTATATATACATCTTATAAATATATATGGTGATATACATTTTATAAATATATATGGTGGATTTAGAGTGGATCCGCCATGTGTCAGCATTCGAAAAGGGTGTGTATAAAAAAAGTTATACACATGTGTGTATAGAAATTCTATTCGTGTAGTTACTATGACTCCTCAATAATATATATAATAAAAAATAAGAACTTCTATATATTTTGATAATTCAAAACATATATGTGATAAATAAGCTGGTATTTAACTATTCCTATATTATATTATTATCTAGGAGGGAATCAGGTTTGATTCTACATTTTTTATATGCATAGTTTGATATAGTCATGGGCCTAAAGTCCGATCGGGACGGCCCGGTATCGGGCCCAATGGGACTGGACTTTAGTTAACCGGGTCGAGCTCGGGCTTTTCTTAAATCGGGCTCGGACTCCTGCCCGGGAAGGGGCCTGATTCGCCCTTCGGGCTAGGACGGGCTCGGGCTGAATGACAACCCACGTTTGATGACATGTTTCATCCGCAGGTCTCGTTTGTGAAGTTGATCGTATGTCCAAATTTGTCCAGCTTTTAAAATTTGGGCCTGACTGAACTCAGGAGCTTGTCTCGAAACGCAAGACTTAAGATATCTTACTAGTATCGAGTTGCCCATAAGGGTCAGCAGGTTCAAGCATAATTTGCATCACGCCTTGAATTCGGTGCCAACTTGAATCTTATCAAAATGATCCCAAACTATCGTCTTACGATTGTGCTCCACCACTACAAGCATACTTTGAGTAGACGACCCTGGCGTTGAGAAGGACGACGCCATGATATCGTTGAGTGAGTGGGAGCCTTGGAGGGAAAATGAGAGAGAGTGAGTGAGTGGGAGAGAGATAATGAGAGAGAGTGAGTGGGAGAGATAGAGAGAGTTGGAGAGAGAGAGGGGCTGGTCGAGTTGGGAGGAATGAGAGAATGAGAGTGAGTGAGTGGGAGAGAGAGAGAGTGAGTGGGAGAGGGTTATAGAGAGGGGGGGGGGGGGGTCAGGTTCAAGAGAGTGAGAGAATGAGAGGTGGGGGGGGGGGATTTATAAAAAAAATTATTGGAGCCTAGGACCTAGGCTGGCCTAGGCCGCCCTATTCTCTGACTGTTGTACAGCAGTACAACAACCATACTCTACTGTTGTACAATAGTGGCCAGTGGACCAGCCAAGTAACGACTCTTATTAAGAACTGTTAGTTTATTTAAGTCGGGCTTTGCCCGGCCCTAGCGCGGGTGTTGGGTCAGTATAGAAGGAGATTATCTTTCTTGATCTACCCTATTCATCAGCACGATAAGAATTAGTTTCTGAGTCGATTCTAGCACATACATCAAATTCTGGAAGATCTTCATCCTTGTTGCTGAAAGTAAAATTGGGTTGAGATTCTCTCAGTTCAAGAAGCTGTAGACTCAGATAATCAATCTTTGGAGTCTTATCTATTTCAATATCGTATTCAAATTCTGTAGGATCTGTTCAAGATCTGTATTATAATCCTAGATTATAAAGGCTGAGTGGTGGGTCTGGTGAGATATGTATTGTATGCCTAAGTTATAAAGGCTGAGCGTAGGATTTGGGATAAATCTGAGTGGTAGGATCCAGTCTTGGATCTGTATGTGGTAGGGCTGTGTTTCCAGTCTGTGTTGATTTTGCATTTGTGCATGTGTTAGGTGATTAGGTGATTACTGAGTGGGTAGGATGAGTGCCTGTGTTTAAGGTCTCTGTGGAGACTGTGTGATCTAGTGGGATCATATTGTAATCTCTAAGGAGCCAATTAATTGGAGAAGTGCCTTGTCTAACATTCTGTTAGAAAGGCGAGAGGGATAGTGGATGTACACATATAATGGGGAACCACTATAAATGTCTGGTGTGTTGTGTGTGAATTTCTTGAAAGCTAAACTAATCATTCACAACAATGCCTAACTTAGTTAAAGGTTTAAAAGAATATAAAGAGAATCAAATAGACCTTAATAACCATAAGAAACTAGGTTCTATGAATCTTCCTCTATGCATGAAAGAAAATTTTGGTATTTGGAAAGAACGAGTCAGATGGTTTATGGAAGCATCAGACCCTAGGATTTAGGTCAAAGTACAAGAAAGACCATTCATTCCAGTAAAAGTGTCTATTCTTGATACACATGTCAAGATTCCTAAGAGTTATGTAGAAATTACTAGAGATGAAATCATCTTGGATGCAATGCATAGGAGAGCACAGAACATTATAGTTAGTGTCATAGATGACTCTACTTTTCAAAACCCGGTGCACTGCAAGACCTCAAAGGAAATGTGGGACACTCTAGTGATATACATGGAATGTACTGTGGAAGTTAGAGATGACAGGAAGCATATGATCAGTCAAGAGTATGAGGCTTTCAAGCAGATCAAGGAGGAGAAAATTGCTAGCTGCTATGAAAGGTTTTACAGAACTGTAAATGAGCTAAGGACCTTTGGCCGGGTCTTTAGTAACTATGAGCTAAATGATAAGTTTCTTAGGTCTCTTACTACAGACTGGGACACTAAGATATGTGCCATTAAAGAAGTTGCAAGGCTACCAGGGACTCCACCATACACTTTGTTAGGGAAGCTGCTATCATATGAAATGCAGCTGACTGCAAGGAAAGATGAAGAGAAGACTAGCAAAGCTCAGGCCAAAGAATCAACTATAGCCTTCAAGGTAGATAGTTCCAAGAGGAGCAAAGAGAAGAACCCTTATGTCCCAAGAAGGCTAGCTGAGTTTGATGATTCAGATCAAGAGACATCAGAATGCAATATGTCTGATGAGAAGTTTGTTGCTTTCTCAAGGCAGTTCATGAAGCTGATGAAGAAGAAGGGGTGAAGGAGCAGACCTTCTTCTTCCCTTCAACACAAGGAGGACTACTACAAAACCAAGAAGAAACCTTCAAAGGAAGGCATGTATGACTCAAAACACAATGAACATGTTTCTAATAAGATTATAAATTTTTTGCTGCAGCAAGCCTGTGCATGTTGTGGCTAATGTCCTATGAATAAGAAGGAGGCTGATGAGAAATATCATCACCATAAGAAGGGAAAGAAGAAGAAAACCTTCATTGCTAAAAAGGAGAAAATTTGAACTAACTCATCCTCCTCAGAGTCAGATGATGAAGATGAAGCCTACATTAGGCTGATGGCTAATTAGATGAGAATTCTTGCCAGGATCAGCTTGGTCCATCTAAGGTACATTCTCCATTTAGCACTTCATCTAAGTCAAGCTATAAGACTGGTCCAGGTTCAGAAGCATCCTCATCTAAGGATGAAGGTGATTCTGAATCTGAGAATGATATCAATCAAGTGATTGATAAGTATGGTGAACTTCTGGAAGCATTCAAAAGAAGAAGCAACTGACAAAAAAGCAGGCTCAAGAGATAACATCTCTATAGCTTGTTGCTTCCCAGTATTCTGAGACAACAGTCATGCTGGAACAAAAAATAAGGGAAGTCAATCAGTTGAAGAATATTACTTTTATACAGATAGGCACCATAAAGTGTAAGAATGATCTTATTAGGGATCTAGAAGAAAAACTCCAAAGAGAGAAGAGAGTTGTGGCAAGTTTTTCTAAGCCTAACTCAGTGTTGCCCTTTATTGACTACTTCACCTCTCAGAGAAACAAGAAAAAAATTGGATTCAAGGGAAACATTAGAGCTGTCTCTTTCAAAGGAAAGGGAAAAGCTTCGGCCAAGCCATCCATTTCTTTTAAAAGGGTAAAACTCCCTACTAACAGGTATGACCAGTACTCTATGTATGGTCACTGGAAGAATGACAATTCTTTCTGAAAGGATACTAATGTTTCTTCCAATGTAAGGAGAAGAGGAATGTGAATGAGTGCCTTTAAGGCTGCTCATGAGGAAATACAAATGGCCCATCCTAGACCATTTGTCTTTGGTGTTCCAGCTCCAACTCTTAAGAATGGGGCAGTGGCCATACTTCAGACTCAATCAGCAAAGACTCAGACTAAAGGTCAGTCTTATAGCAAGCCTTATTCGGATGTTTCTGATTCTTTCAGAAGTATGATTTCTGCAAAGAAAACTATTATTAATGACACTCAGAAAAAGCCAATTAAAGCTGCTAAAAGACTTTCCTTCAGTCAAATAGTTGCTGAAAGAAATCTAAAGAAGGCTACTGTTGTTCCTTTTAGAAAGGTTGCTGCTGTTAACATAGTCATTTGGCCAACTTAGAAAAGAAGATATAACCTTCATGAATGCTAGTGCTATAACAAGATAGGCCATTATGCCATTGTCTGCTGGCATAACCCTAGTGTGTCTAGAGCTAATGTCAGTCTTCCAGTCAAAAAAATTGCTGGTAGACATGTTCATTTTGAGACTAACTGTAAATGTTTATTGTAGGATTTAGACTAACCTAAAGGGGGGGGGGTGAATAGGTCTAATTTAAATATTGACTACTTTTTGGATTCTAAGATTTACATTTCTATGTTTATTACCCTAGTTAGATAAAACAAGAAAAACTATTCAGCAATTTAAAACAATCACAGCACAGTACACACATATTTATAGTAGTTCCCCAATTTATGGGTACATTCACTTTCCTCATTCGCCTATCTAGCAATGAACTAGATTCGGCCAAACGCCTCCTTCTTTCTTTACTCAGATCCTCAGATCTTACAGCTCAGAGCCCAGCTGGCTCCTACAACTCAGACTATATAAGTCTTACCACTCAGATCACAAGATCCTACACCTCAAGTTCTTTCCAAGAACTCTACCTTAGAGTGTATCCACACTCCTAATCCTCATGCAACTCCTGACCTACAACTCAGAACAATCAGTTTCAATAACTCAGAGAAATACCCACTTCTCCTACCTCAGACACTCAACTTTACCTCAGCCTTTATAACACAAGCTTACAACTCAGAGAAATTGATTCTCCTACAATCAGATCTATAATTAGATCTTACAAGATTTATAATGGTGAAAAGAAATAAATTCTAAATTAGTCACCCAATAAGAGAGAAACAGGTGACTGCATCTTGAAGTGATCTTGATAAGTCAGCTTACCTTGATCCTTATTATAATGGATTTGATCCAACCCTTTTTAGCTTTTCAAAGATTCTTGAAGATGAAATTAGGGTACATCTAGGCTTGAGAATGTTGAACTTGATTCTTGATCTTGTAACGCCCCGAAACTCAAAAGAGCGACGGGGGACGTTTTGGGCCAGTTTTTGGTTCTGGCAGGAGGCACACGGCCTGGGACACGGGCGTGTCCCAGGGCGTGTCAGGCTTGTGTCGACACTTAGCCGGCGAAGTCGACATTTTGTTCTCGACATTGTGTCGAGACATGGCACACGGCCTGCGACACGGGCGTGTCGCGGGGCGTGTCGACCCGTGTCGACACTCATCCCGGGGAGTCGACGAACTTTGCTCGACGATGTGTTGAGACAAGGCACATGACCTAGGACACGGGAGTGTCCAAGGCCATGTTGTCAGGTCGACGATCTTCGCTCGACGAAGTGTCGAGTGTCGAGACCGTGTACACGGCCTGGAGCCTAGGCGTGTTGAGGTAGACACGGGCAAGGACACGGGCGTGTCCTAGAACCTGTGCAGTGCTCGGGTTGTTTTCGGAGAAAATTGACGGGGGTACACGGCCGGCCACACGGCCGTGTCAGGTGGAACACGGGCGTGTCAGGTCGAACACGGGCGTGTTCGATGCCCGTGTGTTGTTCCAGGAGAGTCGATTTTGATGGCGAATGAGGCACACGGCCCTGGACACGGGTGTTTGCCAGGCTGTGTGCTGTCCAGATTGGGCATTTCAGTCCCGAATCAAAGCCGTTCGTTTCTTTAATTGATGATCCAACGGCTGGGGGTTGTTCCTGAAGGGATATACCCGGGATTGGGCCTTAGAAACCCTCACTTTTCATGAGTGGTTATCTTTCTAAAGCTTAGAGAGAGAGGAGAGCCAAGGAAGGAAGAAGGAGCTAGATCCGGCCATTTGAGGAGCTTCGAAGCTCCAAATTGCGAGCCGACTCCGGATCCACGGAGGCAAAGCTAGTGCGGTGCTTTTCATCCGCTTACTTTTCCATGGCGTCAAAGAAGAATGCAAGGGTAACGATTCTCTTCTTGAGCATGAGTAGCTCTCCTTCTTTGCATAGGAATCCCGCTCTCGCGAGTTTGCGGAGAGTTGGAGGCGTTCCTTCGGGTAGATATGTGAAGTCCCCGTTGTATAGAGTCCGTAAGCGAGAACGGACATAGGCATGATGTGTGAAGACTACCCAGACATGTTGGTCTGGATCGGTGATGTTGCATTGCATATGTGCCGGAGAAGACTCCGCGCGATTGGTTGTTTTTCGGGTTTTCTACGTGGTAGATTGCAACAGGGAGCCTTGGGGATTAACCCAAAGGTGCACCCGGAAAACTGGGTGGATGCGTGATCTTGCCAACTTGGTGGCCTGAGAGCCAACTTGAATATAACCGGGTTATGTGAAATGTGATGGAAATGGGACTCGGGAGAAGTTTGACCCGCGCAGATGGCTTAAATTGTCGTTGCGATGTGAGCACGGGTTAGATGGAACCGTACCCGCTTTGTGTCATTCGGTTAAAGAGACCTAAGGGTACGTGGCACTTGCCGTTAGCATAGACTAGGGTCTTCGGCGGTCTATGGCTTAAATTGTCGTGACCCAGGCCAAGAAGACAAAATGCTCATAGGTTTGGCCGTCAAAGTGGCGGTGGTGAGATCGGAATGTCTATGGCTTTAATTGACGTGACATCAACCGGTTCACTGAGAATGTGCCCTGAGAGTACGGGGCGTGTGGCCGTGCGAGCCAACGTCTGTGATGAAATGAATATTGATATATATTGCTCGCTTATGCTAATGAATGCAGGGAAGGAGCATCGCCGCCCCGAGTTGGGGGCGGGATCGTTATAATTTGGTCAGCATTGCTGACCGTTGCCTTGTTTTGCCACCGTGCGGTGGTTTGTTGCTTGCAGGTGCTGCTGGACCAAGCGGTCAATAGCGGGCTAAAGCCCAAGTTGCGAAGCCGACCCTCGAAGGCCTAATTGGAGTGTTTACTGCTTTATTCATGTATGACCGGCCTGCGTGTCATGGTTTGTAAAACATGTAATATCAAGTGAATCATTTTGTAAGGCCTTAAGGCTTGTACAGGTGTATGTATAACATTCCTATTTGGTATTAGTGGACATTCATGCTTTAGTGCTGGGTTCTTTATTGCAACCTTTTATAAACTGCTTCCGCTAGAATGCTCTGTGTAGGACGTTATGATTGGTTGGATGGTTTCCATGAGTAACCACCCGGTCTGTCTGTAGTATATGGCGTCGGGCCCCGGCCGAACCTACTGCTATATGCTATGCGACGGATAGGGTGTGTTACAATTTGGTATCAGACTACTGGTTTTTGGTCAGGCTTAAGATGAATTCGTGGGCGAATTCTTTTTAAGTGGTGGTGAGCACATTGTGTGCGTCATCGTTATAACGGTAAAAGAACCCATGAATGTCCACTTAGGAATGAAAATACACGTGTTTGAGGAACCTGCGTGTTCCTATAATTGCTGTTTGCAATTTTATTTGGTCGCTTAACAGTGTTTTGTACCACTATAGGTGACCAGAAGTGGTGTTGGGCCGTCGGAACGTCGAGTTTCTGAGGCTAGCAGTGCACCAGATGTTGCTCCTGCAATACCTCTATCGGCTGAGAACATACGATTGGTGGCCGAAGCAGTGTTGGTCGTGATAAATACGCAGCCTACAAGGCAAACGAAGCAGCCCGCTCCTGCGATGGAGCAGGTACCTCTTCAAGAGGCTGAGCCGAGGAGAGTGGAACAAGTGGTTGTGGAGCCGTTGGTGCCAAGGAGGGCAACCGAGAGGCAGCTCAAGCATGTAATGAGCTTTAACCCTCCGGTATTCTCGGGGTTGGGAACCCCATCTCAAGCTGAAGACTGGCTCTCCAGGGTGAAGAAAGTCATGACAGCAACGGAGACGGAGGAGTGGCAAATGACCACCATCGCTACGTTCCTTCTGTACGGTGAAGCGAGAATGTGGTGGGAAGGATTGGAGCTGCACTTATTGAGAGGTAGACAACTTGTTGATGTCTCGATGGAGGAGTTCTCGAGATTGTTCTTGGCTAGATACCTCCCTTTGGCGCAGAGGATAGCGTTGGAGAATGAGTTTCTGAAGTTGGTTCAGGGTGAGAGGAGCGTGGATGAATATCTCCACGAGTTTACTCGTCTGAGTCGTTATGCTAGCTCCACTATTGTGGATGAGGAGCGCAAGACTAATCGCTTCTATGAAGGGTTGAGAGATGAGTTGAGGTTACTACTCTCGGGGCCGATGACACAGGGTTTCTTAACCTTGGTCAACACTGCCCGGTCCTTGGAGAAGGACATGAAGAATGTACAAGCAAAGAAAAGCTTGGGTGATAGGAAATCTGAATTCAAAGTGCTGACGACTTGAAAGTCCGACTATCAGAGGTCCTTCAAGAAGCATAGGACTTCGGGTCCAGCTCCTTCTGGTGCTTCTGGGGCGACTACGGGTCGGACCCTGGGCGCGTGTTTTACTTGTGGAAAGACGTGGCACTTTGCCCGTGACTGTTGGAGCGGATGTCCTAAGTCCGAGAGAAGGCCGGGAGCGACTTATGAAGAGAAGGGCAAGGCGGTGGAGTCGACCGCGTCCCACTATGCTCCGGCCCAACCAAAGGTGTATAATCTTGGCCAACAGGAGGCCATCAAACAGGCCGATGTGGTGACAGGTACGGTTTAATTTATAGCAAGTCAATTTCTTTAAATACTTGTTATGCACATGTTACGTTACCACTGCTTGTTTAGGATTTGTTTTGATTTGTGAAAATCCGGCGAGAGCACTTTTCGATACGGGAGTTTCACACTCCTTCCTGTCCGAGGGATTTATATCACGCATCGGAGTCCCTTCTTCGATGTCGAAGGATAAGTTGGATGTGTTGTTGCCCAATGGGTGTTCGATGCGCGCGGACAGGATCTGCGATGTTAAGATTCGTATTGGAAATCAGGAGTTCGATTTGCAGGCATCGTTACTTCCGTTGGTGGAGTTCGACGTTATATTTGGCATGGACTGGCTCTCGGAGCAGCAAGCCTATATCGATTGCGGTCGGAAGGAAGTCAAGTTGGGAGATAGTCGTGAGACGACTTTTACGGGCTTAAAGGGGTCGAGCAAGACGTTGATGTCTGCTCTTCAGGTGGTGAAGGCGGTTCGTGCCAGTGCAGAACTGTTCTTTACACTAGTGGAGGCTGCGAAGCCGAAGCCCGCGTTGGATTGTATTTCAGTGGTGTCGGAATACCCTGATGTGTTCCCCGCAGATCTTCCTGGAGCCCCGCCTCAGCGGGAGATAGATTTTACGATTGAGCTAGTGCCAGGTGTAAAGCTTGTGTCACGATCTCCTTATCGGCTAGCGCCTAAGGAAATGGCGGAGCTGAAAGTTCAACTGCAAGAGTTGTTGGAGCAAGGGTATGTGCGCCCGAGTTCTTCGCCTTGGAGCGCACCGGTCCTCTTTGTTAAGAAGAACGACGGAAGCTTGAGGCTATGTATTGATTATCGGGAGCTCAACAAGTTGACGGAGAAGAACAAATACCCGATCCCCCGGATTGATGATCTTTTTGATCAGTTAGTCGGGTCGACGGTGTACTCGAAGTTAGATCTCAAGGCTGGGTACTATCAGCTGCGAATAAGGGAGAGTGATATCCCGAAGACAGCGTTTAGTACGAGATACAGGCATTATGAGTTTACGGTCATGCCGTTTGGGCTGACTAATGCGCCGTCAGTGTTCATGGATTTGATGAACAGAACTTTCAGGGAGTACTTGGACCATTTTGTGATCGTCTTCATCGACGATATTTTGGTGTACTCGCAAAGAGAGGAAGATCACTTCAAGCATCTTCATTTGGTTTTGGAGACGCAAAGGAGAAATCAACTGTATGCTAAGTTCTCGAAGTGCGAGTTTTGGTTGTCCTCAGTGGCGTTCCTCGGTCACATAGTGAGTGGAGAGGGTATTGCTGTGGATCCGGCGAAGATTGTTGCGATACGGGAGTGGCCTGAGCTTGCTACGGTAGCGGAAGTCCAGAGCTTTCTAGGGCTTGCCGGCTATTATAGGCGCTTCGTAGAGAACTTCTCACGGATAGCGTTACCTCTCACTACTTTGACGAGGAAGGAGCATAAGTTCGTTTGGATGCCGGAGTGCGCGCGAGCTTTTGAGGAGTTGAAGTGTAGGTTGACCACGGCGCCTGTGCTGAGTTCGCCATGTGGGACCGAAGGCTATGAGATTTATAGTGATGCTTCGGGCAGCGGTTTGGGTTGTGTGCTACTGCAACACGGAAGTGTAATAGCTTATGGCTCGAGACAGCTAAAAGTGCATGAAAGGAACTATCCGGTCCATGACTTGGAGTTAGCGGCCGTGATTTTTGCCTTGAAGCTGTGGAGACACTATTTGTACGGTGTGAAGATTGATATCTACACCGATCACAAGAGCCTGAAGTATCTATTGATCAGAAGGATCTGAATATGCAGCAGCGTAGATGGATGGAGTTCCTGGGGGACTATACATTCAAGATCCACTACGTGCTTGGTAAAGGGAATGCGGTTGCGGACGCGTTGAGCCGCCGGGCCCCAGCTCAAGCCAATTGGCTATCGGTGCATGATGAGCGGTTGGTGCGGGAGTGGGAGGCGTTGGAGATTGTTTGTGTGGATAGGCAATCAAGTGTTGAAGTAGTTATGAATTGGACTGAAGTCCAATATGACCTGGCTGATCGGATTCGGCAGGCTTTGGATATGGATGCTCATATGAAGCAGTTCATGGTAGAGGCTCTGGATGGGTCAAATTCCCAATTCGTTGTGGAGGATGGATTGCTTTGGAAAGACGGTCGTCTGTGTGTCCCAAGTGTGGGCGATTTGTGGGTGGAGTTGTTGTACGAGGCACACCATACCAAGTACTCGATTCACCCGGGGAGCACGAAGATGTACCGTGATGTGAAGAAACTGTTTTGGGGGCCAGGTTTGAAGAAGGATGTGGCGCTCTACGTAGCGAAGTGCCAAACTTGCGCCTTGGTGAAGGCGGAGTGCCAAAAGCCGGGAGGATTTCTTAAGTCCTTGCCTATTCCAGAGTGGAAATTCGACGACATCTCTATAGACTTTGTGCATGGTTTGCCAAGGTCGCAAAAGGGGAACGACGCCATTTGGGTGGTCGTGGATCGGTTAACGAAGGTGTCGCATTTCATTCCGCATAGGAAGGATGATCCGGTGGAGAAGTTGGCAAAGATTTATGTGGATAACATAGTACGGCTTCATGGTGTGCCCCGCAGCATCGTGAGTGACCGGGATAGGCGATTCACGTCCAATGATTGGAGGCTAGTGCAACAAATGTTGGGGACAAAGTTGAAATTCAGCACAGCCTTCCATCCGCAAACGGATGGGCAGACCGAGAGGGTCAATAGAACTATGGAAGACATGCTTCGCATGTGTGTCTTGGATTTTGGAAAGCAATGGGAAGACCACCTTTATTTGGTGGAGTTCGCATACAACAACAGCTACCAAGTGAGTATACAAATGGCGCCCTTCGAGGCCCTATATGGTAGAAAATGTCGCACGCCATTGTCTTGGTTAGAAACGGGTGAGTCAAAGTTGTATAAGCGATTGGAAGTGGAGGATGCTACTTCTTTGGTGAGAACCATTCGGGAGATGTTGCTTATCGCTCAGGACCGGCAAGCGAAGTATTATAATGCCAAGCACAGGAACGTGGAGTTCGCTGTGGGCGACTATGTGTACTTAAAGATCAAGCCGTTCAAGGGTGTCTCGCGGGTGCGGCTATTGAAAAAGCTAAGCCCGAGGTACCTTGGGCCGTTTGAGGTTCTGGAGCGAGTTGGTGAAGCGGCCTATCGGTTGAAGCTTTCAGTGGAGCTTGGTGGATTACATGATGTATTCCATATTTCGGTGCTTCGGAAGGCGGTGCAAGAGCCTACGCAAGTGATCACGGTTGATTAAGTGCCGGTGGATAGTGGGCTGGTGACAAAGGTCAAGCCCGTGCGGATTGAGGACTCGGAGTTCAAGCGGCTACGCAATAAAGAGATCAGGATGGTCAAGGTCCGGTGGGACAATTGCGGTCGTGAGGAGCTCTCTTGGGAGCGAGAGCAGACTATGCTTGACGAGTATCCGGAGTTGTTCCGCTTAGGTACAAATTTTGGTTTTGTACATGTCTTTCCTTTATATAATTTCGTGGACGAAATTCTTTTAAGAGGGAGAGAGTTGTAACGCCCCGAAACTCAAAAGAGCGACGGGGATGTTTTGGGCCAGTTTTTGGTTATGGCAGGAGGCACACGGCGTGGGACACGGGCGTGTCCCAGGGCGTGTCAGGCTTGTGTCGACACTTAGCCGGCGAAGTCGACATTTTGTTCTCGACATTGTGTCGAGACTGGGCACACGGCCTGCGACACGGGCGTGTCGCAGGGCGTGTCGACCCGTGTCGACACTCAGCCCGCGAAGTCGACACTGCGCTCGACGAAGTGTCGAGACATGGCACACGGCCTGCGACACGGGCGTGTCGCGGGGCGTGTCGACCCGTGTCGACACTCGTCCCGGGGAGTCGACGAACTTTGCTCGACGATGTGTCGAGACAAGGCACACGGCCTAGGACACGGGCGTATCCAAGGCCGTGTCGTCAGGTCGACGATCTTCGCTCGACGAAGTGTCGAGTGTCGAGACCGTGTACACGGCCTGGAGCCCAGGCGTGTTGAGGTAGACACGGGCAAGGACACGGGCGTGTCCTAGAACTCGTGCAGTGCTCGGGTTGTTTTCGGAGAAAATTGACGGGGGTACACGACCGGCCACACGGCCGTGTCAGGTGGAACACAGGCGTGTCAGGACGAACACGGGCGTGTTCGATGCCCGTGTGTTGTTCCAGGCAAGTCGATTTTGACGGCGAATGAGGCACACGGCCCTGGACACGGGCGTGTGCCAGGCCGTGTGCGGTCCAGATTGGGCATTTCAGTCCCGAATCAAAGCCGTTCGTTTCTTTAATTGATGATCCAACGGCTGGGGGTTGTTCCTGAAGGGATATACCCGAGATTGGGCCTTAGAAACCCTCACTTTTCATGAGTGGTTATCTTTCTAAAGCTTAGAGAGAGAGGAGAGCCAAGGAAGGAAGAAGGAGCTAGATCCGGCCATTGGAGGAGCCTCGAAGCTCCAAATCACGAGCCGACTCCGGATCCACGGAGGCAAAGCTAGTGCGGTGCTTTTCATCCGCTTACTTTTCCATGGCGCCAAAAAAGAACGCAAGAGTAACGATTCTCTTCTTGAGCATGAGTAGCTCTCCTTCTTTGCATAGGAAGCCCGCTCTCGCGAGTTTGCGGAGAGTTGGAGGAGTTCCTTCTGGTAGATATGTGAAGTCCCCGTTGTATAGAGTCCGTAAGCGAGAACGGACATAGGCATGATGTGTGAAGCCTACCCGGACATGTTGGTCTGGATCGGTGATGTTGCATTGCATAAGTGCCGGAGAAGACTCCGCGCGATTGGTTGTTTTTCGGGTTTTCTACGTGGTAGATTGCAACAGGGAGCCTTGGGGATTAACCCAAAGGTGCACTCGGAAAACTGTGCGGATGCGTGATCTTGCCAACTTGGTGGCCTGAGAGCCAACTTGAACATAACCGGGTTATGTGAAATGTGATGGAAACGGGACTCAGGAGAAGTTTTACCCGCGCAGATGGCTTAAATTATCGTTGCGATGTGAGCACGGGTTAGATGGAACCGTACCCGCTCTGCGTCGTTCGGTTAAAGAGACCTAAGGGTACGTGGCACTTGCCGTTGGCATAGACTAGGGTCTTCGGCGGTCTATGGATTAAATTGTCGTGACCCAGGCCAAGAAGACAAAATGCTCATAGGTTTGGCCGTCAAAGTGGCGGTGGTGAGATCGGAATGTTTATGGCTTGAATTGACGTGACATCGACCGGTTCACCGAGAATGTGCCCTGAGAGCACGGAGCGTGTGGCCGTGCGAGCCAACGTCTGTGATGAAATGAATATTGATATATATTGCTCGCTTATGCTAATGAATGCAGGGAAGGAGCATCGTCGCCCCAAGTTGGGGGCGGGATCATTATAATTTGGTCAGCATTGCTGACCGTTGCCTTGTTTTGCCACCGTGCGGTAGTTTGGTGCTTGCAGGTGCTGCTGGACCAAGCGGTCAATAGGGGCTAAAGCCCAAGTTACGAAGCCGACCCTCGAAGGCCTAATTAAAGTGTTTACTGCTTTATTCATGTATGACCGGCCTGCGTGCCGTGGTTTGTAAAAAATGTAATATCAAGTGAACCATTTTGTAAGGCCTTAAGGCTTGTACTAGTGTATGTATAACATTCCTATTCGGTATTAGTGGACATTCATGCTTTAGTGCTGGGTTCTTTATTGCAACCTTTTATAAACTGCTTTCGCTAGAATGCTCTATGTAGGACGTTATGATTGGTTGGATGGTTTCCATGAGTAACCACCCGGTCTGTCTGTAGTATATGGCGTCGGGCCCCGGCCGGACCTACTGCTATATGCTATGCGACGGATAGGGGGTGTTACAGATCTGGCTTCTCTCCACCTTATGAATTCTAGGAGATTAATTTTTAGATCTGGGAAGAGATATTGAATTGAAAGCTCCTTGATCTTCTTTTTATTTTGCTTCGTCTTTTTTCTTTGATCTACTCAATTTCCACTTTTCAACACTCTGTTTCTGTAGAGTTGATCCCTTTATATAAGCCCTGTCAAAAATAACCGGCTGATCCGGTCAATTACTGACATCTGATAATGTTGACAGCTGTCAGATCTTCTGGCTTGATTTTTCTGAATGTGTCGACACAACCTTCACCTTGTCTCGACACAGCACATGTAGAATGTATCTTTGTCTCGACACAACTTGTTAGTGTGTCGATACTTGTCCTTAGTGTCGACACATTTACTTTTTATCTTGACACAACTTGAGTAGTGTGTGTCGACACTGGTCCTGAGTGTCGACACAGTTATTTTGTTGTATCATAGTGTCGACCCAAGTTTTGGGTGTCGACAAAACTTTCTCCTTGACTCAGCACTTCTTGTTTAAGTGTGTCGACACTAGTCCTGAGTGTCGACACAACTACTTCTTGTCTCAGCACAACTTTGACAAAGGTGTCGACACTTGTCTAATGTCTCGACACTTTTGTACTTAGCTTTATTTGTCTGCACACAAGAACTTAACCTTCATCAACTATAACTATGTGTATATCATTGAGCTGAAAGGACTTCTTCAAATCAAGCACATTGTTACCAATGTACCCAATAATCTCCCCCTATTTGGAGAAGTCATAACCCCAATTCAATGATATACAACACGATACCAAAAAAAATGATGACAGAGTTATAAATTCAATAGCGCTAAATAACATATCAAATGTCACAATTGATAAACACATATATAGAACATAGTGCAACCAAAATTTTCATTATGAATCTGTTATGGATTACATTTGTTTAATTAGTTATACTAATCTAAAAGTAAAAGTACAAAATGCCTAGAAAATATGTTCTAATGATCTTCTAGTTCCTTGATGACTATGCCCTTTCTAGATTGTATCTTTGCTTTCACTTCAGGCACATTGTCATCAGTTATCTTTTTCCCTTTGTCAACATTGGATTTTGAGATCTGTTCTACCTTAAGCGTTTATCTTTCAAAATAGTGGTAAGGCTTTGGGAAATATTTGTTAGGCTCAACTGAATTAACATGTATCTTCCCAGTCTTTAGATCATGTCTGAATTTCTGGATAACCTCTTGTTGCTTGAAATGTTTAGCTCATTCTTATTCTTGGTACCATTTTCCCCTATCTGTAGTATTTGTATAAAGTGCTTTCCATGCAGTGAGGATTATTGATCTGGAGGTTGAGCTCCATTGCTCAAAGTCTGGTATAGTTTCAGCTTGTTCCTTAAACCTTTTCTTTGATAGATAAGCTTCTCTTTCATTAATCATAGCAGATTCAAACATCTCCACCTCTTCACATATAACATTTTGACTGGCGATGGAGGACTGTACATGTGTTGGACAGCAGCATGGATAACCTCAAATGGAACTTATGCTGCAGGATTGTAAATGGATGAACCAGGTGCTTGAATGGCTTCAAATTGAGCTGGTAGACAACCAGACTCAGCAGTTTGATCTCCATCATACCATAGGGGAGGATGGCCTAAAATGTCTCCGATATTGTTTGATATCCAGGTAGCATGTTCAGAACTGACCCTTATCATTACCCTCTCCCACTTTAAGACTTCTCTTTACACATGATCTATCAGATCATTTTTGTGAAACCTGACTTGTCCATCTAAGTAATTGATTCCTGAGGTTAGAGAGTTTTTTACTTTCAGCAAGTGATCATCCATCTCTTTATCAGATGCTTTAATATCCTTTAAGAGTGTAGCTGAATGAGCAGCCAATTTTGATTCCATACTCTTTGAAGTGGAGGCAATTTTTGTTTCTAATATAATAGCCTGTTTCTTCAATTCAGCCAAAGTTGCATCATGCATATTGATTAGAATATCGTTTATCCTATTTTGATTCTCGAGGACATAACCTTGCTTAATTGTCACATCTCCTTCCACTTGTTTGGATTCCTGTTGTTACTTTGCTAGGTAAACAACAACATTGGCACCTTTTTCAAAGAAATTTGTCATGTCTGTCTTCAATAAATTCACTTCAAATCTGATTGACTTGATATCTTGTGCCAACTGAAATTGCAATTCTTTGTGCCCTTCATCTACATATTTCTCTAGATCCTTCCTTTGCTTATCCAGTATTATCTGAATTTGAACTAGCAGAGAACTAGTATCTCCTGTGGGAGCAGCTGATGTTCCAGATTGTAAATACTCTTTGTAGCTTTTGCCCATCTTCTTAATTTCAGAGAACTTCCTCTTCTTGAGCCTAGAAGCTTTCCCTTCCTCTGAGTCTGATGAGCTTACAATCTCAACAGCTACAAACTCCTCACCAATAATGGTGGTATCTTGGTTGATTTCTTCTTGCAAATCTTCAGTAAGAGGAACATCATCCTATGGAGCTTTAGTTAATTCTTATTCTATAATATCCGCAGGTTCGAGAATTGTATCTAGTTCTTATACTACTTCCATTATTATAGTAGTAGCTGTATCCATTGGCAATTCAGTGAAGTCCTCCCCCTCAACTTGATCCACCTCTTGCAAATTCTTCCCCTACACCTGAACACTTGTTCCAGGTCAGAGTCTTAGAGATCTTCTTTGTTCTTCCTCAGCATCCTTATCTAAACTAAACTCCACTTGTTCCTCAGAATCACTTGAGGACTCAACTTCCTCTACCACTGCTTTCTTCCTTTTTACCTCCTTTGTCTTCTTAAGTTCTAGCGTCTTCTTAGATAAGACCCTGTCCCATCTTGACAAAATCCTTAGGTCCATTCTTATCATGTGGTTGATCTTTATTACAACTTTCTGGTTGATATTATCTGGAATTATCTTAACTAGATACAGACTAACAATTCTGTCCATATTGGGCTTCTGAATCCCTTCTACAATCTTATCAAACACAACCCTATTCCAATCAGTCCTTATTCTGAAAATAATTCTTGTCATCAGGCTAAACATGAAGGTTTAAGTCCTGTCATGTTCTCCAGCCTTGCAGAGGAGCACCTTTCCTACCACTTCAGACAGAAACTTGCCCTGAGAATTCATTCCCTTCTTGTTCAGTGAACTACCAAACCTAGTGGTTGGAGCCAGTCCACACCACTCTAAGGCCTCTGCAGCCTTGTTGGAATCCAGTTCATCTTCCTGAGCAATTCTAGGAATCTGAAAGAATTTAGCCAGCCTTTTGATTGTGACCGTTACTCTTGCTCCATTTATACTTGACTTGATCTTGGCTATCTTTGGATTTAGTGAAGCATAGGAATAGAACTCAGATACTTTTCTCTTCCATATTTTGGTTGATTCAGAAATCAGATACTCAAGACCTGCCTCATTGACAAGGTATATTACATTATTGATCTCTTCTTGAGCAGAGACGAATGCGTTCCACACCAGTTCATAACCCTCATTGATGTTGTCATCCATCTTGGGTGCCATTTGAGTTGAGAGAGCTTGAGATTGAGAGGTGTCAACTAAGGATTTCTAGGTCTCGACACTCAGCGAACAGTGTCTCAAGTTTTCTGATAAGCATAGTTGATAACTCCTTACACCTCATATTTATAGTAACTGTCTGCTGAAGGCGAGAAGGCGCGCTGCATTTAGAAATTTTCTAAATATTCCGGAAATGTCCGATATTGACATGGAAAACCTACTCTGTCGAGATGTGTCGACTTTGGTCGACACAAGGTTCATGTCTCTTGACACAGACCTCAAGGTCTCGACACCCTGCATCTAATCAGTGTCGACACACTGTGGTGTCTCGACACAATCCTTTGACTTAGACAAAGTTTGTGTTCTGAATATAATTTCTTGACTTATATGAAGTCTTTCTTGGTTATTTAGATTTGTTGATCTGGTTAGTAATCTTTTATAAGTTGTACAAACTTTTTTTGTTACTAATTGAAAATGTTTACTCAATATTCAACATGCCTAGTTCAAATTTAAAGTAATTGAACTTTCTTTCATCTAGGGATTTTGTAAAAATGTCAGCAACTTGTCTTTCTATTGGAGTATATTGTAAGCTAATAGTTTCTTTTTCAACATTTTCTTTGATAAAGTGATATCTAATTTTTATATGTTTAGTTCTACTGTGTGAAACGAGATTATTCGCAATAGAAATTGCATTAGTGGAATCACAAAACATAACAGATTTACTTAGTTGTACACTGTAGTCCAGTAGTTGATGCTGAATCCACAGCAACTGTGCACATTAGCCTCCAACAAATATGTATTCATATTCTGCTATAGAAATTACAACACTTGTTTGCTTCTTGCTGCTCCAACTTATGAGTCTTTTCCCTAAAAACTGGCAAGTTCTAGAAGTACTCTTTCTGTCTTCTTTACACCCTGTAAAATCTACATCTTTATACCTTGTGAGTTCAAAATCACTATCCCTAGGATACCAAAGCCTAAGATTGGGTGTACCCTTAAGATATCTTAGTATTCTCTTTACAACAGTATAATGAAACTCTTTGGGGCATGCATGGTACCTAGCACAGACACATGTTGAGAACATAATATCTGGCTTACTAGCAGTCAAATACAAGAGTGATCCAATGATTCCTCTATATAAGGTTTCATCAACTGGTTTCGTCGATTCATCCTTATGTACGAACACAGAAAAACCCATTGGAGTTCTTATGATAGAAGAATTCTCCAAACTATACCTCCTAATCAACTACTTAGTGAACTTAGACTGAGAGATGGATATACCATCCTCAGATTGTCTAACTTGGAATCCCAAGAAAAACTTTAGCTCACCAATGCTGCTTATTTCAATCTTGTCTTGCATAAGCCTAGCAAATGTTTTACACAGCTTCGCATTAGTAGGCCCAAAAATTATGTCATCTATATATATTTGGACTAGGATGCTTGATCCTTTGATGTCTCTAAAGAATAGTGTCTTGTCTATCTTTCCTATAGAGTACTTGTTCTCTATAAGAAAGGTAGACAGGGTCTCATACCAGGTTCTAGGTGCCTGTTTTAACCCATATAAAGCCTTGTACAATCTAAAGACATGGGAGTTGAGTTTAGGGTTTACAAAACTGGTGGCTGCTCTACATAAACTTCTTCCTTCAGTGTACCATTGTGGAATGCTGACTTTGCATCTATCTGGTAGACCTTGTATCCTTTGTATGTTGCATGAGCTAAAACAATCTTATGGCTTTTAGCCTAGCTACATGAGCAAAGGTTTGGTCAAACTCTATCCATTCCTCTTGTCTATATCCTTTATCCACTAATCTCGCTTTGTTCTTAACTATAACCCCATACTTATCAAGTTTATTCCTATAAATCAACTTAGTGCCTATGACATTGTGATCACTAGGTCTTGGAACTAGACTCTAGACTTTGTATCTCTCAAATTGATTGAGCTATTATTGTATAGCCATACTCCAGTTGGGGTCTGAATTAGCTTCCTCAAACGTTTTATGTTCTATTTGAGAGAGAAAGCTAGAGTATAGAACCTCATTGTGATGTCTACTCATAGTAGTCATTCCTAGCCTGACATCACCTATTATTTGATCAATAGGATGATCTCTAAAGTGTCTAACTGTTATAGGCAGGTGCTTACCATCACCTAGATCTACAGGAGGATTAGGATGATTCTCTTCCTCCCTCTAGGCAGTTACTGTATCTTCTATAGGAATTTCTACATTGTCGCTTGTGTGTAACTCTAGATCAGGTGAATCACCTATATTTAACTTCTCCATCCTAGAGTCTACATCACCTAGACTAGAGTTGTTAGAAATCTCGTTGTATAGTACAGAAGTTTCATCAAAAACTACATTAATTGATTCCTATACAACTTGATGTTTTAAGTTGTAGATCCTGTATGCTTTATTTTGTATAATATACCCTACAAAGATTCCTTCATAGGATTTCTCTGAAAACTTAGATAAGTTTTTCCATTGTCCAATACACAACACTTACTACCAAAATTTATGAAGTATGACAGATTTAGTTTTCTGCCTTTCACTAGTTCATAGGGACTCTTGATGTGATTCTTGTTGATCAAGGCCCTATTCTGAACATAGCATGCTGTGTTCACAGTCTTAGTCCAAAAATATTCTGGGAGAGATGTATCACTCTGCATTGTTCTAGCTGCCTCAATGAGAGTTTTTTTCCTCTCAGCAACTCCATTTTGCTGTGGTGTTCTTGGAGAGGAGAACTCCTGAAAGATCCCTAGTTACTTACAGAAATTTGTCATCTTTTCAGATTGAAATTATGTACCACGGTCACTTCTAAGCTTGACCACAGAATATCCCATCTCATTCTGAACTTGTCTGACAAAATCAGCAAGGATGTCTAGTGTTTCAGACTTTCTCCTTATGAAGAATACCCAAGCAAACCTAAAGTGATTATCCACAATCACATAGGTATAAGACTTCTTACCCAAACTAAGAACTTACATAAGACCAAATAGATCCACATGAAGTAAGTACAAATACCTCTCAATGTCTTTGGACTGAATGCTCTTAAAGGAGACTTTTGTCTGTTTGCATTTTTTGACATGTTAGACATAAGCCTTCTTTGGAGCATTTGAGCTGTGGACTATTTCTAACTAAGTCCATAGAGAATAGCTTGCTCATAGCTTTATAGTTTAAGTGAGCCAGCCTATTGTTCCATTGTACACACAATGAGTTTTTCTCACTAGCTACCAGGCATACAGGTGATTTCTCATTTACACTTAAGAAATTTAGAAAATAAATGTTCCAACTCCTAGTGCCTGACAAGATGATCTCTTGATCACTTGGATTCCTTATCTAACACTTGTCATTGTGGAAAATAATTTCATAACCTATATCACAAAGCTGACTTATGCTTATCAGATTGTGGTTCAATCCTTCCATATAAGTAACTTTTGTGATGGAAACAAGACTATTAGAAATGTTACCATATCCCTTGGTGAGTCCTTTCTCTGACCCTCCAAAGATGACTTTTGGTGCATTCCTAACTGGAGTATAATCCCTTAGCAGACTCCTTGTTCCAGTAATATGCCTGGAACAACCACTATCCAAGTACCACATTGGTCTTCCTGTGGTACTTGGTTCCACCTACAAACACAGAATTAATTCACCTTAGGCACTCAAATAGTTTTGGGGCCTTGGTTCCTGTTAGGCCTTGTTGTGTGAAACACATGAGGCTTTCTAAACAAAACTGGTTAAGTCTTATATGAAGGTTTCTGTTAGATTATATTAATAATCTAGGGCAAAATACCCAACCTTCTCATAACACCAACACTCAAATCGGTTGTATCTTTTCTTTGATTGCACATTTAAAGTTGTTCTTTTGTGCAACTTAGACTTGACATCCAGCTTCCAAGGTAGTGGTGCAAAATTTACACCCTTACCTTTCAGGTTTTATTGTGGTGCATTGGGACCAGATCCAAGGATTCCTTGGCTTCTTGGATTGATTGCCCTTTATGGTGGTTTTTTGGCTTTTATTGCCTTTAAATATCCATCCCTTACAGTAAGGCTCTTAATTGACCTTGCTGGTAGTGTACCCAGAACTCATGTGTCTAAGAACACATTATCACAACCCGCATTTTCACCACATAAATAGCTTATCAGAGTAAGGGAAAATGTGTGTCATGATGTCACGTCAGCAGGGGATAACTGCGGACGCTCAGGCAAAAACCTACTTAATCATGGAGAAAGATCCTTTAAGTTATTTGAAGGAAAATCAGTTAAGTGCATCGGTTAGCCGTATCCCTCGGCTTAGTGGCTCATTTAGTCCACGAATCAAAATATGGTTATACGCTGCGGAAAAATACTTGTTTAGATTGACTCAAACATCCTACATGAGAATAAACGTCCCCAAAGGACAACTCATGCCATGCAGAACTCTAAATTTATTATAGTAGGAAAAATAGCTTTACGGTCGCTAAAAATAACGGGTTAGAGTTTCAAATCATGTAATGTATGAAGTAATAGTAGTAGATTTTATAGTTGAAAATACGTAACATGCATTCCTAGCATAAATCCTCCCAGAGAGCAAGTAAACCACATCCACTTTTAAATAAATGAGCAGCTAGCAAGTATCAACAACTAACAAAATCAGTGGGCGCCAACAAACTGACACGAACCCACGAACAAAAGTATGTCTGAACTAGTAAAACTAAAATAACCAACAAACTACCTCGCTAAGACGAGGCAACAACCACGACCAACACTGCCGCCAGAAAACTCCAAAACCAGCACTGCTACCTGCTACAACTCTGAACTTGAGGCATTCCAAAGACAGAACACCTCAGCAAGAAGGTACGAGTAGTGGCAGGAAAAAAGTAATAAGCCAAAATAAATAAAGGTCAACAGGGGTACCAGCCCAAGACCAAAAGTACTAAAGCAAAGTACAAAAGAAACATGGCATCAACAGGAAGAGAACTCATACGTGACTTGCCACGTTCCACAAGAGTACACCAGACGCACAAGGCTATAAGATGACTACATAAATATTTCCCCAGAAAGAAAAAAAACAAAACCTTCATTACGCACCTGTGGTCGACCCTACCCAAAATCACGGCGAAGTGGTCACTCTTGGACACACCACCCAAAAAAATGCAGGCGAAGTGGTCACTCTTGGACACACCACCCAAAACAACGGATATACAATTCGTCTAACTGCGAGGGAGTCTCATGCTCTCCACCATACAACGTAGACATCCAAAAACCAGGTAGACTTCCACAAGGCACTAATGAAGGTAACAAACACTGCGGAGGTGGAATCGTCCACTAACACCCGCATTCAAGAAACCAAAAAAAAAACCACAACACAAATACCTCGGGATTTGGCTCGACAAACTCTACTTGACATTACTAGATTCCGAACATGGTTGATCAACCCTTAGGACCGATTTACAACCCTAATTAAACTCTAATACGTTTGATAACGAGAGATAAGACACTTAAGCCATCGATAAGACACTTCTAGGATGATTAAACATAAATAGACAAGTTTAAGTTTATCATGGCAAAACAACATAACAACATGTGATCAATAAAACGATTAATCATAGCAATAATTTGGAAGAATAAGTGTAGAAAATTTTAGAGAACATGAAAACATAGCCGTTACCATCGAATCAGATAAGGAGAAAAGAGGAGAAACCACCACTTGCCTTGGTTTTTACCGGAAAAATCCACCGAATCACTCCACGTCGTAGGTCGGGGCAAAAAGGATGCGGGAGAAGTTGAAATCTAAACAAAAATGGCCAAAATAGAGGTTAGGGCTGAAAAACCCTAATGATAAATCTCAAGAAATGGGGAAGAAATTACCACGAGGGCGTAGCTCTCGGCGAGAGCTTTCCAGATCTATGTTTGGATGAAGATTTCGAGCACCGGAGCACCGTCGGCGGCCACCGGAAGATTCACAAAAAAGAACTCTCTCTCGCTCGCCACTCTGGTTCGGGAGGAAAGAATCGGAGAAGATGAAGTTCGGTTCTAAAACCTAAGTCAAAATATATATATTTATATATATGTTTATAAAAAGTTTTGTCAAAAACAGTTTATTTCGAGCGGTTTTGCGGGAACCAAAAATAGAGGTTTATGATGACTTCAAATCAAAACGTCGTCAACATGAAAGTTGTAGATCTCGTCGAGACGAACAAATTTCATGTTGACCATTGTTTGATACGATGTCGTTGTGACTCTCAAAACGGCCTCTGAACGCAGACAGAAACAGCTTACTCGAGTGGCAACATACCTACTCGAGTAGCAGCATACCTACTCGAGTAACAACATACCTACTCGAGTAGTAACATACCTACTCGAGTAATAACATACCTACTCGAGTAGCAACATAATATACTCGAGTAGATGCTCATTACTCCAGTAAGAACATGAATTACTCGAGTAGAAGCAACATATACTCGAGTAGCAGCTCACCACTCGAGTTATAGCGGAACAAACGAAATTAGGGGTTTAAAACGACTTCAAATCGAAAAGTGGTCAACATGAAAGTTGTAGATCTCTCGAGACGAACAAATTTCATGTTGACCATTGTTTGATACGACGCCGTTTTGACCCTCAAAACGATGTCTGAACATAAAACGAAACAGCCTACTCGAGTGACAGCATACCTACTCGAGTAACAACATACCTACTCGAGTAGTAACATACCTACTCGAGTAGTAACATAATATACTCGAGTAGAGGCTCATTACTCGAGTTAAAACATGAATTACTCGAGTAGGAGCAGCATATACTCGAGTAGCAGCTCACCACTCGAGTTATTGTAGAAACAACGGAATTTGGGGTTCAAAACGGCTTCAATTCGAAAAGTGGTCAACATGAAAGTTGTAGATATCGTCGAGACGAACGAAATGCATGTTGAACATGTTTTGATACAACACCGTTTTGACCCTCAAAACGGCACCCGAGTAAAATCTAAAACGGGCTAATCGAGTAGAACCATAGCTTCTCGAGAAGACTCAGCCCGGAAGCCCAAACGAGCGCCGAATTAAACGAAACTTGCACCGAAGGCGAACACTAATGCTACAAATCTGACGGTGAAATCAAAACCAGAATCCGACGAGCCATTCCCGAGATATTAATCTTCGAAGTATACGGCAAACATAAACAATCCAAAACTTCAATCGCACGCCGAGACTCCAAAAATGCTCGGATTGCGATGAAACTTGACGAGCAAGTCCAAAATTACTTAACCTAAATTCCAAATGCAAAATCTTCCCAATACAACAAGAATTCGGCCTACTCGACCGCACGGACGCGAAATTGCCTTAACGGCATTGCGCCGTCAAATCGACGTTAAAAGTAACGCCACGACGTCATAAATCTGACGTTGCCCAAACAAATAAAATCATCGAAAAAATCGGAGGCATTACAGTCACTCCCCCTAAAAAGAAGTTTCGTCCCGAAACATAACACAACTCCAAAACCAATCAAAACGATAAAATCAAACATAACTGAAAACATAACGACATACCTGAAACTAAGAGAAGAGGTGCGGGTGAGATCCCCTCATCACCGATTCCAATTCCCATGTCGCGCTCTCGACGTCTTGATTTCTCCAAAGAATCTTGACCATAGGGATGGTCTTTCTCCGCAACACCCGCTCTTGAAAATCCAGAACACGAACAGGTTCTTCCACATAAGTAAGGTTGGGCTAAATCTGGGGTATCGAGTTGAGGACTTGACGATCATTACGAACACATTTCCGCAACTGGCTCACATGGAACACATCATGGACACCAGGGAAGGTCGCATGCAATTCCAACCTATAAGCTGACACTCCGATGCGCTCAAGAATCTGGAAAGGTCCCACATACCGGGGGTCTAACTTGTGGTTCCTACCAAATCTTTTAACACTGGACATCGGAGAAACCTTCAGAAACACCAAGTCTCCAACCGCAAACTCCAGATCGTCCCTTCGAAGATTAGCATACTTCTCATAGCGCTCTTGAGCCACACGAAGCCTTTCTCGAATATGAGTCACAGCACAATTCATCTCTTCAAGAGCTTCCGGACCTAACAACGACCTCTCATCAACTTCAGCCCAAAATAGTGGGGTTCTACAACACCTCCCATATAAGGCCTCAAACGGAGCCATCTGCAGACTCTCTTGATAACTGTTATTGTAAGCAAACTCCATGAGTCTGAGACGCTCATCCCAAGCACAACCATGATCCAAAATATAATACGTGATCATATCTTCTACGATTTGATTTACTCTTTCCGTCTGACCATTAGTCTGCGGATGATAGGCGGTGGAATACCTTAAATCGGTACCCAACCACTCCTGTAAACTCTTCCAAAAACGAGACGTAAATCTAGAGTCTCGATCTGATACGATGCTAATAGGCACACCATACAACCTGATGATCTCTTCAAGATATAACTCAGCTATCTTCTTCATCGAGTACCCAATCTTAAATGGCATAAAGTGAGCACAATTTGTCAATCTGTCGACTATCACCCAAATAGAGTCATGCCCACGGGGAGATTTTGGCAGACCGGTGATGAAATCCATTGAAATACTTCCCATTTCCAACTTGGAATATCAAGCGGTGTCAGCTTACCACCAGGCCTTCTGTGATCATCCTTAACACGCTGACATGTATAACATTCCGATACAAACCTGGCGATGTCATTCTTCATCCCTGACCACCAAACAATTTGCTTTAGATCTTTATACATCATTGTGGAACCAGGGTGGTAGGCCACACTGGAACCATGAGCTTCAGCACAGATCTTAGCTCGAATATCGCCAAAGGCGGGGACGTAAAATCTACCCCGATACTTCAGGGTGTCCAACTCGTCCACAAAGATATCGGGTAGCTCTCCCTTCACCGTTCTATTCCGGAGATGTAACAAATCCGGATCATCCTTCTGATGTGCTCGAGTAAGGGAAATCCAAGAGTGTTCTTCTGCTTCTAGACTAGCAGGCACAGTACTACTCCCAAACTCAATATCCATCAACAAAAATTCTTCTATCAAGGACTGCACCGATCGATTAAAAATCTTAGCGGTCTTTCTACTCAAGGCATCGGCTAGTACATTCGCCTTTCCTAGATGATAGAGAATTTCCACTTCATAATCCGCCACATATTCTAACCACCGACGCTGGCGCAGATTTAGTTCTTTCTGAGTGAAGACGTACTTAAAACTCTTATGGTCAGTATAGATCTTGCACATCGCGCCATATAATAAGTGTCTCCAGAGCTTCAGTGCATAAATTACGGCAGCAAACTCCAAATCGTGCGTCGGATAGTTTCTCTCGTGGATCTTTAGTTGTCTCGATCCATACGCAATCACCTTACCATCTTGCATTAAAACGCAACCAAGTCCGATATGTGACGCATCGACATACACAGCATACTCAACTCCTTCAGTAGGTAAGGTTAAAATCGGAGCAGTACATAATCTCTTCTTTAGCTCTTGGAAAGCCTCTTCACATTTATCACTCCAAATGAAAGTAGTATTCTTCTGAGTAAGTCTAGTTAGAGGAGCAGACAACACCGAAAATCCTTCCACGAATCTTATGTAATAGCCAGCTAGGCCTAAGAAACTCCTAATCTCCTTCGGCGTAGAAGGTCTCTCCCACTCCAGTACCGCAGCAATCTTGGTCGGGTCTATAGAAATACCGTCCTTGCTTACCACATGACCCAGAAAGGACACCTGAGGTAGCCAAAACTCACACTTGCACAACTTCGCATATAACTTATGCTCCCTTAGGGTCGATAAAACCGGACGCAAATGCTGAGTATGCTCCTCAACATTGCGAGAATACACCAAGACATCATCTATGAACACAATAACAAATCGGTCCAAGAAATCCTTAAACACCCGATTCATCAAATCCATGAAGGCAGAAGGTGCATTGGTTAAACTAAAAGACATCACCAGAAACTCATAATGTCCATGTCGTGAACGAAAAGCGGTTCGAGGAATATCTGCCTCTCGAATCCTCAACTGGTGGTAGCCTGAGCGAAGATCGATCTTTGAAAATACCGAGCTACCACGCAATTGGTCAAACAAATCATCAATCCTTGGCAGGGGATATCTATTCTTAATTATTACCTTGTTCAATTCCCTATAATCGATGTAAAGTCTCATCGATCCATCTTTCTTCTTGACGAACAAAACAGGAGCACCTCATGGAGAAGTACTTGGCCTAATAAAACCACACCTCAGCAACTCATCGAGCTGAGTACACAACTCGTCCAACTCACGCGTAGCCATACGGTACGGTGCTTTAGCAATGGGATGAGTGCCCGGTTCGAGGTCTATCACAAACTCTATCTCCCTTTTAGGAGGAAGTCCTGGAAGACTATCAGGAAAGACATCTGGAAACTCTCGCACCACCGAGACATCCTCAAGACTTGGCGTAACAAAAGCTGTTTCCAGAGTAGAAATAGAAACCAAAAACGCCTCGCAACCAGACTCTATAGCACGATAAGCACGTACCGCAGAAATGACCGGAGAATCTCTGTCCTGAAATCCATAGACGCTCATAGGTTGTCCGTCGTCCATTCTGAAATCCAATCACTTAGGCTTGCACTAGATGACCGCGTCATATTTGGACAGCCAGTCCATGCTCAGAATCACGTCAAAATCAGACAGATCCAAAATCATCAGATCCGCATATGCCAGAAAATTGCCAAGACGAATAGGGCATCTCAGAACTCCTTGGTTAGATATCACCGAATCACCGGAAGGGAGCTTGACATTGAAGGAGCCTCCTAATTGGTCGACACTCAGACGGTGCTTATCAACAAATCTTCGGGCCACAAAGGAATGGGTGGCACCCGAGTTGAAAAGGACGCGAGCCCACCTATTCCACACCTTAAACTCCCCTAAAACCGTAACATACGTAACTAAACGAACAATAACTAGGGCAACAAGGATAATTAATAAGGATAAATTAAACTGAGGCTAACCTGATATCACTTACGTAGAGGTTTGGGCTTCCTCACTGGTCATCACGTTCAGCTTTCCCTTTCCTTTATCCAGGCTTGGCGGCGGCGGTAGAGCTCGAAGTGGGGCATGCTGCAGTGGGGGCTGAGCCTAGGGGCACGAAGACTTCTGGTGTCCCTTCTGCCCACACTAGAAGCAAGCCCTTTCTTTCATCCAGGAACGAGTCACATCATGACCCTTCCTTGCACAGAACGAGCACACAATCTCTCCCTTGGGTGCACCTTGGATGGCATGCACCTGCTGCTGCTTCAAGGTTACAGTCCTCTTAAAGCACCTTTGGTAGGGGTGGCCAGGTCGACCACAGAAGCTACACACATCCTTACTTTTCTTCTACGAAGAAGGGCCAAATGCCCTGGAGCTACCATCCTCAACACCTTTTCTTTTCTCCTTCCTTGCCGCAGTACCGCGATTATTGGCGTTTTCAATCGCCTCCACTTTTAAAGCAACTTCCACTGCTTCGGCATAACTTTCAGCTTGGTAAGCGCATGCCAACTGCTGGACATCGCTTCTTAGTCCTCCCAAGAAATGTTTCACTCTACCCTCCTTAGAAGCTACCAAATCCGGAGCAAACCTGCTCAGTTTGCTAAACTCAATCTCGTACTCGCTCGCGGTGAGCTGTCTCTGCTTTAGATGCAGGAAGTTATTCATCGGGCGGTCTTGCTCGGCCGAGGGTAGAAACGTTTTCAAAAACATTTTCTTAAAATATTCCCAAGTACAGACTTCCTTCAGGCTCTCTCTTTCCTGAATCCACCAACTCTTCGCCAGACCTTTTAACTGATAGGCTGCAATCATCACTCGCTGGGCTTCTAGAATTCCGGAATATGAAAACATCTCCTCGATGGAGATGATCCAATCATCTAAAATCATAAAGTCAGCACTCCCGTCGTAGGTGGGAGGTCCCAATCGTTGGAAGTGCGATATGAAATTCATTTCTGGGGATATCACCATCGGGCCACCAGAGGAGTAGGGGAATCGGGCACAGCTTGGCCCAAGGCAGGCTCTTGCACTAAGGGTTGCTGCGCGGGAGCGACAGACAACAAGGACTCAATTTCTGATTGCATCGCAACTACTTGCCTTGACAGAGCCTCATTGCTCTGACGCAGAATCTCGATAAGCTCATCGCTTTGCGCACCTGATGAATCACCCTCTGACTGGGGTGTCGACCTCTTCGCAGGTCGCTTTGGCGGCATTTCTAAAAAAATCAAACGAACAACTCATCAAAATCCTAGCTTACAACAAAGCCACACAACTAGTTCAGACCATACTTAAAAGACACTTGCTTATGCTGTAACTTGCTCTGGGATTTTATAATGATGCTATGTCCTACTTAGGATGATATCCTCTCATCCTATTGACTCTTGTGCCTATGATATGAATGCATGTTTTTATATTTGTTTTCTGATTTAAAACCATGTGTGTACATATGTCATCCCGCAATCTTTAGCTTGGCACGTTGTGCTTATGCAATGTTATACTATGCATGATTGAGCTATGCATTCTAAAAAAGCCCTAATGCATGTTATGAGCGGCGTACGCATGAAAATGTTATGCATCCCATACTACATGACATTCTCATGCAACGAAAAAGAAACATGCTAGTCGCATTCATGTGGTGAGGTTATGCATCCCATAATACATAACCCTCACATGTTGCCCCTAAGGTGGATCCATATACAAACACATATTATGCATCCAATACTACATAATATGCCCCATATACTTCATGTTATGCTATGAGTGTAGTGTTCGTGATTCAGCCGAGACGTGTTGATGACATCGGTGTGTGGTATGATATGATGCTAAACACCTAATACCAACAAGGAAAGGTTGCCCGACAAATTGTCAAGCAACCTCCCTTTGATACCAACTGTCACAACCCGCATTTTCACCACATAAATAGCTTATCAGAGTAAGGGAAAATGCGTGTCATGATGCCACGTCAGCAGGGGATAACTGCTGACGCTCAGGCAAAAACCTACTTAATCATGGAGAAAGATCCTTTAAGTTATTTTAAGGAAAATCAGTTAAGTGCAACGATTAGCCGTATCCCTCGTCTTAGTGGCTCATTTAGTCCACGAATCAAAATATGGCTATACGCTGCGGAAAAATACTTGTTTAGATTGACTCAAACATCCTACATGAGAATAAACGTCCCCAAAGGACAACTCATGCCATGCAGAACTCTAAATTTATTATAGTAGGAAAGATAGCTTTTACGGTCGCTAAAAATAACGGGTTAGAGTTTCAAATCATGTAATGTATGAAGTAATAGTAGTAGATTTTATAGTTGAAAATACCTAACATGTATTGCTAGCATAAATCCTCCCAGAGAGAAAGTAAACCACATCCACTTTTAAATAAATGAGCAACTAACAAGTATCAACAACTAACAAAATCAGTGGGCGCCAACAAACTGACACGAACGCACGAACAAAAGTATGTCTGAACTAGTAAAACTAAAAAAAAACCAACAAACTACCTCGCTAAGACGAGGCAACAACCACGGCCAACACTGCCGCCAGAAAACTCCAAAACCAGCACTACTACCTGCTACAACTCTGAACCTGAGGCATTCCAAAAACAGAACAGCTCAGCAAGAAGGTACAAGTAGTGGCAGGAAAAAAGTAATAAGCCAAAATAAACAAAGGTCAACAGGGGTACCAGACCAAGACCAAAAGTACTAAAGCAAAGTACAAAATAAACAGGGCATCAACAGGAAGAGAACTCCTACGTGACTTGCCATGTTCCACAAGAGTACACCAGACGTACAAGGCTATAAGGTGACTACATAAATATTTCCCCAGAAAGAAAAAAAACAAAACCTTCATTAGGCACCTGTGGTCGACCCTACCCAAAATCACGGCGAAGTGGTCACTCTTGGACACACCACCCAAAAAATCAGGGCATCAACAGGAAGAGAACTCCTACGTGACTTGTACTTTTATGTAACGGCCCAGCCTAGGGCTCAGAGGCTGCGCACAGCTTGGCCCACCCGTGATAACGTTATAGGGCTGCAGCCCAATACACCCCAACGCCTCTCCCGCCTGTTTCTCATCAAGGCGCGTTATTGGCGCTAGGTATCGAACCCGCAACCCTTGATAACACACTCTTCCAACAGTGCTCATCACCAACTGAGCTGCAATTGGTGATGAGCACTGTTGGAAGAGTGTGTTATCAAGGGTTGCGGGTTCGATACCTAGCGCCAACAATGCGCCTTGCTGAGAAACAGGCGGGAGAGGCGTTGGGGTGTATTGGACTGCAGCCCGGTAACGTTGTCACGGGTGGGCCAAGCTGTGCGCAGCCTCTGAGCCCTAGGCTGGGACGTTACACACATGAACCCTTGCATCTGTTAGAATTCAGATGCTTGGGAGGTAGCTTAACTGGACCCATTGGGGCTTTACTCTTAGATTCAGACTTCTTAATAACCTTTTTGTTTTTTTTCATACCATACACCACTTCTAAATAGTGCAAAAAATGTATCTATGATAGGTAGCACTGACTTGGATTTTGAGAACTGAGTCAGGAGCTGTCTTTCCCGGGTAAGCTTTGCTTCCAGGTCCTTGACACTGTTGACCTGTTATGCTATTACCTCTGCCTGACTATCTATCTTATTAGTTAGATCTATAAGCTTCAGTTTTTGTAGGTCCAACTTTATGTTGGCCCTCCCCTATTGAAAAGATACTCCCCTCAGAGATTCTAATTCTCTGACCTGATCCTTAGCAAGCTCTTTGCTTATAATCAATGCCTTTAATAACTTCCCATATCTGTTGATAAGGGTGTTGAAATCAGCTTTAGAGTCTGAATCATGTTCTCTATTATTAGAGGAGTATGAATATGATTCACTTTCTGATGCGGAAAAAGAATCTGAGGCAAAACTAGGAGAGATTGGGTTTACTTTATCATGACTTGAACAGTCCTGATCTCCTTCTCCTAATTGGGTCTCCTCAATAGCCATCAGGCCCATGAGAGCCTCCTCCTCTTCTGATTCTGATGAATCAGACTCATTATCAGATAGTGTAGACTGTTTCTTTGATAAGAGGCTTTTGTCAGCCTTCTTGTGCTGTCCAGTGTTCCAGTTCTCTGACTCTTTCTCCTTTCCTTTTGTTTGGCAATCAGCTATGACATGCCCTTGCCTGTTGCAATAATAACACACAATATTAGTCTTAACATATTTGTTTTGTGAAGATCCATAGCTGTCCCCAGATTTCTTCTTCCTAAGTTTCTCTGGATGATTGGTCTTCTTGAGAGAAGACTCTCCAGCAGGACCCTTCCAGTTGCCCTGCCTTCTTTCCTCAACATCTTCTTGAACTGTCTAGAGAAGAGAGACAGTTCCTCCTCAGCCAGGTCTCCTCCTGAAGAGGATGATTCTATACACTCAGATACTATGTCTTGTCTCTCTAAGAGTGTTGACTTTTCTCTGACCTTCCTGGAAGTCTCAGCCTTTAGGGCCAAGGACATTTTTCTACTGTGTGCTAGCTGAATCTTCTTCAGACTTCCTGAGATTGAGTTGTAACTCATGGGACCGCAACTTGCCAAATAGAGCCCGGGGGTCTATGTTGGCTAAATTACCCATTTCTCTTATTGCATAGATCTTGATGTCTCATTCCTTGTTCAGGGACCTCAAGAACTTGTCATTGAGTTCATAGTTAGTGAAGCTCCTGCCATAAGTCCTCAGCTTGTTTACAATTCTGAAGAACTTTTCAAAACATTCAGCCACTGAGTCTTTCTTATCCTGTCTGAAGGCTGCATATTATTGGTTTAGCAGAGATTTTCGATCATCTTTGACCTCATCAGTTCCTTCCATATAGACAATCAGTGACTACCATATTTCTTTAGATGTTTTATGATGAATCAGGTTTTGAAAAATGAAATCGTCTATTGCACTGACTATAATATTCCGAGCCCTCTTGTACATAGAGACTATAAAGATTTCATCCTTATCTATCTCCATGTAGGTCTTTTGTGTCTTGATGTTTGCATCAAGAACTGACACTTTCACGGGAATGAAAGTTCCTTCAACCACTGTGATGTATATTCTTGGATCTGCTGCCTCCATGAATAATCTGACCCTCTCCTTCCAAATTCCAAAATTCTCTTTAGATCAAACTGTGAGCTTGATGGAATTATTTTCCCTCTAAGCCATGATTTATCTTTCTCTATAATCCTTTGGATTCTCACTAGTCTGTTATGTCTTCTCAGTGAACCTTCCCTATGATACCAATTGTAAATGTTTGTTTTATGATTGAGAGTGACCTAGTGGGGGGGGGGGGTGAATAGGTTCAATTTAAATCTTGGCAACTTTTTGGATTATTATTTTTACTTTTTTATGTTTATTACCCCAGTCAGATAAAACAAGAAAAACTATTTAGAAATTTAAAACAATCACAACACAATAATCACAACACAGTATATACAGATTTATAGTTATTCCCCAATTTATGGGTACATCCACTTCCCCCTTCGCCTATCTAGCAATGAACTACATTCGTCCAAACTCCTGCTTCTTTCTTTACACAGATCCTTAGATCTTATAGCTCAGAGCCCAGCTGGCTCCTACAACTCAGACTATCAAGTCTTACCACTCAGATCGCAAGATCCTACACCTCAAGTTCTTTCCAAGAACTCTACCTCAGAGTGTATCCACACTCCTACTCCTCAGGCAACTCCTGCCCTACAACTTAGAACAATCAGTTCCTATAACTCAGAGAAATACCCACTTCTCCCACCTCAAGAACTCAGCCTTACCTCAGCCTTTATAACATAGGCTTACAACTCAAAGAAATTGATTCTCCTACAATTAGATCTACAATTAGATCTTACAAGATTTATAATGATGAAAAGAAATAAATTCTGAATTAGTCACTTAGCAAGAAAGAAACAGGTGACATCTTCTTGAACTGATCTTGAAAAGTCAGCTTCCCTTGATCCTTATTGTAATGGATTTGATCCAACCCTTCTTAGCTTTTCAAAGCTTCTTGAAGATGAAATTATGGTAGATCTAGGCTGGAGAATGTTAAAGTCAATTCTTGATTTGGCTTCTCTCCACCTTCTGAATTCTAGTAGATTACTTTTTAGATCTGGGAAGAGATATTGAATTGAAAGCTCCTTGATCTTCTTTTTATTCTGCTTCATTTTTTTTCTATGATCTGCTCACTTTTCCACTTTTTCCACACTCTATTTCTGTAGAGTTAATCCCTTTATATAGGCTCTGTCAAAGGTAATCGACTGATCCGGTCAATTACTAACATCTGACAGTTCTGACAGCTATCAAATCCTCTGGCTTGATTTTTATGAATGTGTCGGCACAGCCTTCACCTTGTCTCGACATAGTAGATGTAGAATGCATCTTTGTCTCGGCATAACTTTTGTAGTGTGTCGACACATTTACTTTCTGTCTTGACACAACTTGAGTAGTGTGTGTCAAGACTAGTCCTGAGTGTCGACACAGTTGCTTTCTTGTATCATTGTGTCAACCCAAGTCCTATGTGTTGACACAACTTTCTCCTTGACTCAGCACTTCTTATTTAAATGTGTCGACACTAGTCCTGAGTGTCGACACAGATACTTCTTGTCTTAGCACAACTTTGACAAAAGTGTCGACACTTGCCTAGTGTCTCGACACTTTTGTACTTAGCTTTATTTGCCTGCACACAAGAACTTAACATTCATCAAATACAACTATGTTTATATCATTGAGCTGAAAGGAATTCTTCAAACTAAGTACATTGTGACCAATGTACCCAACACTAACATGCACCTAGGACCCAATAAATATTGTGGTCCTATGGTAAAAAAATATGTTTCACAGGTTAGTCCAAGTTTTTATACCCATATATGGTACTTGTACAATGATTGTTCCAGGCACATGACTGGAACAAATTGCAATTTGAGGGAGTTTATTCCAGTGAAGGATGGAATAAAGGTGATCTTTGGTGGAGCAGACAAAGGGATTACCAGATGTTATGGTATGATTTCAAATGGCTTAGTCACTTTCACAAAAGTGGCTTATGTAGAAGGGTTGCAACACAATCTTATAAGAATAAACCAACTATGTGATCTTTGCCATGACATTTCATTCCACAAGAATGAGTGCCACATTAAGAAGTCAAGTGACCAAGAGATCATCTTGACAGGCACTTAGAGTGAGAATGTATACTATTTAAATTTTCTTTGTGTAAATTAAGACACTCCCATATGCCTAGTTGCAAATGAGAAAGCCCCACACTGTATCAAATGACACAAAAGCTAGCTCATTTAAACTATAAGACCATAGGCAAGCTCCTCAGTAAAGAGCTAGTTAGGAATGGTCCTAACATAAAATGCTCTAAGGAGAGCATTTGCTCTGCATGTCAAAAATGCAAGCAGACCAAAGCTTCTTTTAAAAGCATTGTAACCAAAGACACTGTGAGGTGTTTATATCTCATACATATGGACTTGTTTGGTCTTATGTCATTTCATAGTCCTGGTAGAAAAGTCTACACCTTTGTGATTGTTGATGACTTTTCCAGATTTGCTTGAGTTTTCTTTTTAAGGAATATGTCTGAAACTCCTGATGTCTTCAAGACACTTGTCAAACAAATACAAAATGAATTGAATAGTTCTGTGGTCAGAATCAGAAGTGATCATGGAACTGAGTTTTAATCTGAATGCATGATAAAGTTTTGTGAAGAACTTGAGATTCATTAAGAGTTTTCCTCTATAAGAATACCCCAGCAAAATGAGATTACTGAGAGAAAGAATATGACACTCATAGAAGCAGGTAGGATATTTCTAAATGACACAACACTCCCAAAATATTTCTGGGCTAAGACAGTAAATACTACTTATCATGTCCTTAATAGGGCTTCTATCACCAAGAGCCATAAAAAGACTCCTTATGAGATATTGAAGGGCAGAAAACCAAACCTTGCATATCTCAGAATTTTTGGGAGTAAATATTATGTGCTTAATAATGGGAAATCCTATATAACTAAGTTTGTTGTCAAGTCCTATGAAGGGATTTTGTTAGGTACACCAATCATAGTAAGGCCTATAAGATCTACAACTTGACAAGTCAAGTTGTAGAGGAGTCAATTAATATAGTGTTTGATGAATCATACATGATTAATAATAAGCTGTCAAGCTCCTTTTCTAGTCCTGCAGGCGCAAAAGTGATCATGGACAAACTGACTGTTAAGGAAGCTAAACCTATAGTCCAAGATAATGATGAAAGTGTGTGGATTCCAGAGGAAGCACAAGGCTCACTGGAAGTGGATGATGTTCAACATGATGGAGACTTTGAAGCACAGAATGCTGAAGGCAGACTGTCTCTAGCAGTCAGGCTTTTGAAGGATCATCCAGGCCATCAAATTATTGGTGATGCAAGTCAAGGTGTAGTGACATGAGCAAATGTGTCAACACAGTAATGTACTCCTGATGAGTTGTAAATATTCATATTTTTACATACTTTATATATGTAATTTTAGTTTATTTTCATAGTTTTTATTTACTTTTGTTCAATAAAATGTTCTTTTTTTGTATATACATATTCTAACTTAGCTTAATTTTATTTTCTAAAATTATGCAGAAAAAGGTCAAAAAAAATCAAAGTACATGCCTGTGTCAATTGGGTCATGCCCGTGACCGGGCCATGTCACTTTGATGCTAGTGAAAGAACTGCTGCCGATGTGAATCTGAAAAATCAGGGTGGAACACGTCCGTGTCCCGTCGGACATGCCCGTGGCACGCCTATCGACACTCAACACAGTCTCGACATACAATGCTATCTTGACACTCAATGCCTCCTGCAAGTCGACACTCAACGCCAAAGATACGCTCGTGTCCAGCTTTACATGCCCGTGTCAATCCTCACTCGACACTCAATGCCTGTCGACACTCAACGCTGCAAGTAGATTCGACACTCAATGTTACCGACATGCCAGTAATTTTTCCAGACACACATGTGTCTGTCCTGAAGATTTCAACCAAATCCAGAAGTCCAGTCATGCCCATATCGATTCGGCGCATGCCCGTGACCTCCCCAACTGTTCTAGATAAGACGTCGCCAACGAGGCAAGGACTCGACGCCTTTTCCAGATACACCTTCCGGTCACGCTCGTGTCGATTCGGTGCATGCTCATGACTACCTTAAATTTCCAGACAAGACTTCACCAGCGAAGTAAGGATTCGACACTTCGCTACTCACGCCCATGCTACATGCCCGTGACCGCAGGGTCATGCCCGTTACCTCCAAGTGGAATGCCCCAAAGTCAACCACCAATAATTTTTTGGCTTCACCTCAGTGCCAGTACCGACATGTCCCCCCCCCCCACATGCCTGTGACCAGGGAGTATAATCTCAAAAATTTTGTCTATAAATAGATCTTTGCTGTAAGGTCCAATGTGAAAGAAAAAGGGGGTGATAAACTCTGAATAACTCTATGGGGGTGGGGGGAATAGAGTTATAAAAAATCTTTTGACAGTAAAGATAAAAGCAAATACTTCTAAGCTAATCCAATCAAAATCTAAGCAAAGGCTAACCACAGCACAAGCACAAAAGAACACAGAAAGCACAACCAGACAACACAAGAATCTTATAGTGGTTCCCCGACTGGGTACATCCACTCTTCTACCACCCTTGGTAGGAATCCACTACAGGTTTTGATCAGGTGACTGCCACCAATGAGCTTTTGATCAGGTGCCCAAAAACCAACCCAAGTCTTTTGGAAGGAGACTTATGAACCAGAATAATTTTGAAGGGAATTACAACCCTGTACAGAGGTGGGGATGAGAGAGTGATGAAAGTCTTCTTTTCTAAATCACAATGAGAAGACTATGTGGATTCAGTGATGTTGTCAAAGCTCCCCCTGAGATGTAAAAGGGTTCAGGCTGGGAAGCTTTGCACAGGGTCAGTAGGTCTTCAATTGAGAAACTTGATCTAGGAGCTTTAGACTGATGGTGCTTGAGTGTCTTAGTAAGGTCCTGAAGAAGAAGAAGAACAGGAAGACTCTTGATTTGAAAAAGGTGTTCTTCTTGCTTCTTCGTCAAATTACTGACAGAATGAGAAAGCTGATGAAGATATGCTTTAGAATGTCTTTGGATGAAAGCAGGAATGATCTTTTCTGTCTGTCTCTCAGTCTTTTTCTAAAAACCTATTTTGGTAGAGAACTAAAGATGAATAGGATGACTGTCTTGTTCTCTCTGAATATAATCATAGAAAAACCCTTGGTTTGAATTACAAAAACATTCCTTTTTAATATTCTGCAGGAATCGAGGAGAAGACAAAACGGCTACAATTACTGCAATAAATGATTTCCTCAACTGTCTTTGGCATGTAATATAATATAATAACTCTGTGAAGACCTGTAGTTAATGCTGCAATAGAAACGGCTATAATCCTTGAAAACATCAGCATTAACTACCAGAGATTTAATGCCATAAATATCATTGACAAAATAAGAATGAAATCTTCAAGACAGTTGAGCAATAAGACAGTTGAACACAGAACAATAATCGCTGAGCTGAGATAGAAGATCGTCGAGTTGAGACAGGAAATCGTCGATCTGAGATCTGAGATCGTCGAGCTGAGATCAACTATCTACGATCTGAGATATCCGAGAATAGAATAGAAAGCATCGACCTGAGCTCATAGATCGTCGAGCTTAGTTTAGAGACTAATCTCTGAGATCGTCGATCGTCGAGCTGAGTTCGACGAGAGTCGAACTGATTTGAAATTCATACTTTACTTCTGAGTCTTGGTCTTTGAAATGAAGTCCAATGCTGGTATTTGTGAAGCCTGTTCTACTAAGACTAACTTAGACCTAGACTTTGACCCTGGCTATACAAGTGGGTCAACCAACCTATGAGTGAACCTAGATCAAATCAAACATGGGGTTCCAACAATCTCCCCCTATTTGGGTGAGGTTACTCAAAATAAAAACAATAACAAAATGCAATACAGTGCTATAGATATCTGATATAATATTGAAACAACAGATATAGTATAGCATGTAATTCACAAATAATTCAGTCAGAGCAGTAAAAACAACTAAACTATAAAGAGTTCAGATAACTTAGGATCTATCAAAAGGAGGAGCAGAAGAGGGCATAGAAAATATGATCTTCCTGGAAGGATCTTCTACTTCTTTCTCTGCCATCTTTATATCTTGATCTCCTATAATCTTCTGAGATGTAGCTCTAGGCACAACTGCTTCAGGATGAAGAGACATATACTCTGATGGATTAAATACTTTCTTGCTGACCTGTAATCTGTTAAGTTCTTTCTCTCTATATGATGACATAGTAGTGAATTTAGAGGGGTCTTGAGCTTTTTTCCTGGCTTTATTCATTTGAGAGAGCCCAAGTAATTCATTAAACCTTGTCATTCTGAAGTTGGGGTCAAGCTCAAGATCAAGAGGAGGAGAAGGAGGTCTCTCTGAATTTGCTACCTGGTCTGACTTTAGAGAAGATATTCTGAACTGAGTAGATTGGTCCTGGAAATTTGCAGACAGTGTATGTTGCTGTTTTTGACTGGAGTATAAATGTTGAATTTTGTGAAGTGGAAGTGGTTGACGGGACAGGCCGGGCGGCCTGGGGCGGACAGCTTTGGTGGACTAGGCGGACTGGGCGGACTGTGATGTGCGACCTGGTGGAAGGTCTAGTGAAAAGCCGGTTGTTCTTCTGAGCGGTTTGCACAGGTTGAGTCCGCGGACTATGCGGCCTGGTTTCTGCGGATAGGGGGTTTGCTGAATTGGCTTTGCCAAGGAGTGGCCTGAGCAGATGGATGCTTGTGGACTGGTGCATTGCTCAGTGGCCGCAGGTGCAAGCTTGTGCTTATAGACGGGTTGGCTCATGTCCGTGGGAAGCTTGCGGACTGGAGTGTCCGCGGTGTGGGCTGTTGCGGACTGGGCTTAGAGCTTGGCTGAGGCCTTGTCAAGCTCTGGTGGCACAACAGGCGATTTGCTATGGAGATCGATTGGCGGACTGGTTTTTGGAGTCCGGGGATGGCTGCTGCGTTGGACAGGAGTGCGAGGATCTCGCGGACTGATGGCTGTCTGTGCTAGGGTGTTTCGCGGACGGGAGTTTGTATCCGCCATGCTCGCATTGGCCTTTGATGGTTTTGTACTTGGTCACACTTTGTGCCAAGACCATGGTGTCCGTGGTATCCGCCAAGTCCGCTGTGACCGGGCGGACTGTTGCTGTCTGCCTTTGGTCGTGGACTTGTGGCAGATTGAGGTGTGAGTCTTGCGGACTGCCTCGGGTTGGTGCGGACAGCCATTGAAGGGGGATTGCTGTCCTGTAGTGGTTGGAGCTTGCGGGCTGATGCCTTGTCCGCATAGCTTGGGCGGACTGGAGAGGGTTCGTCAATGGTTTCTTTGCTCCTGGCGGTTTTCCTTGGTATCCGGCTAAGTCCTTGCGGACTCGGCGGACGGAGTTTTGCTATCGCGCGGGCTGGGGCGGTGTCGCTATCTCTTGGGCGGTGACCACACTCCTCACCTTGCCTATAAATAGGACCCCCTGGCACATCTACAGTAACCTAAGTAACTTGAGTGAACAGTAAGTTGGGTTGAGCGAAGTGCTGCGGTCTCTGTTTGTCAGTCCGCGTGGATTGTTCAGTGCTGACGTTTGCTGTGTGCAGGTCGCGCGGGTAGCTTCAAGGAGCCAGGAGTTTGGCTGTGACTTCGGTCAAGTACTTGGAAGTGTGCGGTCTCTGCGGACTCAGCAGGAGGTCGCTCTGTGGCTTGTCAGTTCTATTTCATCTTTGCCAGCTTCAATAACCTGTCCACCGGCTTCAGGCGGGTAGGGGTGTTCCTCAGTTCAGGTTCAGCAGGAGGCAAATAACGGTGTGTCCGCGCGGCCTCGCGACTTTGGCAGACTCCGTGGCTATTCGACGGATTGCAGCTTAGCTTGGGCGATCTCAGCGTACTCGGCGACCTCGGCGACCTCGCGGTCTCGGCGGACTCCGGTGCTGTCCGCCCGGCTTGTTTTTGGGTGCTTTCTGTTTACAGCTGTTATACTAGCGAAATCATGTCTCGCTATGTATGCCTCGTGGTGTAAAGAAGTGAATGAATAAAAGACCTGCTTGCTCTTCCATTGTTTGTTGGGATTTACCTCTGTTCCTTTGTTTCCGCTGGGTCAACGTGCGAACTGGGTAGTTCCGAAGATATTAATTTGGCGTTTGGGCTATCTTGCTGACCACGTTGAGAAAATTTAACATGGTATCAGAGCCAGGTTTCTGAGGTTCAGTTGCGTGAGCAGAAGGCAGCCAGTGTTGTTACTCAGTGATTGAGTGGTGATCAACCTGTGTTGTTGCTCGGAGCTTCTGAAAGGTTGCCAACAGGTGTTGCAATGTAAGGGAGTTTTGCAAGGGGTCTTGGCATTGAACTCTTAACGCCGACTAACTTCAAGAAGTGGAAGTCGTGCATGAAGAGTTATCTTCTTGGAGAGGAGCTGTGGGAAGTCATCGGTGGTGACGACAGGCAGGAAGTCACTGCTGCTTTCGGTACTGCTGAGCAGGTTAGGCTCTGGAGAAGAACAAATGCTAAGGCGGAGTTCATTCTGAAGAGAGCCGTGTCTCCGGAACTATTTGATCACATCGTTGGATGTGAGTCGGCTGCTGATATTTGGACAACCATTGATGAGTTGTTCAACAGGAAGAATGTGGCGTGACTTCAGTTCCTGGAGAATGAGTTGGCCAGGGCAACTCAGGGAGACCTTTCCATCTCCAAGTACTTCTTAAAGTTGAAGAGCTTATGTGCTGACCTGTCGGCACTGGATCCTGATGAGCCTATCTCTGAGGCGAAGATGAAAAGGCACATTATCCGCGGCTTGCGGAAGGAGTATGTGGCCTTTGTCACATCTGTTCAAGGGTGGGCTACTCAGCCGTCGTTACTGGAGCTGGAGAATCTGCTTGCCTCGCAGGAGAGCTTAGCAAGGCAAATGGCTGGAGTGAACCTGAATCAGGAAGGAAACGAAGCTCTCTTCTCAGGCAAGAAGAAAGGATGGGAAGGGAAGAAGAAGAAGAAGGTGCAGGTCATTAGTGAGAAGGAGACTTCAACTTCATATCCGCCAGAGAGGAGCAATGCTCCTAAGGACTGGAAGAAGAATCTGAAGTGCTACCGGTGTCATCAGCGAGGGCACTTCAAGCGGGACTGCAAGGTCAAACTGCAGCCTGTGCATGCTGCGGGTAAGGAGGAAGCTTGCTCGAGAAGTGAAGAAGCATGATGGGGCGGAGCTTTTATGACGGGCACTTGTGTCCGGGCCTTGTCTGCTGAGGACTTCAATAATGAGTGGATCGTGGACTCCGGGTGTGGTCATCACCTCACCGGAGACAAGTTAAAGTTCACCTCCATGCAGGCTTACTCAGGTAATGAAGCTATTATCACTGCTGATAATACTGTTTATGCAGTAGAGAAAGAGGGGGTCGTGTCATTGGGTAGTGATCAGGGGCCACTCACGTTAAGGAGTGTGTATCACATGCCGGGCATGAAGAAAAACCTCTTCTCGGTGACCAATATGGTGGACGCTGGGTATCACATTCTGTTTGGGCCAACAGACGTGAGGTTCCTTCGCAACATATCAGCGGTAAAGGCTGATGTTGCTCATGTTGGGAGGAGGGTGAAGAACTTGTTTGTTCTTTCCACCAGTGCTTATGTTGATAAAATGAGAGCCAATGATAGTGCTGCTATCTGGCATGAGAGGCTGGGGCATGTTAGCATGGACAAGCTGAAGGCGATGGCGAGTAGAAGTTTGTTGAGGGGGTTGCCAAAGTTGTCCTCCTTTGGTGATGGGCATGTTTGTGCGGGCTGTCAATACGGTAAGGCACATCGCCTTCCGTTTGATAAATCACAAATAAGGAGCAAGAAGCGAAAAGTAGAGAACAAGCGAATAAACTTTTGAATAACTGAAATTTTATTATCCAAAAAAGATATCTATTACAAAGGTATGCCCTCCTTTATATAGAATGGAGGAGAGATGAGAGAATACAAATAAGAGATGTGGGACTATAATTTACAGGACAAGCGGACTATACAAAACAAACCGCACAAGCCGCGCGGTTAGACAGCAGGGCTAACCGCACGGCTACCACCAGAGAGGAAGAGAGACTGCCAGGGAAGACCGCCAGACCGCCCGGTCTCCAAGCCGACTGAGACAAACCGCCAGACCGTGCGGTCTTCAACCCGCCAAGACAAACCGCTAGACCGCCCGGTCACCAACTTCAACACTCCCCCTCAAGCTGGAGCATATATATCGATCATGCCCAGCTTGTCACAGATGTGGAAAAAGGAAGCAGACACTGGCTTGGTGAAGACGTCTGCCAACTCGTTGTCGGACGTGACAAATGGAGTGCAAATCTGTTTCTTCAATATTTCTTCTCGAATAAAATGACAGTCGACTTCTATGTGTTTTGTTCTCTCATGAAAGACCGGATTTTTGGAAATGTGTATCGCGGCCTTATTGTCACAGAACATAGGAAGAGGATAGTTGTAAACCTCTCCTAAGTCAAGCATGAGAGCCCGCAACCACTTCAACTCACATGTAGTCGATGCCATGCTACGATATTCAGCCTCTGCACTAGACCTGGAAACGACAGACTGTTTCTTGCTCTTCCAACTCACAAGATTGCCTCCAACAAATGTGCAGAAACCTGAAGTCGATTTGCGGTCCCCTTTGTCATCTGCATAGCTTGAATCAGAGTAAGCTTCAACCCTTAGGTGACCATTCTTCTGAAATAGGAGTCCTTTCCCTGGAGCAGCTTTAATATACTCTAATATCCTCAGAGCAGATTGTAGATGACACTCCCTCGGAGCTTGCATGAACTGGCTCACCTTGCCAACAGCATAGGAGATGTCGGGTCTGGTTACCGTGAGATATATGAGCTTGCCCACCAGACACCGGTATCTCGTAAGATCAGAGAGAAGAGGTGAGTCATCTGTCCAAGTTTTGTCTTCTCCAGCAGCCATAGGACAACGTGCAGGTTTAGCACCAGTGAGTCCTGCATCCTTTAAAAGATCAAGAGCATACTTCCGTTGTGAAAGGACCATGGAGTTGGGCTTTCTAGAGATTTCAATCCCCAGAAAGTATTTCGGGGAGCCCATATCTTTTGTAACCAGATGTTGACGAAGGTGTTTCTTGGTCATCAGTATCCCATCCTGGTCATCGCCAGTAAGAAGAATGTCATCAACATAAACCGCAAGAACAACAAGACCAGAGGCGGTTTTCCGAACAAACAAGGAGTGATCTGCTGAGCTTCGTGTAAAACCAATGGCCGCAACAATGCCACTAAACTTGTCAAACCAGGCACGAGGACTCTGCTTGAGGCCATAGATAGCCTTCTTTAGCCGGCATACCCGTGTCTCCCCCTGAGCAACATACCCAGGAGGTTGCTCCATGTAAACAGCTTCCTGCAGATCTCCATAGAGGAAGGCATTCTTAACATCTAGCTGCGAGATAGGCCAATCCCTGTTGACAGCTACAGAGAGAAGAACCCGAATAGTGCTGAGGCGAGCCACGGGCGAGAAAGTGTCAAAGTAATCAACCCCATAAGTTTGGGTAAAACCCTTGGCAACCAGGCGAGCCTTATAACGATCCACACTGCCATCTGGGAGAAACTCCACTACGAAGACCCAGCGACAACCAACAACATCGGTGCCGAAAGGAGGCGGAACAAGGGTCCAGGTACCCCGTTCAGTGAGAGTAGCAATCTCCTCATCCATGGCAACTTTCCAGTGAGGAATAGTAAGGGCCTCCTGGTAGGAACGGGGGGTGGTAGTGGCCGAGATAGCCAGGGCAAAGGCTCGGCGAGCAGGGGTAAGGCGATCGTAGGAAACAACCGCAGCAAGAGGATGGTGGGTACAAGCCCGAACCCCTTTGCGAAGAGCAATCGGGAGATCCAGGTCAGCAGGTGCCTCAGTATCCGGAGTATCCGTGGTGGAGAGAGCTGGCCCGGGAGTAGAGAGAGATGGCAGCGGAGTGGAGGGAGAAAGCGGAGTAGAGGGTGGAGATGAGGAGGATGGGGAAGGCGGTGGAGTGGGTGGAGAGGACGGAACCTCAGTGGGAGCAGAGGGAAGGGATGAGTTGGTATGAGAAGGAGGAGCAGGAGGAGGAGAAGAGGAAGCGGGAGAGAAGTAAGAGGCATTGGCAAAGAAGGTGACATCCGCAGAGACAAATTGCTTGCGGGTAACAGGGTCAAAGCAACAATAGCCTTTCTGAGTGGGAGAATAGCCCAGAAAGACACATTTGGTGGCACGGGGTGAGAGTTTATCACGGGTGGCAGCGGGAGAGTGCACAAAAGCGGTGCACCCAAAGATGTGTAGAGGAAGAGGAAAGGGATCCTTGTCCGGATAAAGAAGGGAGAAGGGGGTAGCACCGTGGAGAACGGTGGAGGGAAGGCGATTGATGAGATAGCAGGAGAGAAGGACAGCATAGCCCCAATAGGAGCGAGGAACATGCATTTGATTCATCATAGTGCGAGCGACATCAAGGAGGTGACGGTTTTTGCGTTCCGCCACCCCATTTTGTTGGGAAGTGTAGACACAGCTGGTTTGACGAATAACACCATGGTGAGTGCAAAAGGAGGAGAAGTCGTGGCTAAGATACTCCTGAGCATTGTCAGAATGAAGGATTTTAATAGACGTAGCGAACTGAGTTTTAACCATCGAATAAAAGGAGGTCCAAATAGAGAATAACTCGGAGCGATCTTTAAGAAGATATACCCACGTAGATCGAGAGAAATCTACAATGAAGGTGACAAAATAGGAACTGCCCCGACCGATGGTGAGGGTAGGAGCGGGACCCCATATGTCAGAGTGAACGAGGTCGAACGGATGGGAGGAGCCCCGACTCTGCGTTGGTGGGAAGGAGGAGCGGTGATGTTTGCCAAGTTGACATGCATCACAGTTTAGAGGAGGATGATGAGGAGGGAGGTGCGGCAAGAGTTGTCATAGAATGCGGGGAGGAGCATGACCAAGGCGAAGATGCCATTAGAGAAGATCTGTAGAGGAGGAGGAGAAGACGGATAGAGCAGAAACGTTGTCAAGGAAGTAGAGGCCACCACTCTCAGTCCCGGTAGCAATCGTCCGTTGGGAGTCCGGATCCTGAAAAGCACAAGAGGTAGGGGTGAATGTGACAGAACACTGTAGTTGCTTGCATAAAGAAGTAACCGATAATAAATTGCACGGAAACTTGGGCACATAGAGGGTATCAGCCAAGCAGAGAGACGGAGTGACTTGAACCATGCCCGTCCCATGGACCGGGGAGGGAGATCCATCAGCGACAATGACTGGGGGCAACTGAGCCTGTGTGTCAAGAAGAGAGAAAAATTGAGGGTTGCCTGTCATATGACTTGTTGCACCAGAGTCGATGAGCCATCGTCCGCGAGTCACAACATGAGCACTACCAGAAGAGGTGACCACGGAGGCTGACAGGCTGGAGGAGAGGAAAGCCATGGAAGCAAGAGAGTAGCAAACCGCTACGAGAAGAACAAGCCGCGAGAAGAGAATAGAGCACCAAGCCGGGCGACCAGAAAATAGGTCGGGCGGCTAGAAAGGCCGCTTCCAAGAAGCCGAGCAAAGCAGAGGGAAAGAAGTCGCACGACCTAAAAAAGTCGGGCGAACAGAGGAGAACAAGTCGCGCGGCCAAAGATGAGACCGAGGCGACTAGCAAGCAGGAGCGGGTAGAAGGCAACAAGAAGAAAGCGGCGAAAAAGTAGGCAAAGGTCCAGCAGGGAAGAGGTCGCGCGGACTGAGAAGACCGAGCGAACAGAAGAGAAGAGAAGAGCAGGTGACCGCGACCAAGATGCGGGTAAGAAAGGAATAACCCGCACGGTCAGGCAGAACACAGCAGCTGGCCGCGAGTAGAGAGACAACACACGCGGATAGGGACAGACCGCAACGACTAGGAAGTCGGAGCGGGAGGAAAGAGCAAGGAGCGCGGCGACAAGGAAACAGGTCGCCGCGACAAAGATCAGTAGGAGAAGAGAAGAAGAAGCAAGCCGCGCGAACAGGGCAGCGGACAGAAACAAGCCGCGCGGATAGAAACAAGCCGCGCGGACAGAGAGAAGCCAAGTCGCAGAATGCTGAAAACAAGCCGCGAACAACAGAGGGCGCACAGAATCAGGAGGAGATGACCGTGTCCTCTGATACCATGTTAGAAAGTAGAGAAAAGAAGCGAAAAGTAGAGAACAAGCGAATAAACTTTTGAATAATTGAAATTTTATTATCCAAAAAAGATATCTATTACAAAGGTATGCCCTCCTTTATATAGAATGGAGGAGAGATGAGAGAATACAAATAAGAGATGTGGGACTATAATTTACAGGACAAGCGGACTATACAAAACAAACCGCACAAGCCGCGCGGTTAGACAGCAGGGCTAACCGCACGGCTACCACCAGAGAGGAAGAGAGACTGCCAGGGAAGACCGCCAGACCGCCCGGTCTCCAAGCCGACTGAGACAAACCGCCAGACCGCGCGGTCTTCAACCCGCCAAGACAAACCGCCAGACCGCCCGGTCACCAACTTCAACACACTGGAGTGTATTCATGGCAACCTGATGGGACCAACAGTTACTGCCAACCTTGGAGGAAGCAGATACATGCTTGTCTTGGTTAATGACTACTCAAGGTACACTTGGGTGTACTTCTTAAAGGATAAGTCGGAAGCCTTCCGTTTGTTTGTGGAGTTCAAGGAGTTGGTAGAAGGCCGGCTTGGCTTGCGAATTAAGAAGCTTAGAACTGATAACGGGGGTGAGTTTGTCTCCTCTGAGTTTTCTAACTTCTGCAGGAAGCACGGGATCCAATGGGAGCTTACTTGTGCTCACACTCCACAACAAAATGGGGTAGCGGAGCGGAAGATCCGTCATCTGACGGAGACCTGCAAATGTTGGCTTCATGCGAAAGATATCCCAAGGTCCTTTTGGGCGGAGGGGATGTCTTGTGCTACTTATGTTATCAACCGGATGCCACTCAGCCCTATCAACATGAGGACTCCTATTAAGTTGTTGCTAAAGGAGAAGCCGTGTGTTGGACACCTTCGTGTGTTCGGTTCAACTTGCTACGTGCATGTCACGGATGCTTCACGGACAAAGCTGGATGCGAAGGCAAGGAAACTTATCTTTGTTGGCTATGATGAGCGGAAGAAGGGATGGAAATGCATGGACCCTGTGACGAAGAAGTTCGTGGTATCAAGAGACGTTGTCTTTGACGAGCTGACGTCATATAGAGGTGGCTCGGTGGAGCTAACCGAAAGTATCAAGGTTGATGAAGCACCGGTGGAGGATGCTGAAGGCTTGGAAGAGGAGCTTGATGTTTCACCAGCAGCTCCTTTTGCTTCGAACTCCGAGGCTGAGCCTTCTGGCTCAGGAAGCAGGGGGAGCACTGCTCAATGCTTGCCCCAGGTAGGAGTGGAGCCCGAAGAAGCAACGAAAGCCGTGAGCAAGGAGCCGATTCTTCGGAGATCGAAGAGGGTGGTTAAGCCACTGGCTCGGTACTGTGATGGGAATGAAGTGAGCTTTGTCTCCTGCTTCTTTGTAGGTCCTCTGGATGAGCGAGAGCCTGCAAGCTTCAACAAGGCCACTGGAGTGAAGGAGTGGGAAGGTGCCATGAAGGAAGAGATTGATACTCTGAAGAAGAATGAAACCTGGGACCTTGTGCCCAAGGTTGATGGCATTACTCCGGTTACTTGCAAGTGGGTGTATAAGTTGAAGAAGAAGGCTGATGGGAGCATTGATCGTTTCAAGGCTCGCCTGGTCGCTAGAGGATTCTCACAGCAGTATGGAGAAGACTATGAGGAGACATTCAGTCCAGTTTGCGAAGATGACTTCTGTAAGAGTGGTGATCGCCTTGGCTGCTAGCAAGGGATGGAGGTTGTGGCAACTCGATGTGAAGAATGCCTTTCTTTACGGAGAGATTGACAAGGATATCTTCATGGATCAGCCGCTTGGTTTTGTCTCTGAAAAGTATCCGGACTATGTCTGTAAACTCAGGAAGGCTCTCTATGGGTTGAAGCAAGCTCCTAGAGCGTGGTATGAGAAGATTGCAGAGTACTTGCAATTCTGTGGATACCTTGATTCCAACTCGGATTCAAGCTTGTTCGTCAAGAAGAAGGGGGAGCTACAAGTCTTGGTCCTGTTGTATGTGGATGACATGATCATCACAGGGAACTCGGAGGGGGAAGTAGCAAGGCTCAGGGCTGAGCTTGCTATACGCTTCGAGATGAAAGACTTGGGATTGTTGCATCACTTTCTCGGTCTGGAAGTGGAGAGGAAGGAGTGCGGGGTTCTCATTAGCCAGAAAGGGTATGCTGATCGCATTGTGAAGCGGTTTGGCATGGGCGAAGGGAAGAAGTGCTCTACTCCACTGGAATCTGGGCTGAAGCTTCGACGAGATGAGGGAAGGGTTCTTCATGATCCCTTGGTGTTCAGGGCTCTTGTGGGGAGCTTGATTTACCTGACGATTACAAGGCCGGGTATTGCTTATGCTGTTGGCCGAGTAAGTCGGTATATGGCTGAACCAAGGCAATCTCATCTAGTGGCGGCAAAGGGAATTCTGAAGTATGTCAAGGCTTCTTCTGATATGAGACTCCTCTATAGAAGAGACTCGGAGTTTGCATTGCTCGGGTACACGGATGCTGACTATGGCGGTGATGCGGATGATCGAAGGTCCACTTCAGGTTATGTGTTCACTTGCGGTTCAGCTAGCATCTCGTGGTGTAGCAAGAAGCAGGACTCGGTGTCGGTTTCAACCACGGAGGCGGAGTATAAGGCTTCGGCCTTGGCTGCTCGGGAAGCCTTTTGGTTGAGGAGGCTTATAGAGGATGTTCATGAAGAAGTGCAAGGGCCTACTTTACTCCGAGGTGACAATGAGAGTGCTCTCAAACTGGTTAACAATCCAGTGTGTCACGCCATGACCAAGCATATAGAGATTGATCACCACTTCATCAGGGAGAAGGTGTTGGAGGGGTCTCTGCTGGTCGGGCATGTTCGGAGTGAAGATAATCTTGCTGACATCTTCACGAAGCCACTGTCGAAGGGGCCCTTTGAACGCTTGCGCAGCTTGCTGGGCTTGGTCACCACTTCCCACTTCAAGGGGGAGTGTTGAATTTTGTGAAGTGGAAGTGGTTGACGGGACAGGCCGGGCGGCCTGGGGCGGACAGCTTTGGCGGACTAGGCGGACTGGGCGGACTGTGATGTATGGCCTGGTGGAAGGTCTAGTGAAAAGCCGATTGTTCTTTTGAGCGGTTTGCACAGGTGGAGTCCGCGGACTATGCGGCCTGGTCTCTGCGGATAGGGGGTTTGCTGAATTGGCTTTGCCAAGGAGCGGCCTGAGCAGATGGAGGCTTGCGGACTGGTGCATTGCTCAGTGGCCGCGGGTGCAAGCTTGTGCTGATAGGCGGGTTGGCTCATGTCCGCGGGAAGCTTGCGGACTGGAGTGTCCGCAGTGTGGGCTGTTGCGGACTGGGCTTAGAGCTTGGCTGAGGCCTTGTCGAGCTCTGGTGGCACAGGAGGCGATTTGCTGTGGAGATCGATTGGCAGACTGGTTTTTGGAGTCCGGGGATGGCTGCTGCGTTGGACAGGAGTGCGAGGAGCTCGCGGACTGATGGCGGTCTGTGCTAGGGTATTTGGCGGACGGGAGTTTGTGTCCGCCATGCTCGCATTGGCCTTTGATGGTTTTGGACTTGGTCACACTTTGTGCCAAGACCATGGTGTCCGCGGTATCCGCCAAGTCCGCTGTGACCGGGCGGACTGTTGCTGTCTGCCTTTGGTCGTGGACTTCTGGTGGATTGAGGTGTGAGTCTTGCGGACTGCCTCGGGTTGGTGCGGACAGCCATTGAAGGGGGATTGCTGTCCTGCAGTGGTTGGAGCTTGCGGGCTGATTCCTTGTCCGCATAGCTTGGGCGGACTAGAGAGGGTTCATCAGTGGTTGCTGTCCTGCATAACTTGAGTGAACAGTAAGTTGGGTTGAGCGAAGTGCTGCGGTCTCTGTTTGTCAGTCCGCGTGGATTGTTCAGTGCTGACGTTTGCTGTGTGCAGGTCGCGCGGGTAGCTTCAAGGAGCCAGGAGTTTGGCTGTGACTTCGGTCAAGTACTTGGAAGTGTGCGGTCTCTACGGACTCAGCAGGAGGTCGCTCTGCGGCTTGTCAGTTCTATTTCATCTTTGCCAGCTTCAATAACCTGTCCGCCGGCTTCAGGCGGGTAGGGGTGTTCCTCAGTTCAGGTTCAGCAGGAGGTGAATAACGGTGTGTCCGCGCGGCCTCGCAGATTCGGCGGACTCCGTGGCTATTCAGCGGATTGCAGCTTAGCTTGGGCGATCTCAGCGGACTCGGCGACCTCGGCGACCTCGCGGTCTCGGCGGACTCTGGTGCTGTCCGGCCGGCTTATTTTTCGGTGCTTTCTGTTTACAGCTGTTATACTAGCGAAATCATGTCTCGCTATGTATGCCTCGTGGTGTAAAGAAGTGAATGAATAAAATACCTGCTTGCTCTTCCATTGTTTGTTTGGATTTACCTCTGTTCCTTGGTTTCCGCTGGGTCAACGTGCGAACTGGGTAGTTCCGAAGATATTAATTTGGCGTTTGGGCTATCTTGCTGACCACGTTGAGAAAATTTAACAATAAAGACCTGGGAGGTGGAACTTCACTAAACTTTCCTTTTGACTTTCCTGAAGTAATAGACCTTTGAGAGGATGAATGCTTATCAGAAGATCTAGCTGGAGGCGGATTTGAAGATCTGTCTTGCATTTGATAAGTCTGGGTAATAGAAGGAGATCTTTGAGCTGCTAATCCAGAGGCTCCTGCTACTGGAGCAGGAGGAGGAGGACCTCTCTTAAACTTCTGAGGTGGAGGATAGTATCTCCTGCTCTTCTTCCTAGATTTTTGTTCATTCTTAGATAACCACATCCATCTTTCTATGCCACAGTATGGTTTAATCCCTTTCAAAATGTAGTAAGGGGTGTCATTTGTATTGCCTGGCTTGGGAGCAGCTTTGGGAGCAGCCTTTCTTTTCTTAGACATTTTCTTCTTCTTAGAATCAGAATCAGAATCCTCTGAATCATCATCTTGATCTTCATCAGATGATCCTTGGGGATTATCATAAAGATCATCAATCTCTCTAATCATTTGTATGGGAATTTCCTTAACAGCTGGAGGAGGGACAACTTTAGCAAGGACTGCTTCAGTTTCCATAGCAATGTCTTGAGCAAAAATGTCATCAAGACTGGGAATGGGGCTATCATCCATAACATAGGATAGCCCAGGAGGGCTAGATATCTGATCATCCGGATGTACTGCTAGAGGAACTACCAAACTTGCCTTAAGCTGTCTGAGAACTTTAGAAGTTATAGGAGGAGAGCAGCACACAATGTCCAAACAAGATGGCTTGGGCCTTGGAAGACAATTAAGATAACTTGTGCAGAAAGAATTTAATAGATCAAAAATATCCACTGTGGGATTGATGCAACAATCACCAACAGTCACAACTACTGGAAGAGTTATTTCCTCTGAGTCTGTATCAAGAGTTATTTCTTCTAAATCTGTATCAATATCAATAGCTTGTGTATATATAACTATCTGATTTTCTGAAGGAACATCTAACTGGTCTTCTGAAGAGATATCTATCTGTATTTCTACTGAAACTACTGCTGCTGCTGAAACTACTAGAAGGATCAAGGGAGCTTCTTCATTGGATATCTTCCCTTGCCTGGTTGCAGAGGCTTCTGTAGTCAGCCCCCCAGAAGAAGGAGCAGAGGATAGAGCAGCAACTTTTTGGGTAAGAGTGTTGATAGAAGTAGTTAGAGGAGCTATAACTTGAGCTATAAGAATCTCTAAGGAAGGAGAAATGAATTGAAGATGATCTTTAGCTATAATGGAGAAATTGAGGTAAAGGGGTTCAGGTTTAGAGGTTGAGTAAGGAGTTCTATGCCCACATTTTGAGCAAACAGAGAATGCAGAATAGAAGTATGTACAAGTGCACACATGAAAAGATGATGATGAAGGGGCAGCATGGGGAAGAGATGTTGATGGAACATTTGTTGATGGAACAGATGTTGGTGGAGCAGATGTTGATGGAATATTTTCTTGGATGGGGTCAGAGGGGATCTGAGAGGATAATGATGGAGAAATGATGGGATAATAAATGTGCTGAGGAGAATCATGAGGATCTTCAGGATGATTTTCATGAGGAGAAGCAAGATTGACTGCATGAGGAGATGCAGAAAGATCTAGAGGAGATGTAGGATGATCTGCAGGAGGAGATGCAGGATGATCTCCATAGGTCTGGATGAGGATAGGTGACGCAGGAGGAGGAGGTGAAGTAGGAGCTGGAGAGGATTGGATTTGGGAGGGAGCTGAGGAGGGGACAGAGACATGAACAACTGCTGGAGTTGGCAAAGTAGCTGGATCAGCTCTGGTATCCTCAGAAGTCCTAGAGGCATTAGGAGGACTAGGAATGGTCCTCTCCCATTTTCCAAACGAAGAGTAATCCAACCTCTTGCTGGCATTGATGAATTGGGTCGGGGAGACCGTCAGTTCAGGGGCTTTTTCCTGGAGAAATATCCCCAACATTCTCCCAAAGCATACCTCTTTCTTAGAGCATTTCCTTATAATCAATGAAAAGAACAAATCAACCCAGTTGACTCATTTTCCATTAACCAGGGAAGACATAATGGCAAACTGCTGCCTGTTAATGTTATCATGGGCAGAGTGCTTTCCCAGCAACACTTTCCTGACAACATCAACCAAGAACTGATATTGAGCAGATAAGTACTTCTTGAGCAACTTTGCTGGCACTCCATCAGGATGACCCATCCTTCCCAGCATAGTTCTATATTCAGAACTGTCTTGATCCAAACTATCATCTCCATTCACCAAGTCAAATAATTCAGAAATAATGACTGGGGTGAGAATAACCTGATTTCCAGCAACAGATCCAATCATGGTTGATTCATCTGGGCAGGTTGAAGAGTAAACCCATTCTTTAATCTCTGCAGTTGGTAACTTGATTCTCTTTGTCATAAACTTCCTCAGATCTTGATTTTCACAAAGCTGCAGCATATGCATGAATATCGGATCGCAATGGCTGATCGAGTCGAAAATGATGTCAAACCCTGCATCAAATTTCATCGCAGATAGGATAGCTGTCGGAATTGCCATTAGAAACCTGCAAGAGAGAACACGAGATCATGTGCAGGAGGGGAAGTTGGAAAGCGCGGGATAGAGCACGACGATAAACCCTTAAGTAGGTTTTTCAGAATGTGAAGAGTCGGGCTCTGTCCTACGATAAATAAAGAAAAACTTCGATCTCAGGTCGACGACAGGTTTTTGTTAAATATTATCTTCGATCTCAGATTGGAGAGGGAAAATAGATCGTCGATCTCAGGTCGACGATTTATCTTCTGAAGTATAGGCGTCGATCTCCGTTCGACGATTTTTACTTCACAGAGCTGTCGTCGATCTCAGGTCGACGATTTAGCTCAAGATCAGTTCGAAGATCGTCAATCTCTGTTCGACGATTTTGGAACAGATCCAAAACCTAAGACAGAAAAGTTAAATTAATTGTTCCCATTGATCATTCCAAGCTGATTGGTGGTGACGACGGCCCCCAAGTTGACGACGGCCCCCAAGTTGTTGATGACGACACGCTAACGGAAGACCCTCCTTCGTCTCCAACAAAGGACTCGCGTCGCCGTGGTGTTCGTATGGAGCGGCGCTACAATTTCCGCCCTCGGCGCAAGACAAATATATAGTTAAATTTATCTTATTATTAGTATGTTATTTTATTTGGGATATGTTATTGAGGGTTGCATGTAGCCATTTTGTGTGTTATTTTTATTTTTATTTTGGGCTACATATAGCCAAGACTTATTGTTAAGCCTATATATAGGCATGTATGCTTTGTTTAATTTAGTTGAATGAGAAGAAACCCTAAACTTACAATTCTTGCTAATCCTCATCTCTCTCTCTACCTCTCTTGGCCGCCCCCTTCACTCTCTCTCTCTCTCTAAAAACTTCGGCCAACCCACTCCTTCAACCCCTCTTCCAAGCCTCCACCTCCTCTCACCACCCACAACCCGACCGACGATCTATCTCCTCCACTCAAGCAACCCACTTGGAAGAGGACCCGACCACTTACCTCTCCACCCGAGCACCCCCCTTTGGAGAGAACCCGGCTGCCCCTCTTCTCGTGAAGCCTTAACCGAGAAAGGCCTCCTTCTACGGCGAGGAAACGGGACCTTGGTGTGAAGTAGCCTAGGCGGACGATCTATCTCTCCAACCGGCGCGACTCCAGCGGAGCCGTGGAAGAGCGACCCCTTCAAAGGTAGTCAGAATCATCTATTCCGACTTGGGTAACGATCCTCTCCACTCACGTGTGATTCCCTCTTGATGTTCTAGTGGACGGAAATAATTTTTGCGTTGGATTTGAATCGTTAGATTCTTCGTGGTTTTTTCCTTTTGGATTTGCATCAACCTTAATCGCGATATTTCCAAAAGGGTTTGGCGAGCCCTGCATTTTTGTTGGGAGAGATCTACCATTTTTTGATCGCACTTTGGGTAGATCTCTTTTGGTACAACTTTCGCTCGGTCGGACCCAATATTGGTCCTTTTAGCTTGGGAGAACGTCGGCCTCTCGCCGTTCGTTTGACCTTCCCGCAGAGTGGCTATCGTACGTTGGTGAACTGTGATAACACGTTTGCGAGTGCGCTGCGATTGAATCTAGTGCGTGAGAGATTGTGGATTGGGTGTGGCGTTCGTTTCATTCCCTTTACCTGTCTAGTGTCCGCGGTAGTGGCCTACATCAATTTTGGTATCAAAGCGAGGTTCATGTCAATTTTTTAATTGGCACCCTCCCCTCTTTTTATCACGTTAACCGGCACTTGTGTTTGCGCGTTAGTTGTCACAAAAAAATCTCAAAAAAAAATTATTTTTGGTCTGCTAATAGCGGCTTAGTTTTCTTATTTTTCAGCCAAAAAAATCAAACTAAATTTTTTAATAATCCTCTTTTTATTTCCTGTAAGAAAATAAAAAATTTTTTATTTTCCTATAGTCTTTAGGCGGGATTAATTCCTTCTTGGGTCTGCCTGAATCTGTTGTCTTCCTATTTGCATGCGTACTAGGCTCGGTACGGAATATCCTCCATCGTCGTCTAATTTGGATGATGATCGGGGTGAGGGTCATCTCCTCACGGAGATTGAGGAGCTCCGTCAGGATTTCACAGAGCAGTTGACGGCCATTAGGGAGGCACTTCACGGGCTGGGGTTACCACACGGGGCACCCCGTAATCAACCCGCTCACCCACGGGTGGGAGAACATCACAACCCTTACCCCCACACTCCTAATGAGAACGCCCCACGAGCACCGTACGAGTTTGACCTTACTCGGGCCGTCCGAGTCAAGCCACCATCCTACGATGGTTTAGGAGATCCCCAAGTCTTCCAGGACTGGATCATGGAGATCGAATGTTATTTCGAGTTGTATACCCTGAACGACACGGATAAAGTGCGAGTAGCGAGAATGAAGTTGCTAGGGCGCGCTAAAATATTTTGGCTGAATGAGGAGCGGCGTTTGAGAGTCAAGAACGGAGCGCTGCCCATAGGCTGGGATGCAATGAAGGCTAGGCTAACGGAACAGTACATCCCTACTTACCATCGAACACAAATGTTCGATGATTTAGCCACCCTTAAGCAAGGGACTAGGTCGGTGTCTTAGTATATGAGTTTACTGAAGGACATGATGGTTAGGTGTGACGTGAAAGAGATGCCCGAGGTCACCCTCTCCAGGTTCCGTAAGGGACTAAACCCCGACATCCAAGGAAAGCTTCTGCGTTATGGTCACACCGATTTGCACACCACTTTCAACGCTGCCTTAGATATTGAGCAGCACAACGCGCTTAAGGGAAAGTCTCGCTCATTCCAAAAGGGGAAGTCCATTTTAGGACCGCCTCCCACTGCCACCTATAAGGCTAAAGGAAAGTATCAGTCCCCCGACTCGACCTCCATAGTCGTAACGGCTAGGAATGATAGAAACCCCTCTGGTGAGAGAGTCCCGGTGGGTCGGGTCAACAGAACGAATGTCACCTGTTACGCTTGCGGGGTCCAAGGGCACTATGCTAGTGATTGTCCTACTACACCCAGACCATTAGCCCTGTTAGATTCCGCTGGTGGGGCCGACGACATTACTTACGAGGCGGGCGAAGAGAGCGAGTCGGACGGAGTGTCGAGTGATATGGAGGATGACCCTCGTATGATGGTTATGAGGTGTATTCTGGCGACCCCTCGAGCATTAGACGATTGGAATAGGACGAACATTTTCACGTTGAATTTTAAGAGTGGTGAAAAATGGTGTAGGTTAATCATCGATAGCGGTAGTTGCATAAACATTATTTCTGAAGCCGCGGTGAGATGAATGTCTCTTGTTGCCGAGCCGCACCCTCACCCTTATAAAGTGGCATGGGTCGACAAGTCGTCCCTCCCTGTGACGAAGTGATGCTTTGTACCCCTTACCATCAAAGCTTATTCTGAGCAGATTTGGTGTGACGTCATCCCTATGGATGCTTGTCACGTCTTGTTGGGTCGCCCTTGGTTGTACGATCATGACGTCACTCACTTTGGTCGGGCCAACACTTACGAGTTTAAATTTAATGGCAGAACCATACTCTTAAAACACGCCCCGCCAAAGGATCCTTCAGCCCCCTCCAAGGATACGGTCGTCCCGGTCGAGAAGAAGACGTTGAGCCTGATAGGAAGGAAAGAATTGAAGCGTACTACCTTTGTAGATGGGGTCCTCTATGCCTTAGTGTGCCTACAGGTTAAGGAAGACGCAACCCCTTTTGAGAACATGCCGTCAGCGTTGAGAAAACTCCTAGAAGAGTTTGTGGACGTGTACTCGGAAGAGCTACCGGCTGAATTACCCCCGTTGCGGGAAATCCAACATGCCATTGATTTCATACCGGGCTCTTCATTGCCCAACCTCCCACATTATCGGCTAAACCCCTCCGCGCACTTAGAGTTGCAAACCCAGATCTCGGATTTATTGCAAAAGAGTTTTATCCGCCATAGCAAGAGCCCGTGTGCCGTGCCCGCCTTACTTGCCCCCAAGAAGGGCGGCTCTTGGAGGATGTGTGTGGATAGTAGAGCCATGAATAAAATCTCTATTAAGTATCGCTTTCCCATCCCTCGCTTGGATGATTTATTGGACATGTTAGCCGGTGCCACGATTTTTTCGAAATTGGATCTTAGGAGTGGCCACCATCAGATCCGAATTAGGGAAGGTGACGAGTGGAAAACCGACTTTAAGTCTAAGGAAGGGCTCTACGAGTGGTTAGTTATGCCGTTTGGACTTTCCAATGCGCCAAGCACGTTTTCGAGGATGATGACCCACGTCTTCCAACCCTATATGGGAAAATTCATCGTGGTATATTTTGACGATATTTTGGTATTTAGCACCTCCACGATTGATCATGAGTCACATTTAAGAACCATCCTTACCATGCTGAGATCGGAAAAATTATTCATGAACATTAAGAAGTGTACCTTCCATGTGATATCGGTTGAGTTCCTCGGTTATATTGTGAGTTCGAAGGGGATCCACGTAGACCCCAAGAAAGTACAAGCCATTAGAGATTGGCCCGAGCCCGCCAGTATTCGGGATGTTAGAAGTTTTCACGGGCTCACTACATTTTATCGGCGATTTATTAAGGATTTTAGTAGTATTATGGCCCCTATTACCAAGTGCATGAAAAAAGGTGAATTTACATGGTCGAACTCGGCTGCTACGATGTTCCAATTAATTAAATCGTGCATGTCGGAAGCCCCCCTTTTGCGACTACCGGATTTTACCAAGGTTTTCGAGTTGTCATGTGATGCGTCTGGAGTGGGAATTGGTGGAGTGTTGAGTTAGGAAGGCCACCCTGTGGGGTATTTCAGTGAGAAACTAGCAGGTCTAAAATTAAATAATTCCAATTATGATCGGGAGTTTTACGCGGTCATTCGATGCCTCCAGCATTGGCGGCATTATTTACTTCCTAAGGAGTTTGTCATCCTATCCGATCATGAAGCGCTAAGGTTTCTTAACTCTCAAACTAAGGTTAGTCCTAGACATGCCAAATGGGTCTCCTATCTTCAGGAGTACACTTTCATTATCAAACACCTCAAGGGGACTCTAAACCGCGTAGCCGACGCCCTTAGTCGTGTTTCGTTATTGCTCTCCACACTAGAAGTAAAGGTGATTGACTTCGATAGGATTAAGGACGAGTACGTCCACTGCCCAGATTTTAAGGATATCTATTTCGCCACTCAAGATGACTCGCCGACAACCATTACTTCTTTTTACATTCGGGACGGCTACTTATTTAACCATTCGAAGCTTTGCATCCCCCGTTCCTCCCTACGACACTTCATAGTGTGGGAATTGCATGGTGGCAGATTAGGTGGACACTTTGGCCGTGACAAGACGATCACGTTAGTTGAAGACAAGTTTTATTGGCCCGGTCTTAAGGCCATGGTTAGTAAGATCGTGGGTAGTTGCCGAGCGTGCCAACTAGCTAAGGGTAACAAAACTAACGCGGGGCTTTATACCCCTCTTCCGATTCCGTCTATCCCTTGGGAAGACGTTAGCATGGGCTTCATTCTCGGCCTCCCAATCACATTTCGACGTCACGACTCTATCTTAGTTGTTGTAGATCGTTTCTCTAAAATGGCTTATTTTATCGCTTGCAATAAAACCAACGACGCGTCACACGTTGCACAATTATAATTTAAAGAGGTGGTAGGCCATCGAGGAGTTTCGAAGTCTATAGTTACTGATAGGGATGTGAAGTTTACTAGTTATTTTTGGAAGACCCTGTGGAGGATTATGGGCACCAAACTTCTATTCTCTTCCGCGTACCATCCGCAGACGGATGGGCAAACAGAAGTTGTGAACAGAAGTTTAGGTAGTTTTCTTCGATGCCTTGTGGGAGATCACAAGGGTACATGGGACCTTATCCTCCCTCATGCTCAGTTAGCATATAATAATTCCAAAAATAGGTGCACGGGTTTGTCCCCGAATGAGATCGTGCACGGTTATAAAGCTCTCGTGCCCCTTGACTTGCTTCCGTTACCGCCATCATTTAAGTCAAGTCAATTTGCACAGGACTTTGCCTCTCACATCCATGATCTTCACAAACGCATAAATGAAACGCTTACCACTCAATACGCGTCTTATCAAGTTCATGCCAACGCACATAAGAGAGTGTCTCCCTTGAAAGTGGGCGATTTAGTCATGGTACGTCTCATCCCTGAACGGTTTCCTACGGGCACCTTAAAAAAGTTAGCGGATCGGCGAGCTGGACCTTTTCGGATTTTAAAACGGTTAGGAGACAATGCTTTTCTTTTGGAATTGCCAACTGATTTTGGTATTTCCCCTGTTTTTAATGTTTCGGATTTAACGCCATATATTGCTCCCCCACTAGAACTATCTTTCTCTCCGTTTAGTTCCACTACAGATTCTCATGGGTATGGGGTTGAGGGGGTTAAGGGCTCGCTCTCTCCGTCGGTCTCCAACAGAGGTACGCTACATGTTGATGATATAGATTTTCCCCCTTTGCTGCCTAATTCTTTTCCCAGGTTTGCCAGGACCGCATTTTTGCCATACAGGATTCTCCAGGATGACGTGTTTCCCACTGCTGATGGCGATGAGCGCCGCTACTTGATCCGCTGGCGTGATTGCCCCGCCTCTGATGACTCTTGGCTCCCGGAAGCGGAAGTGGCTCTCTTGGATGGTGTTCTTCTCCGACGGTATCTTTAAGACAACTCATCGGTGATGAGTCCTTTCAAGCGGGGGAGGATTGGTGGCGACGACGATCCCCAAGTTGACGACGACCCCCAAGTTGTTGATGACGGCACGCTAACGGAAGACCCTCCTTCGTCTCCAACAAAGGACTCGCGTCGCCGTGGTGTTCGTATGGAGCGGCGCTACAATTTTCGCCCTCGGCGCAAGACAAATATATAGTTAAATTTATCTTATTATTAGTATGTTATTTTATTTGGGATATGTTATTGAGGGCTGCATGTAGCCATTTTGTGTGTTATTTTTGTTTTATTTTGGGCTACATATAGCCAAGACTTATTGTTAAACCTATATATAGGCATGTATGCTTTGTTTAACTTAGTTGAATGAGAAGAAACCCTAAACTTACTATTCTTGCTAATCCTCATCTCTCTCTCTACCTCTCTTGGCCACCCCCTTCACTCTCTCTCTCTCTCTAAAAACTTCGGCCAACCCACTCCTTCAACCCCTCTTCCAAGCCTCCACCTCCTCTCACCACCCACAACCCGACCGGCCATCTATCTCCTCCACTCAAGCAACCCACTTGGAAGAGGACCCGGCCACCTACCTCTCCACCCGAGCACCCCCCTTTGGAGAGAATCCGGCTGCCCCTCTTCTCATGAAGCCTTAACCGAGAAAGGCCTCCTTCTACGGTGAGGAAACGGGACCTTGGTGTGAAGCGGCCAAGGCAGACGATCTATCTCTCCAACCGGCGCGACTCCGGCGGAGCCGTGGAAGAGCGACCCCTTCAAAGGTAGTCAGAATCATCTATTCCGACTTGGGTAACGATCCTCTCCACTCACGTGTGATTCCCTCTTGATGTTCTAGTGGACGGAAATAATTTTTGCGTTGGATTTGAATCGTTAGATTCTTCGTGGTTTTTTCCTTTTGCATTTGCATCAACCTTAATCGCGATATTTTCGAAAGGGTTTGGCGAGCACCGCATTTTTGTTGCAAGAGATCTACAATTTTTCGATCGCACTTTGGGTAGATCTCTTTTGGTACAACTTTTGCTCGGTCGGACCCAATATTGGTCCTTTTAGCTTGGGAGAACGTCGGCCTATCGCCATTCGTTTGACCTTCCCACGGAGTGTCTACCGTACGTTGGTGAACTGTGATAACACGTTTGCGAGTGCGCTGCGATTGAATCTAGTGCGTGAGAGATTGTGGATTGGGTGTGGCGTTCGTTTCATTCCCTTTACCGGTCTAGTGTTCGCGATAGTGGCCTACATCACTGATTCAGGAAGAACAAGTGCTTCTTTTCATCTAGGGGTTTGGTGAAAATGTCTGCTCTTTGAAAATCAGTGGAGATAAAGTCAAGATTAATTTTCTTTTTGTCTACATTATCTCTAATGAAACGATGTCTTATATCTATATGTTTTGTTCTAGAATGATGCACTGGATTATGTGTTATAGATATAACACTTGTACTGTCATAAAAAATGGTTGAATTATTTAGATTGAAACCATAATCTAAGAGTTGGTTTTGTATCCACAAAATCTATGAACAGCAACTGCCAGCAGCCATATATTTAGCTTCAGCAGTAGATGTTGATACAGAAGTTTGTTTCTTGCAAAACCAGGACACAAGTCTATCACCCAGGAACTGGCAAGTTCCTGAAGTGCTCTTTCTGTCCACTCTACATCCAGCATAGTCGACATCTGAAAATCCAGTCAACTCAAATGCTGACTCTGTTGGATACCAGAGTCCTAGATTATGACAACCCTTTATATATCTTAAAATCCTTTTTATAAAAGTAAGATGAGATTCTTTAGGGTTCACCTGGAACCTAGCACATAAACATGTAGCAAACATGATATCTGGTCTGCTTGCTGTTAGATATAATAGGGATCCAACAATGGCCCTATACCTGGTCTGATCAATAGGTTTTCCATGTTCATCAGAGTCTAATACAGCATTGACAGCCATGGGAGAAGAGGCATCAGCCATCCCAAACTTCTTAATAAGTTCATTAACATATTTAGATTTTGAAATGAAGATTCCATAAGAAGATTGTTTCACTTGGAGACCAAGTAAATAAGATAGCTCTCCCATGCTACTCATCTTAAATTTGGAATGCATTAGATCAGAAAATTTCTTGCACAATTTGGAATCAGTAGAACCAAAAATGATGTCATCTACATATATTTGTACTATTAAAATTTTATCATGATGCAATTTTGTAAAAAGAGTTCTATCTACCATGCCTCTTGAAAAACCATGCTCTAAAAGAAAGCTAGCTAAGGTCTCATACCAAGCTCTTAGAGCTTGCTTTAAACAATAAAGAGCCTTATGCAATTTGAAAACAAAAGATGGATGAGTTGGAGAAACAAAACCTGGAGGTTGTTCAACATAAACTTCTTCTTTAAGTTCTCCATTTAAGAATGTACTTTTGACATCCATTTGGCAAACCTTGAACTTATTGAATGCAGCATAGGCCAAAAAATCCTTATAGCCTCTAGCCTGGCAGCTGGAGAAAAGGTCTGATCATAGTCAATCCCTTCCGCTTGCCTATATCCTTGAGCAACAAGCCTAGCCTTGTTCCTCACAATCACACCTTGGGCATCAAGCTTATTCCTGAAAACTCACTTGGTTCCAATTACTGGATAGCCTTTAGGCCTTGGAACTATGTCCCAAACTCTACATCTCTCAAATTAATTTAATTCCTCTTGCATTGCAATGATCTAATGGAGATCTTGCTCAACATCAGATATAGATTGAGGCTCAATTTGAGAGAGGAAACAGGCATGCATCTCATCATGGTTGAGTTGATGCCTTGTCTGTACACCTACTGACATGTCTCCAATTATTTGGGATCTAGGGTGATTCCTAAGTGTGACAAAATCAGATGGTGGAGTTGGTTCAGCAACAGCAATTAGAGTGAATTCCTCTTGTGGAATTACTTCTGCTGTTGGAGGAAGTTCAGTTGCTTCTATGGTGTCTTCTTCACTGTCTTCATTTGCTTGTGGTGAGGGATGTGGCACAACCTTTGGAGTAAGGTTTAAATCATCCAATTTCTCACACAAGTGAGGTACCTGCGAAGAGTTATTGGTAGAAATTTCTTTCTCCTTATAAAACATGTTAGTTTCATCAAATGTAACATGGATAGACTCTTCAATTTTTAGAGATAATTTATTAAAAACCCTATAGACTTTGCTTACTTGGGAATACCCTAGAAAAATTCCCTCTTCAGCCTTAGCCTCAAACTTTATAATGTATCTCTTGTTATTATTGTGAATATAACATATACGTCCAAATACTTTAAAATAGTTGATTTTAGGTTTCTTCCCTTTAAGTAATTCATAGGGAGTCCTATTCTTTAGTTTATGTATCAGACTTCTATTCAGGACATAATTTGCAGTGTTTACAGCCTTTGCCCAAAAGGTTAGTGGTATGTAAGCATCTGCAAGTAATATACCTGTAACTTCAATTAGTGCCCTATTTTTCCTTTCAGCTACCCCATTTTGTTGAGGAGTTTTAGGAGCTGAGAAGCAGTACCTGATACCTTCCTCCTCACAGAACTCATGTATAAGAAGAGACTCAAACTCTGTATCATGATCACTTCTGATCAATACAACATGAGTAGAGAACTCAATCTGTATGGTCCTGAGAAAATCTATAAGAACCTTAAAGGTATCTGACTTAGATCTCAGAAAGGACACCCAAGTAAACCTTGAGAAGTCATCTACAAAACTAAGGTGTAGGATTTCCCTCCTAGGCTTTGTACAGCAATGGGTCCAAATAGATCCATGTGTAGCAAATACAAAATCCTAGGTGAATCACTTTTATTAACAGATTTAAAAATAGATTTAGTTTGCTTGCCTAGATGACAAGCCCTACAAAAGCCTTCCTTCTTGTAGGGACCAAAAGGTAAACCTCTAACAAGGTTGTCATTTGATAGTCTATCAATGTTTTTCAAGTTTACATGACCTAGCCTTTTATGGCATAAATCATTCTGATTACTAGAGATATTAAGTAAGCAGATATCAGAATTTGCAGAAAGAAAATCAACTAAGTATATGTTACCTTGTCTATTCCCAATTAAAATAGGTTTGTTTTCTTTAGATGAAATAATACAAGAGCTAGAGTTAAAAGTTACCTGATAACCTTCATCATAAAGTTGACTTATTGAGACGAGGTTATGCTTCAAACCACTTACATAAGCAACTTTCTATAAAGTCACTGTTCCAATCTTGACTTTACCATAACCTTTGGTCTGGCCACAGTTTGAATCACCAAAGATAACCTTTGGTCCAAACTTGGACTTATAATCACTTAAGTTGTCCTTGCTCCCTGTCATATGCTTGGAGCAACCACTATCTAGGTACCAATGTTGATTATATGCTGGACAGCTCTTTACCTGCAAGAAAAATAGCTAATTATTTTTGACCCAGGTAACCTTTGGTCCTTGTTGATTTACATAACTGTAACTGGAAAAATAATAACATTCAGGTTGATTCTTGTAACCTTTAGGATGATATCTTCTTGGTGGTATTACCCATTGATTAAAGGGATTGATGTTGCTATTAGAATTTAGTTTTCTGTTAATAAAATCTGGGATCGACGATTTCTGGTTGGATCGTCGAACTGAGCTCGACGATGTTGGATGAGATCTTCGATCTCTGCTCGAAGAATGAAAATAATCATTCTCGGGGCACCAAAATCGTCGATCTCTAGTCGACGAATCATACTGATATCGTCGATCGTAGATCAAAGAATGATTACTACTGAAGTTTGCGTTCAGAGATCATCATTCTGAGGTCGACGATTTATTCATATATCGTCGATCTGAGTTCGACGATAACTGCTGAACATTGTTATTTTTATTGTTCTTTTGGTTTTTAATTTTATCCTTAGCTTCAATTTGTTCAAGAACTTTATTAACCTTATTTACTTGTTTAGTGTTTTTCTTTCCTTTATCAGAAATAAAATTTATAGGTTTTGAAAGATGATTCCTTTGGATTAGGGTTGGTTCACTGGATGTAGCTCCTAATCCTAATCTGCAGTTATTAGTTCTAGCATTTACTGTGCTGGTAATATCTAGCAATTTCAAACTTCTGTCATTTAATGATTCTTCTAATATCTTAGCTTTGCTAAGTTCTGATTTCAGAAAAATAATTTGTTCATTTGCAGATTTCAGTTCACTAGACAGATTTGCATTTTCAGAAATGATTTTATCTAGATCATTTAATTTATCTCTGAGAAGTTTGATTTCCTTCTCAGAGCTTATCAAATCTAAGCATAAGTTTTAAATTCAAATTTAAACTCATCAGATTCAAAATCATAAGATGCTAAAACCTGATCTTCAGCAGACAAGTTTTCTTCATTATCAGATTCATCTATATCTGATCTGCTACTGCTTGCATCAATTGCCATGAGGCAAAATTCCTTTTCCTTGGCCTCCTCTTCTTCTTCACTAGAGCTGGAATATGTGGATTCATCTTCTGTGTCACTCCATATTTCAGCCATAAATCCTTTGTCCTTCTTTTTGTGCTTGCTGGAAGAGGGCTTGCTGTAATGCTTGCTTCTTGATTCCTTCTCTCTTCTTCTTTCCTTCTTTTGATTTTCAGGACATTCAGACATGAAGTGTCCTAGTTTCCTGCATCCAAAACACACTACCTCTTTAAGTGGAGGTTTTGTCATACCTTGGCTTGTTGTCATTTCTGGATGACTTCCTTCTGAAGTCCGTTCTTGCCATTTTAAAGAATCTCTTGGCAAAGAGACTCATTAGCTCTTCATTGACTATTGGTGCTTCAGTCTCTTCAGCAGCCTTGAATGCAATGGATTGTTCTTTCCTTGCTGGAGGAGGAGTCCTTTATTCTACAGCTTCTCTGGACTTGATTAATTGCTCAAAAGATTTGAGCTTTCCCAGGAGAGATTCAGTTGAAATCTCATTCAAGCTTCTGGCCTCTTTTATTGGCCAGATCCTGGCATCCCATGAGCTTGGGAAGCACATTAGGATCTTGTCATTTACCTCAGTCAAGGTGATTTCTTTATTTAAGGTTCTTAGCACACTGATGATGGAGCTAAGCCTGTTGTACATCACTTTAACTGTTTCTGCTTCATCCTTTTTGAAGTTTTCATATTGTGTGATGAGTTTTGATCTTCTATATTTCCTCTCATCTGCTGAGCCAGCAACCATTTGGTTGAGTGAATCCCAGATTGCTTTTGCAGAGGTTCACTCAGCCACCTTCTGAAATATGTCATCTGACATATTCTGAGCCAATATGTTTATAGCTTTGGCATTAACAATCTTGGCTTTCTTTTGAGCATCTGTCAAGCCAGGGGGTGGGATAACACTCAGATCTGATGATGTGAAGGGAGTTGAAGATCCATGAGATGGTGATCTTGTTAAGATGGAATTGAAAATATCTTCATCAATAGAATTCATGTATAACTTTATTCTTGTCTTCCAGAGAGTGAACTTAGACAAGTTACACACTGGAGGTCTGGTGCTAGTGTATTCTTTGTTTTGTACCATGGTATCAGATAACTTAAACAATCTAAAAAAAATATTTATTCAGAGCTTATCTGGAGGTCTTGGTTGGTTCAGGTGTTAGCCTGTAAAAGAATAGCCAACCTCACTCTGATACCAATTGAAAGAAAAAGGGGGTGATAAACTCTAAATAACTCTATGGGGAGGGGGGAATAGAGTTATAAAAAATATTTTGACAGTAAAGATAAAAGCAAATACTTCTAAGCTAATCTAATCAAAATCTAAGCAAAGGATAACCATAGCACAAGCACAAAAGAACACAGAAGAGCACAACAAGACAATACAAGAATCTCATAGTGGTTCCCCAATTAGGTACATCCACTCTTCTACCACCCTTGGTAGGAATCTACTGCAGGTTTTGATCAGGTGACTGCCACCAATGAGCTTTTGATCAGGTGCCCAAAAACCAACCCAAGTCTTTTGGAAGGAGACTTGTGAACCAGAATAATTTTGAAGGGATTTAAAACCTTGTACATAGGTGGGGATGAGAGAGTGATGAAAGTCTTCTTTTCTCAATCACAATGAGAAGACTATATGGATTCAGTGATGTTGTCAAAGCTCCCCCTAAGATGTAAAAGGGTTCAGGCTGGGAAGCTTTGTACTGGTTGAGTAGGACTTCAATTGAGAAACTTGATCCAGGAGCTTTAGACTGATGGTGCTTGAATGTATTAGCAAGGTTCCGAAGAAGAAGAACAAGAAGACTCTTGATTTGAAAAAGGTGATCTTCTTGCTTCTTCTTCAAATTACTGACAAAATGAGAAAGCTGATGAAGATCTGCTTCAGAATGTCTTTGGATGAAAGCAGGAATGATCTTTTCTGTCTGTCTCTCAGTCTTTTTCTAAAAACCTATTTTGGCAAAGAACTAAAGATGAATAGGATGACTATCTTGTTCTATCTGAATAGAATCATAGAAAAACCCTTGGTTTGAATTTCAAAAACATTCCTTTTCAATATTCTGCAGGAATCGAGGAGAAGACAAAACGGCTACAATTACTACAATAAATGATTTCCTCAACTGTCTTTGGCATGTAATATAATATAATAACTCTGTGAAGACCTGTAGTTAATGCCGAAATAGAAATGGCTATAATCCTTGAAAACATCAGCATTAACTACCATAGATTTGATGCCATAAATAGCATTGACAAAATAAGAATGAAATCTTCAAGACAGTTGAGCAATAAGGCAGTTGAACACAGAACAATAATCACTGAGCTGAGATAGAAGATCGTCGAGCTGAGACAGGAAATCGTCGATCTGTGATCTGAGATTAGTCGAGCTGAGATCAACTATCTGCGATCTGAGATATCCGAGAGCAGAAGAGAAAGCGTCGACCTGAGTTCGTAGATCGTCGAGCTCAGTTCAGAGACTAATCTCTGAGATCGTCGATCGGAGATCGATGATCGTCGAGCTGAGTTCGATGAGAGTCGAACTGATTTGAAATTCATACTTTACTTCTGAGTCTTTGTCTTTGAAATGAAGTCCAATGCTGGTCTTTGTGAAGCCTGTTCTACTAAGACTAACTTAGACCTAGACTTTGACCCTGGCTATACAAGTGGGTCAACCAACCTATGAGTGAACCTAGCCCAAATCAAACATGGGGTTCCAACACAATGTTCCCTTTTTGGAACCATTTTGCTGTCAGGAGGGCTGCTTAGGTGTTTTCATGCAATGTAAGGAGATTTTCTATCCCTCACTTTTATGTTTTTTTGCTTTGTAATTAAATTTTCGTCTTAATAAAATTTGTAGCTTTTTTTCCTCCTTATGTTGTTATGGATTTCATTTGAGTGTCCCACCTTCAGCAATCTTATTTATCTTTGTCTTTCTCTTTTTAAAATGGGTGTGTGTGTGTGTGTGTGTGAGTAAAAGTAATTTTATGTTTTCAGTTTTTTTGTTACTTAGCTTTGTACTAGCTTTTCTTATCAATTGTCCTTTGCTTTTTTGTTTTGTTTAAGTACCTTTTTTATGTTCATTCTTATGAATTTATAAAAATGGTTTTAAAGTGGTTTTATTTTCTTTTAACTTAGTTTTTTATTTTGTAAAACTTTTTGTTCTTTTTAACTTTATTTCCACTATTTTACATTTCTATAAAGTTATAAGAATGAATATCTAATCATTTTAATTTTTGTAACACTTTGATTTTTGTTTTAAATTTTCTAAACTTTTTCTCCTTCTTGAACTTTTATTTTCTCTTTTTATGCATTTTCATCAAGTTCTAGGAGTAGAAATATAATTGTTTTCATTTTTCAATCACTTTGTTTTTTCTTTTTTGTTTGTGTGTGTGAGTGTATGAGTTAGGTTTTATTACTTTATTAAATTCCTGTAGAGTGTGTGTGTGTATGAGATAATTTTCAGCTTTAATTTCCCGCATACTCGTTTGAGTAGGACTTGTAATTTCCCGCCTACTCGTTTGAGTAGGACTTCTCATTTCCCGACTAGTCGTTTGAGTAGTACTCGCAATTTTCAGCTTTCATTTCCCACCTACTCATTTGAGTAGGAGTCGCACTTTACTGTTTTATTTACTCTTTCTTTACTGCTTTAATTTCACGCCTACTCGTTTGAGTATGACTCGCAATTTCAATTATGTATTTTCTTTTCTTAAGTCGTTCCCATTTTGATGAGTGAATAATCGTTCTTAGCACTCAGTATCGAAGAGCATTAGGACAAATAAATCGCTTTAAATAATTAAAGGTCCTCCTTTTCTTTTTAATTAAAAGTACATAAGGTTTACATTGAGTATATGACCGTAGAACCACATATCGATGTGTGGGCTCTATTTCCGTTATCCATACGATAGCTAGGCGAGAGGCCGTGTGTATGGACCGATCACCCTTGGTTAAAGGTAGTTCCGCACTAACCCTCGAGAGAGAAGGCGCGGAATTCTACCAGATTTGGTCCCCCCTAATAGCGGGTTTCTTAGCGTAATGCGGGCATTAAGAGGAACCCTTCGTCGAACGAGAGCTCGGTCGAATAGTCTTAATGTTCAGTTGAGCGATAGTCCTAGAGATAGGTGAGCTTATTTTTATGGAAACTCCACAGCCAAGTCGCCGCCTTAATTAATTTTAAATTTAGGATCTCTAGTTATTAAAAGTTATTTTAGTTCAAATTTGATTCGGTACCGATGCGCTATTTCTTCATCGGTTTTTTCAAGTCCATTTTTTGTTTTTATATAACCGCGCTATTTAGTTAATAACCAAACAAGTTATCTTCGGTAAAATAATAGTCCCTCCAGATAGGAGTATAAATAATCAACCCATCCCCGAGAACAATACGATCTCGATATTCCCCACAGGAATATCATGTACTACACATGATCGGTGCACTTGCCTCCTTTCGTTAAAACTCGGTTTCAAATTTTCTATATATAATAAATTCGCGTGCTCTAACCGTCCCTCAAACCAAATAAACTAAACCATCCGCCAGATAAATAAGCCTCAGGGCGCCGCGAGTTTTAACCATCAACTCCAGTTTCTTATCACAAGTAGAGCCCAAAAAGTTTGAAGAGACAAACATGGATCAGTTCAGGATTGTAGCTATGCAAGAAGAACTGAACTAGTTTAAGAGATGTAAGGTCTGGAAGCTGGTTCCCAGACCATAAGACATAATGTCATTGGAACAAAGTGGATCTACATGAACAAACTTGATGAAAATTGAATTATAATGAAGAAAAAGCTAGACTGGTATATCTGGGGTATAGATAGGAATAAGGTATTGACTTTGATCAAACCTTTGCCCATGTAGCAAGACTAGAAGCCATCAAATTATTACTTGCATATGTTGTATACCAAGGATTCAGAGTCTACCAGATGGATGTAAAGTCAGTTTTCCTGAATGGATAGTTGAAGGAAGAAGTCTATGTTGAATAACCTCCAGGTTTTGTTGTTCCTAACCATTCAAATTTTGTTTATAGACTTAGGAAAACTTTATATGGGTTGAAATAAGCTCCTAGAGCTTGGTAAGAAACCTTGTCTAGCTTCTTCATTGAGAACAAATTCTCAAGGGGAAGATAGACAAGACCCTATTTCTCTGGGAATCTAAAGGAAAGATCATCGTAGTCTATATATATGTTGATGACATTATCTTTGGATCTACTGATGACAACCTTTGCAAAAAGTTTGCAAAACTTATACAATAGAAGTTTGAGATGTGCAGTGTAGGTGAACTTAAGTTCTTCTTGGGTCTTCAAGTAAGACAGACTGACAATGGATTATCCATATCTCAGTTTAAGTTTACTAGGGAATTAATTAAGAAATTTGGGATGGGGAATGACTCCTCCATGAAAACTCCCATTGGGTCAACATATCTTTAGATAAGGATGAGGCAGGTAAACCTATTGATCAAACTTTGTATAGAGGGATAATTGGCTCCCTTCTATACCCGACTGCTAGTAGGCCAGACATTATATATCTTTATACTATAAGGGAGGGAAAAAGGCAGCTTGGTGTAACATTTAATCCCAAAATACCCCCTCATTCTTTTAAGCTCTCTACTTCATTTGTGTGGTTTTTGGTCTTTTGTTCATCTTTTTTTTAATCATCAAATCCTGCACATGACAAAAGAGCCAAAAGCAACCACAGCAAAAGATGAGCTACTTTATCTCCTCCCCCAAAAACCATTAGTTCACGACTCTTTATGTTCTCCTGCTGCCCTCCCCCAAATGGGTCATATCAAGCAGCTTCGACCACGCATCCTCGACAGAGCTTCCTCCTCTACAGAGCTTCAACCATGCATCCTCGACAGACCCCTTCTTGGAAGCCGCCGGAAGCTGGGCCCATCTTGGATGCCGTTGGAAGCTGCGCCCTTCTTCGACTCCACTGGAAGTTACGCCCTTCTTTGCTACCGCCGGAAGCGACACCCTTCTTTTCCGCCGCTGGAAGCTTTAGCCAACAAAAATTTCTATGACTGGATATACACACCTTCCCGTGACTCTGCTACGAGTCCCTGCGTCGTAATTTCTTGCCACTTCCAGTACGTGTTTCTTCCTCCTTCGTTGACTACTGCTTGATTACTGCTTTGCCATCAAAAATTTTGTGACTGTTGCTTGATTGTCATTTTTCGATTTCTTCCTTGAAAGGGCCAATGCAGTGAGGATGGCCTCGAGAGAAGGATTTTTCTTTGATTGCCAATTTTGTGCTTGCTGCTTTAGCCATCAAAAAGTTATAGTTTTGTGACTGTCGAGGGATAAAACTCTCTCTCTCTTCTTCCTCTTGATTTCCTTCTTTAATTCAAGATGTCCTAAGTAGAGAGTGTGAGTGTTATTTTTTTTATTCTAGTCATTCTTTCTTTCGCAACGGCTAAAGCGCTATCTGGCCGGCCATCAACCATCGAAGCCTCTGAGTTTTGCCTCGCCTTTTATATTCCAATCGAAATTTATTCTGTTTTTTTTATTATACAGTAGTAGTTTTCTGTGCTGAATGGGGAAGAAGAGAGTGTGAGTATTTAACATGATTTTTTTTATCGTTAATGGCATCGTCATTATTTTTGTCTAATTTTAGATAGAGAAATGTGAATGATTATGAGTGGGGTTCTTCTTTTCGTATCACTGTAAACTTCATTTCGCTCTGGATGGCTCCGGAGGTTTGGTGGCTGGAAGTATCGACAACCAAGACCCGTTCCCTTTTTTTTGTTGCTTCCAAGCTCATCGAGCTGCTCAATAATGTCATCCATCAGGGTTTTCAAGAGGGATGCTGGGGGATGGGAATGCAGGTAGGGTTTTAGGGAGGCCGAAGCGAGAGGGAGGAGGCGCTTTTCGGGGGTGCATCTATGGATTTTGAGGTAATTTCATACATTTTCCCAAAATATTGTCGCCCTCCATGATTGTCGCCTCTGCCGGTGATTGTCGCCGACCTCGCAGAATATTGTCGCCTCCACCGATTGTCGCCGCATCCACCGAATGATGTCGCCCCCGCACGAGGTCCCCGCCCACGACCAATGTCACCCCCATGACAAATGTCGCTGTCCATGACCAATGTTGCCCCCACGACCAATGTCGCCCCCTACGACCAATGTTGCCTCCCCCGACAATTATCGCCGCCCCCGACCAATGTCGCAGCCCACGACCAATGTCGCCTCCCCGACCAATGTCACCCCTACCACCAATGTCACCGCCAACGACCATTGTCGCCGCCGCGACCAATGTCGCCCTACCACCAATGTCCATGCACCCGACTAATGTCGCCGCCCCCAACCAATGTCACTGCCCCCAACCAATGTCACCGCCCCCGACAAATGTCGCCGCCCCAGACCAATGTCGCCGCCCCGACCAATGTCGCCTCCCCCAAACAATGTCACCCCCACGACAAATGTCGGCCCGCACAGTGTCCCCTGTGCACGACTGCTTGTGCTACATATGTTTGTGCTAGATATCATGCACGGCCTAAAGAATCTCATTACTCCGCTGCTAAGAGGAATTTGAGATATCTGAAGGACACACCATATATTGGCCTTTGGTACCCAAAGAATAGGGATTTTGAACTAATAGTATTTTCAAATGCAGACTTTACAGGCTGTAGAGAAGACAGGAAAAACACATCAAGCGCCTGTCAGTTTCTTGGAAAAAGACTAGTGTCATGGAGCAGCAAGAAGCAAACAAGTGTTTCTATTTCTACTGTATAATTAGAATATATAGTTGCAAAGAGCTGTTGTGCACGGTTACTGTGGATATAACATCATCTTCAGGATTATAACATTTAGTTAAGTAGAAGTTCTTTATTCTGTGAATCTATTAGTGTAATCTCTATAACTAGGAATCCTGTCTCGCATAGCAGGACTAAGCACATAGAGATTAGATATCACTTTATAAGAGAGCATATGGAATATGAGGATATTAGTCTTGAGTTTGTACCAATAGACAAGCAAGTGACTGATATTTTCATCAAACCACTAGATGAAGAAAAGTTCAACACCTTTAAGTTTGAGTTGGGTATGTTGAACTTGGTTTAGCTTCAATTGCTCTTCACATTGTTTTGTTGCAGGAACTACATCATCTTGCAGGTTGTGTAGACTTGAAAATGGTATCAAGGATGGAATGTCTAAAGTCTAGGTGGAAGATGCTCTTGTTGAGGGGTAGCAAGTTCAACACCAATTGATTATCTATAATCAGAAAAAGGAGAAGATAATCACATATGGCCAGCTTCTCCCTCTATTTGAAGAAGTCAAAACGGGGGATAAGGTGACAAGGTGTCAATGCATCAAAATAGGGGGAGCAGGTGGTGTTCTCATACAAATGAAAAATGGTGAATCTTGTGAATCTTGTAGCAACACATGGGGAGTAGGTGATGTTCACCATACTAGTAGAAAAATGGGAAATGTGGTAACCCTTAACTCTCTATGTGGTAACCCTTAACTCTCTTGTGTTAATATATTATTGTCTATTATTACTGCATATGTTAGTGTATATCATTAACAAAGTTTTTTGAAGTGGTGTTTTGACTTCTTCAAATAGGGGGAGATTATTGAGTGCATTGATCCCAATGTCCCAGATTTGTAAGAAGTCAAACAAGTCAATGGTATACACATAGTTGTATTTGATGTATGTTTAAGTTTATGCATGCAGGTTAGTCTATGTCATATTGATTGAACAAGTGGTCCAAGTGACATTGACAGGTGGACTCAAAGAAGCTGATTGGAAAGGCAGGAAATTGCCTAAGTCCACAGGAGTTGAGTGGAGCAATCTCACTCAACGCCAGATGAACCAGAAGTCAGTGACATTGAAGAAAAATGACTAAGTCCACAGGCATTGAGTGAAGTCAGTTCACTCAACACCATACAACTAATAGCGCTAAGTGAAGTCAGGGCAGTCAAAGCCCAGCAAGTTGCAGTGCAGAAAAATGTCTAAGTACACAGACGTTGAGTGAAGCCAGTTCGCTCAACTCCATATAGCTAGCTGCACTGAGAGAGGGCAGGTAGTCAAAGCTTTAAGGTTTGGCAAGGTAGAAAAGTGGCTAAGTCCACAGGAATTGAGTGAAGTCAACTCACTCAATGCCAATTAGCCAAAAACATTGAGTCATGCTGTTTCTGTCAAAGCCAAAGCAAATCTGTCACAGAAAATTGGTTAAGTCCAGAAGCGTTAAGTGAAGCTTGATCATTCAATGCAATGCTGGTTATGTCAAAGCCAAAACAAATCTGTCACAAAAAATTGGTTAAGTCCAAAGTATTGAGTGAAGCTTGATCCTTCAACGCCATTCAGTCAAAGCCTTGGAAGAAAGACAGAAAATTCTATCTAAGTACAATAGCATTGATTTAAGTCAACTCACTCAATGCCAAAGGGAGAAAGCATTAATTATAGTCAACATACTCAATGTCTTTATGTAGAGTAGAATTTTTCTAAGTCTAGAATCGTTGAGTATAGTCAATACACTCAACGCCTTCATGCAGAGCAGAATTTTTCTAAGTCCAGAATCATTGAGTGAAGTCAGTTCACACAATGCTCTTAATGCCAAGGATGCAGAAAGGGCTGAAGATCAAGCTAAGGCAAAAAGCGTTGAGTGAAGCATATACACTCAACGCTCTCAATACCTGGACAAGCTGAGAAGTTGACTAAGTTAAAAAGCATTGAGTGGAGCTTACTCACTCAACGCCTAGCAGAGCTAAAAATTTTCTAAGTCCAGATTTGTTGAGTAATGCTTGTTCACTCAACGTACTCAATGCCTGGGTAGTTGTCTGAAATTTTCTAAGCCAAGAATGGCTGACGTCAGCAAAGTCAACAAAAAAGTCAACGAAGTTCAAAATGACTATGGAAGAGTTGTAATCCATTACTAATGGCACCGTCAGTCTCATTCTATAAAACTAAGAATATAATCAGCCGATTAAGCAGTGATACGTGTCAACCATCTCGCTGGATGACGGGATTATAAACAGAGGATGAGATCTGAATCAAATTAAGTCTTCTGAGCGATCAATTTTATTGGAACCCTACTTGTGATTTGGGCTAGGTTCACTATTAAGATTGATGACCCACCATGTATAGTCATGGTCATAAGTTAGTTCCAGGGTTAAGGTCAATCACATAAGGTTAGATTACTGAAACCTACCTTCAGAAGACTTCAGAGACTAAAGACTTAAGAGAAGGCAGTTTTGAAGATTGCTGAAAAGTCATTCGACGATAGCTGAACTCAACTTAACTATCATCGATCTCAGTTCGACGAACTCAGAGTTCCTTCTCTGAGTTGAGCTCAACGAAGGGTCAAGCTGAGATCGAAGAACTGTGAGCTTATATCAGAATCTCAACTCGACGAAGTGCCTTCTCTGCTCGACGAACTTGGAGCTCAGATTGGAAAAGATATTTTCTGTTCGACGATCTTGGAGCTCAACTCGACGAAGAAGAATTATCACCTCGATGAACTTGGAGCTCAGATCGACGAAAACATTACTGAGTTCGACTAACTCCATCCAGGTTCTGCTCGACTAAACGTCTCTACAGTTTCTCAGATCGACTAAAGCATCTTAATTATAAATATTAAGACAGTAATACTCTGATAATTAATGCTTAATATTCTCAAGAATATAGCTGTTTCTTGGCAGCATTAATTATGGATTTCACAGAGTTATTACTCTACCATATTTATTGGAACAGTTAAGGAAATACATTGAAGACAAAAATAGCTGTTCCAATTCCTAGAAAATATGTAGAGGACTTCAAGCAATTCGAATTTCAAATCAGCAATCAATATAAAAGAAAGTAATTTTTCAGAAGATTGCTCAGTCTTACAGTCCAGAATAAGAATAAGAGTTAGTCAGTAGAAGAAAGAAAAGAACATCTGCAACCAGAGAACAAGAAACAAATACAGAGAACATCTTGTTCATCATCTTCTTCTTCAAGCTTTTTTTTCTTCCAGTAACACAATATTCAATCTGAGACCAAAATCTCAATCTCTCAGAGACATTTACTGGAAGAAGAAGTGTTCATTCTTTGAAGGCCTACACCCTGAAGAAACGTTTCCTCTCCTGATCAGATTCTATAACTCGAGGGGGGGAGCTTTGACAACATCAACTATTCCACTTGTCTTCTCAGAGGATTAAGACAGAGAAGACATCATATTTTATTTTCTTTCACTATGTATAGGGTTATAACTCCCTTAACAAGTTAAACCTTTTGGTTCTCAAGTCTCCTGATCAAAAGACTTAGTTTGGTTTTTGGGCACCTGATCAAAAGCTCAAAGGGTTGCTAGATCTCCCTTAGAAAATAGATCTTGTGGTGACTGGGCACCTGATCAAAAACCTGTGTTGACGGGACACCTGAACAAAACCTGTGGTGGCAGGGAACCTGATCAAAAACCTGTAGTGGATTCCTACCAGGGTGGTAGAAGAGTGGATGTACCCAAGTTTATTGGGGAACTATTATAAATTTGCTTGTGTCATCTTGTTGTGCTCTACTTTTTATTTGGTGTGATGTGATATTTCTTTTCTTATATTTATAAGTATCACCTATTTTAATCCGCTGTAAAAATAACTTAAGGTTTTTAAAATACTCTATTCACCCCCCCTCTAGAGTTAGTTAGATCAATCACTCACTTTCCCTCAGTATCTGAGGTATCACTTTGAATTGGTATCAGAGGGATGAGTTACTTGGTTGTACAGGCTAACACCTAAAGCAAAAGATCTTTGTTTGATCTTATATACTCTAGTTGTCTTTTATATCATGGCACAAAATAAGGAGTATTCAAGAACCAGACCTTTATTGTACAATCTTAATAAATTTGCACTTTGGAAGGCAAGGATTAGGCTATATCTGAATTCCATTGATGAAGACATATACAATTCTATTTTGACAAGTCCCCCACAACCAGTGGAAACTACAAGCACAAGTGCTGTTCCACCACCTTAGTGGACTGAAGCACAAAAGAAGGCCAAGATTGCTAATGCCAAAGCAATGAATATACTGGCCCAAACTATGTCTGATGATATATTTCAGAAGGTTGTAGAATGCACTTCAGCAAAGTCCATTTAGGACTCACTGAATGCTATGGTGGCAGGATCTACTGATGAAAGGAAGGATAGGAGATCACAGTTGATCTCTCAGTATGAGAATTTTAAGAAGGAAGAGTCAGAGTCATTTGCAGACATATACAACAGACTCAGCCTTATAATTAATGAGCTGAAAACTCTGGACAAGGACATCCCTTTAACAGACATAAATTATAAGATTCTTATGTGCTTCCCTAACACATGGGACTCTAGGATCTGGCCAATCAAGGAAGCTAGAAGCCTGAATGAGATCTCCACTGAAACCTTGTTGGGCAAGCTCAAGTCTTATGAGCAACTCATCAAGACCAGAGAAGCTGAGCAAAGGACCACTTCATCTTCAGTAAGGAAAGAGCAAAGTATTTCCTTCAAAGCATGTGAAGAAGCTGAAACCACTGCAGATAATGAAGACCTACTGAGTCTCTTGTCAAAGAGATTCTTTAAGACGACAAGGAAGGATTTCAGAAGAAGATCATCCAGAAAAGATGATAAGACAAGTTATGATAAAACCCCCACTAAAGAAATAGTTTGCTATGAGTGCAGGAAACCTAGACATATACTACAAGAATGTCCAGAAGCACAGAAGAAAGACAAGAGAAAGGAGAAGGACTCCAGGAAGCATTCCAACAAGCCATCCTCCAGCAAATACAAGAAGAAAGAAAGAGGATTTGTTACTGAGACTTGGAGTGAATCTGAGTCAGAATCCTCATCCAGCTCCAGTGAGGATGAAGAAGAGGCCAAAGCCAGAGAAATATGCTTGATGATAATCAATGCCTCTTGCAGCAACTCTAATATTGCTGATTCAGAAGCAGACAATTCAGAAGATGAATTCATGTCAAAAGAAGATCAGGTAATCTCTTTTTTTGATTTTTCTTCTGATCAATTTAAAATTGATTTCAAATTATTATGTAATGATTTAATTAAATCTGAGAAGTAAATCAAACTTCTCAGAGAGAAGTTAATTGAATTTGAAAATATTTCTTCTAAAAAAAAAACTTAAAGAAGATCTAAAAACAACAAATGAACAAATACTATCTTTAGAAAACAAACTAAAAGAGGCTAAACAATTTGAAGAATTCCTAAATGGGAGAAGTATCAAATTGATAGATATCACAAGCACAGTGAATACCAGGCTTAATGGCAAGCTGGGCTTGGGAGCTTCATCTAATCAGCCTCCATCTTTATAGAAAAATATATTGTCTACCCCCATTAAATTTGTTTCAGAAAAAGGCAAAGAAAAGGTAGAAGTTAGAAATAAAGAAACAAAAATTTCACAGAAGAATCAACCTAAGAAAAAGAAAAGTTTTAACAAAAATAATGTTCAACATATTTCGTCGAACCAAGCTTGATGAAATGAATGCGGTTCGTCGAGCTCAGATCAACGAACTATGAACGCAGATTTTAGGAATAATTATTTGTCTAACCTCGCTCGATGAACTCAATATGTTTCGTCGAACTGCGATCAACGAACGAGGGGCTGTGAGAATGAACACTTTCATTCTGCGAGCAGACTTCGACGAACTCATCCCTATTCGTCGAACGCAGATCAATGAACCTATTATAATTAGTCGAACCCAGTCTCTTATAACCGAAACTTGAATTATTTTCAAAATTTTAAAACTAAAACATTTATTAATCCTTTTGCTCAGTACATTATTCCTCCTAGGAGATATCATCCAATTGGGTATAAGGACCAACCTGAATTTTCTTACATCTCCAGTTTTAAATTTGAATGAAATCAAGGACCCAAGGTTACCTGGTTCAAGAATAACTAATCTTGTTTTGTACTGGTAAAGAACTATCCTATCGCAGAGCAACAGTGGTATCTGGATAGTGGCTGTTCAAAACATATGACAAGAAGTAATAACAACCTGACAGATTTCAAAGCCAAGCTTGGACCAAAGGTGTTTTTTTGGAGACTCCAACTGTGGACAGATAGAAGGATATGAAAATGTCAAAGTTGGAGCTGTTACCTTCAGGAAGGTAGCATATGTAAGTGGTCTCAAGCATAACCTAATATCCATAAGCCAGTTATGTGATGAAGGTTATCAGGTATCATTCAATTAGTCATCTTGTATTATTACTTTTGATAAAAACAAAACTGTTTTAACTGGAATTAGACAAAGAAACATATATGTAGTAAACTTTAAATCTGCTAATACAAAAATTTATCTATTTAATCAAATTAGTTTAGCAAATAATTTATGTCATAAGAGACTAGACCATGTAAACTTTAGAAATATTGCTAAACTATCTTGGGACAACCTTGTTAGAGGACTGCCTTCTGGTTCTTACAAGAAGGAAGGACTCTGCAGGGCTTGTCGATTAAGCAAGCAAACAGAAAATAGTTTCAAATCCATAAATAAAAATGATTCACCCAGAATTTTGTACCGGCTACATATGGACCTTTTTGGCTGTATTGCTGTACAAAGTTTGGGAGGAAAGTCATACACTCTAGTTATTGTTGATGACTTCTCTAGATTCACTTGGGTGTTCTTCGCAATTTGTGCTTTAGTCCGCTATTGACCGCTTGGTCCAACAGCACCTGCAAGCAACAAAACCACCGCACGGCGACAAACAAAAGCAACGGTCAGCAATGCTGACCAAATTATAACGATCCCGCCCCCAACTCGGGGCGGCGATGCTCATTCCCTGTATTTTATTAGCATAAGCGAGCAATATAGTATTGTCACAACAACACAGGCGTAGGCTCGCACGGCCACACACCCCGTGCACTCAGGGCACATTCTCAGTGAACCGACCAATGTCACGTCAATTTAAGCCATAGACATTTCGGACTCACCACCGCCACTTTGACGGCCAAACATATGAGCTATTTGTCTTCTCGGCATGGGTCACGACAATTTAAGCCATAGACCTCCGAACACACTCATCTATGCCAACGGCTCTAACCGAACGACATAGAAATGGGTACGGTTCCATCTAACCCGTTCTCACATCACAACGACATTTTAAGCCATATGCACGGGTCAAACTTCTCCCGAGTCCCGTTTCCGTCACACAATTCACATAACTAGGTTATGTTCAAGTTGGCTCTCAAGGCCTCCAAGTTGGCAAGATCACGCATCCGCCCAGTTTTCCGGGTGCACCTTAGGGTTAATCCCCAAGGCTCCCTGTTGCAATCAACCATGTAGAAAACCCGAAAAACAACCAATCGCACGGAGTCTTCTCCGGCATTTATGCAATGCAACATCACCGATCCAGACCAACATGTCCGGGTAGGCTTCACACATCATGCCTATGTCCGTTCTCGCTTACGGACTCTACACAACGGGGACTTGACACATCTACCCGAAGGAACGCCTCCAACTCACCGCAAACTCGCGAGAGCGGGCTTCCTATGCAAAGAAGGAGGGCTTCACATGCTCAAGAAGAGAATCGTTACCCTAGCGTTCCTCTTTGGCAGCCATGGAAAAGTAAGCGGATGAAAAGCACCGCACTCTCTTTGCCTCCGTAGATCCGAAGTCGGCTCGCGATTTGGAGCTTCGAAGCTCCTCCAATGGCTGAATCTAGCTTCTTCTTCTTCCTTAGCTCTCACCTCTCTCTTGACTTAGAAAGAGAACCACTCATGTAAAAGTGAGGGTTTCAAAGGTCCAATCCCGGGTATATCCCATCAGGAACAACCCCCAGCCGTTGGATCCCAAAATAAGGAAACGAATGGCTACGATTCGTAGCTGAAAAGTAAAACCTAGGCCGAACACGGCCTGGCACACGCCCGTGTCCAGGGCCGTGTCCCTCATTCGCCGTCAAAATCGATGCGCCTGGAACAACACACGGGCATCCGACACGCCCGTGTTCGACCTGACATGCCCGTGTTCCAACTGACACGACCGTGTGGTCGGCAGTGTGCCTCCATCGACACAGCCCGAAAATAACCCGAGACTCACACGGGTTCTTGGACACGCCCGTATCCTAAACTGTGTCCACTCGAACACGCCTGGGCTCCAGGCCGTGTTCACGGTCTCGACACTTCGTCGAGCGAAGTTCGTCGACTTGCTGACACGGCCTTTGACACGCCCGTGTCCTAGGCCGTGTGCCTTGTCTCGACACATCATTGAGCGAAAATGTTGACACCCCGGGCCGGTTGTCGACACTGGCTCGACACGCCCTGAGACACTCCCGTGTCTCAGGCCGTGTGTCCCGTCTCGACACTTCGTCGAGTGCAAATATCGACTTCGCGGCCAAGTAGTCGACTCCAGCCTGACACGCCCTGGGACACGCCCGTGTACCAGGCCATGTGCCTCCTGCCAGATTCCAAATCTGGCCCAAAACATCCCCCGTCGCTCTTTTGAGTTTCGGGGCGTTACAACTCTCTCCCTCTTAAAAGAATTTCGTCCACGAAATTATATAAAGGAAAGACATGTACAAAATTAAATTGTACCTGAGCGGAACAACTCCGGACACTCGTCAAGCATAGTCTGCTCTCATTCCCAAGAGAGCTCCTCACGACCGCAATTGTCCCATCGGACCTTGACCATCCTGATCTCTTTATTGCGTAGCCGTTTGAACTCCGATTCCTCAATCCGCACGGGCTTGACTCTTGTCGTCAACCCACTATCCACCGGCACTTGATCAACCGCGATCACTTGCGAAGGCTCTTGCACCGCCTTCCGAAGCACCGAAATATGGAATACATCATGTAAACCACTAAGCTCCATTGAAAGCTTCAACCGATAGGCTGCTTCACCAACCCGCTCCAAAACCTCAAACGGCCCAAGGTACCTCGGGCTTAGCTTTTTCAATCGCCGCACCCGCGAGACACCCTTGAACGGCTTGATCTTTAAGTACACATAGTTGCCTACAGTGAACTCCACGTTCTTGTGCTTGGCATTATAGTACTTTGTGCCTGACGGTCTTGAGCGATTAACAACCTCTCCCGAATGGTACGCACCAACGAAGTAGCATCCTCCACTTCTAATCACTTATACAACTTTGACTCACCCGTTTCTAGCAAAGACAACGGCGTGCGACATTTTCTACCTTATAGGGCCTCGAAGGGCGCCATTTGAATACTCGCTTGGTAGTTATTGTTGTACGTGAACTCCACCAAATAAAGATGGTCTTCCCATTGCTTTCCAAAATCCAAGACACACATGTGAAGCATGTCTTCCATAGTTTTATTGACCCTCTCGGTCTGCCCATCTGTTTGCGGATGGAAGGCTGTGCTGAATTTTAGCTTTGTTCCCAAAATTTGCTGCACAAGCCTCCAATCATTGGACGTGAACCGCCCATCTCGGTAACTCACGATGCTGCGGGGCACACCGTGAAGCCGTACAATGTTATCCACATACAGTTTTGCCAACTTCTCCACCGGATCATCCTTCCTATGCGGAATGAAATGTGACACCTTCGTTTGCCGATCTACGACCACCCAAATGGCGTCGTTCCCCTTTTGCGACCTTGGCAAACCGTGCACAAAGTTCATAGAGATGTCGTCGAATTTCCACTCCATAATAGGCAAGGACTTAAGAAATCCTCCCGGCTTTTGGCACTCCGCCTTCACCAAGGCGCAAGTTTGGCACTTCGCCACATAGAGCGCCACATCCTTCTTTAAACCCGGCCACCAAAACAGTTTCTTAACGTCGTGGTACATCTTTGTGCTCCCCGGGTGAATTGAGTACTTGGTATGGTGTGCCTCGTAGAACAATTCCACCCGCAAATTATCCACACTTGGGACGCACAGACGACCATATTTCCAAAGTAATCCGTCCTCCACAACGAATTGGGAATTTGACCCATCCAGAGCCTTTACCATGAACTGCTTCATATGGACATCCATATCCAAAGCCTGCCGAATCCGATCAGCCAGGTCATATTGGACTTCAGTCCAATTCAGTACTGCTTCAGTACTTGATTGCTTATCCACACAAACAATCTCCAATGCTTCCAACTCCCGCACCAACCGCTCATCATGCACTGATAGCCAATTGGCTTGAGCTGGGGCCCGACGACTCAACGCGTCCGCAACCGCATTACCCTTACCAGGCACGTAGTGGATCTTCAATGTATAGTCCCCTAGGAACTCCATCCATCTACGCTGCCGCATATTCAGATCTTTCTGATCGATCAGATACTTCAGGCTCTTATGATCGTTGTAGATATCAATCTTCACACCGTACAAATAGTGTCTCCACAGCTTCAAGGCAAAAATCACGACCGCTAACTCTAAGTCATGGACCGGATAATTCCTCTCGTGCACTTTGAGCTGTCTCGAGCCATAAGCTATTACACTTCCGTGTTGTAGTAGCACACAACCCAAACCGCTGCCCGAAGCATCGCTATAAATCTCATAGCCTTCGGTCCCACATGGCGAACTCAGTATAGGCGCCGTGGTCAACCGGTATTTCAACTCCTCAAAATCTCGCGCACACACCGGCTTCCAAACGAACTTCTGCTCCTTCCTCGTCAAAGTGGTGAGAGGTAACGCTATCCGCGAGAAGTTCTCTACGAAGCGCCTATAATAGCCGGCAAGCCCCAGAAAGCTCCGGACTTCCGCTACCGTAGCAAGCTCAGGCCACTCCCGTATCGCAACTATCTTCGCCTGATCCACAGCAATACCCTCTCCACTCACTATATGACCGAGGAACGCCACTAAGGATAACTAAAACTCGCACTTCGAGAACTTGGCATACAACTGATTCCTCCTTAGCGTCTCCAAAACCAAATGAAGATGCTTGAAGTGATCTTCCTCACTCTGCGAGTACACCAAAATATCGTCGATGAAGACGATAACAAAATGGTCCAAGTACTCCCTGAAGGTCCTATTCATCAAATCCATGAACACTGACGGCGCATTAGTCAGCCCAAACGGCATGACCGTAAACTCGTAATGCACGTATCTCGTACTGAACGCTGTCTTCGGGATATCACTCTCCCTTATTCGCAGCTGGTAGTACCCGGACTTGAGGTCCAACTTCGAGTACACCGTCGACCCGACCAACTGATCAAAAAGATCATCGATCTGGGGGATCGGGTACTTGTTCTTTTCCGTCAACTTGTTGAGCTCCCGATAATCAATACATAGCCTCAAGCTTCCATTCTTCTTACTAACAAAGAGGACCGGCGCGCTCCAAGGCGAAGAACTCGGGCGCACATACCCTTGCTCCAACAACTCTTGCAGTTGAACTTTCAGCTCCGCCATTTCCTTAGGCGCTAGCCGATAAGGAGATCGTGACACAGGCTTTGCACCTGGAACTAACTTAATCGTGAAATCTATCTCCCGTTGAGGCGGGGCTCCAGGAAGATCTCTAGGGAACACATCAGGGTATTCTGATACCACTGAAATACTATCCAACGTGTGCTTCGGCTTCGCAACCTCCACTAGTGTAAAGAACAGTTCTGCACCGGCATGAACCGCCTTCACCACCTGAAGAGCAGACATCAACGTCTTGCTCGACCCCTTTAAGCCCGTAAAAGTCATCTCACGACTTGCTCCCAACTTCACGTCCTTGCGACCGCAATCAATATAGGCTTGCTGCTCCGAGAGCCAGTCCATGCCAAATATAACGTCGAATTCCACCAACGGAAGTAACGATGCTTGCAGATCGAACTCCTGATTCCCAATACGAATCTTAACATCGCAGATCCTATCCGCGCGCATCGAACACCCATTGGGCAACAACACATCCAACTTATCCTTCACCATGGAAGAAGGGACTCCGATGCGTAATATAAATCCTTCGGACAAGAAGGAGTGTGAAGCTCCCGTATCGAAGAGTGCTCTTGCCAGATTTTCACAAATCAAAACAAATCCTAAACCAGCTGCGGTAAGGTAATATGTGCATAACAAGTATTTAAAAAATTAACTTGCTATAAAATAAACCGTACCTGTCACCACATCCGCCTGTTTGATGGCCTCCTGTTGGCCAAGATTATACACCCTTGATTGGGATGGAGCATAGTGGGACACGGTTGACTCCACCGCCTTGCCCTTCTCTTCATAAGTCGCTCCTGGCCTCCTTTCGGACTTGGGACGTCCGCTCCAACAATCGCGGGCAAAGTGCCCCGACTTTCCACAAGTGAAACATGCGCCCGGGGTCCGACTCGTAGTCGCCCTAGAAGCACCAGAAGGAGCTGGACCCGAAGTCCTATGCTTCTTGAAGAACCTTCGATAGCCGGACTTTGAAGTAGTCGGCACTTTGAACTCAGATTTCTTATCACCAATGCTCTTCTTTGCCTGAACATTTTTCATGTCCTTCTCCAAGGACCGGGCCGTGTTGACCAAGGTCAAGAAATCCTGCGTCATCGTCCCCGAGAGTAGTAACCTCAACTCATCTCTCAACCCTTCGTAGAATCGATTCGTCTTGCGCTCCTCATCCGCAATGGTGGAGCTAGCATAACTACTCAAACGAGTAAACTCGTGGAGATATTCATCCACGGTACTGTCCCCTTGAACCAACTTCAAGAACTCGTTCTCCAACGCTATCCTATGCGTTGAAGGGAGGTATCTAGCCAAGAACAATCTCGAGAACTCCTCCATCGAGACATCAACAAGTTGCCTACCTCTCAATAGATGCAGCTCCAATCCTTCCCACCACATTCTCGCTTCACCGTCCAAAAGGAACGTAGCAATGGTGGTCATTTGCCACTCCTCCGTCTCCGTTGCTGTCATGACTCTCTTCACCCTGGAGAGCCAGTCTTCAGCTTGAGATGGGGTTCCCAACCCCGAGAATACCAGAGGATTAAAGCTCATAACATGCTTGAGCTGTCTCTCGGTTTACCCTCCTTGGCAATACCGGTTCCTCTACCACCTGCTCCACTCTTCGCTGCTCAGCCGCTTGCAGCGGTACCAGCTCCATCACAGGGGCGGGCTGCTGCGTTTGCCTTGCAGGCTGCGCATTAATCATGGCCAACACTGCTTTGGCCACCAATCGTATGGTCTCAGCCGATAAAGGTGTTGCAGGAGCTTCATTAGGTGCACTGCTAGCCTCAGAAACTCGACGTTCCGACGGCCTAGCACCACTTCTGGTCACCTATAGTGGTATAAAACACCGTTAAGCGACCAAATAAAATTGCAAACCACAATTATACGAACACGCAGGTTCCCCAAACACGTGTATTTTTCATTCCTAAGTGGACATTCATGGGTTCTTTTACTGTTATAACGATGACGCACACACATGTGCTCACCACCCCTTAAAAAGAATTCGCCCACGAATTCAATTTAAGCCCGACCAAAACCAATAGTCTGATACCAAATTGTAACACCCCTATCCATCGCATAGCATATAGCAGTAGGTCCGGCCGGGGCCCGACGCCATATACCACAGACAGACCGGGGTGGTTACTCATGGAAACCATCCAACCAATCCAACGTCCTACACAGAGCATTCTAGCGGAAGCAGTTTATAAAAGTTGCAATTAAGAACCCAGCACATAGAGCACGAATGTCCACTAATACACCAAATAGGAATGTCGTACATACACGAGTATAAGCCTTAAGGCCTTACAAAATAGTTTACTTCAATATTACATGTTTTACAAACCACGTCACGCAGGCCGATCATACATGAGTAAAAGCAGTAAACACTCCAATTAGGCCTTCGAGGGCCGGCTTCGCAATTTGTGCTTTAGCCCGCTATTGACCGCTTGGTCCAACAGCACCTGCAAGCAACAAAACCACCGCACGGCGACAAACAAAAGCAATGGTCAGCAATGCTGACCAAATTATAACGATCCCGCCCCCAACTCGGGGCGGCGATGCTCCTTCCCTGCATTTCATTAGCATAAGCGAGCAATACAGTATTGTCACAACAACACAGGCGTAGGCTCGCACGGCCATACACCCCGTTCACTCAGAGCACATTCTCAGTGAACCGGCCAATGTCACGTCAATTTAAGCCATAGACATTCCGGACTCACCACCGCCACTTTGACGGCCAAACATATGAGCTATTTGTCTTCCCGGCATGGGTCACGACAATTTAAGACATAGACCGCTGAAGACCCTCATCTATTCCAACGGCTCTAACTGAACGACATAGAAATGGGTATGGTTCCATCTAACCCGTGCTCACATCGCAATGACATTTTAAGCCATATGCGCGGGTCAAACTTCTCCCGAGTCCCGTTTTCGTCACACAATTCACATAACTCGGTTATGTTCAAGTTGGATCTCAGGCCTCCAAGTTGGCAAGATCACGCATCCGCCCAGTTTTCCGGGTGAACCTTAGAGTTAATCCCCAAGGCTCCCTGTTGCAATCTACCATGTTGAAAACCCGAAAAACAACCAATCGCACGGAGTCTTCTCCGTCATTTATGCAATGCAACATCACCGATCCAGACCAACATGTCCGGGTAGGCTTCACACATCATGCATATGTCCGTTCTCGCTTATGGACTCTACACAACGGAGACTTTACATATCTACCCGAAGGAACGCCTCCAACTCACTGCAAACTCGCGAGAGCGGGCTTCCTATGCAAAGAAGGAGAGCTTCACATGCTCAAGAAGAGAATCGTTACCCTAGTGTTCCTCTTTTTCGCCATGGAAAAGTAAGCGGATGAAAAGCACCGCACTCTCTTTTCCTCCGTAGATCCGAAGTCGGCTCGCGATTTGGAGCTTCGAAGCTCCTCCAATGGCCGGATCTAGCTTTTCTTCTTCCTTAGCTCTCACCTCTCTCTTTACTTAGAAATAGAGCCACTCAAGTAAAAGTGAGGGTTTCAAAGGTCCAATCCCGGGTATATCCCATCAGGAACAACCCCCAGCCATTGGATTCCAAAATAAGGAAATGAATGGCTACGATTCGTAGCTGAAAAGTAAAACCTTGGCCGAACACGGCCTGGCACACGCCCGTGTCCAGGGCCGTGTCCCTCATTCGCCGTCAAAATCGACGCGCCTGGAACAACACCCAGGCATCCGACATGCCCTTGTTCGACCTGATACGCCCGTGTTCCAACTGACACGGCCGTGTGGTCGACCGTGTGCCTCCATCGACACAGCCCGAAAACAACCCGAGACTCACACGGGTTCTTGGACACACCCGTGTCCTAACCCGTGTCCACTCGAACACGCTTGGGCTCCAGGCCGTTTTCACGGTCTCGACACTTCATCGAGCGAAGTTCGTCAACTTGCTGACACAGCCTTTGACACGCCCGTGTCCTAGGCCGTGTGCCTTGTCTCGACACATCGTCGAGCGAAAATGTCGACACCCCGGGCCGGTTGTCGACACGGGCTCGACACGCCCTGAGACACGCCCGTGTCTCATGCCGTGTGCCCCATCTCGACACTTCGTCGAGCGCAAATGTCGACTTCGCGGCCAAGTAGTCGACTCCAGCCTGACATGCCCTAGGACACGCCCGTCTCCCAGGCCGTGTGCCTCCTGCCAGATTCCAAATCTGGCCCAAAACGTCCCCCGTCGCTCTTTTGAGTTTCAGGGCGTTACATACCCTGTCTGTGTGAGAAGTTAGATGATTTAAACCATACCCAAGAGGTCACATTTCATCCTTCTCCACAGATTGATGAAAAAAGTGAAGAAGAAAGTGCTGAAACAGTTGAACCCACAACAACAAATATAATTCGACAAGAGCAATTAATCCCACAAGCTATTGATGAACCAACTCCTCCTGTTGATCTTGTCACACTTAGAGATCATCTCAAATCTCAAGTGATTGGAGACATATCAGCTAGTGTGCAAACAAGACATCATCTCAACCAAGATCTGATGCATGCTTGCTTCATTTCTCAAATTGAGCCTCAATCCATAAAAGATGCAGAGTAAGATCCCAACTGGATTATTGCAATGCAAGAGGAGCTCAATCAATTTAAGAGGTGTAGAGTTTGAGATTTAGTTCCAAGACCCAAAGACTACCCAGTCATTGGAACTAAATGAGTCTTCAGGAACAAATTGGATGCACAAGGATCTATTGTGAGGAACAAAGCAAGACTAGTAGCCTAAGTTTATTCACTGGAAGAAGGCATTGACTATGATCAAACCTTTGCTCCTATTGCAAGACTTGAAGCCATCAGGATATTTCTTGCATATGCTGCCTATCTGAAGTTCAAAGTATATCAAATGGATGTCAAGAGTGCATTCCTCAATGGAGAACTAAAAGAGGAAGTTTATGTTGAACAATCTCCAGGTTTTATCTACTTAACTCATCCATCTTATGTTTTTAAGCTGCATAAAGCTCTTTATGGTTTAAATCAAGCTCCAAGAGCTTGGTATCTAACCTTAACTATATTTCTTTTAGAACATAAGTTTATTAGAGGCATGGTAGATATGACTTTATTCATTAGACATCATAAATCAAAAATTTTGCTAGTCCAAATCTATATAGATGATATAATATTTGGCTCTACTGATTCCAAACTTTGCAAAAGGTTTTTTGACTTGATGCATTCAAAGTTTGAAATGAGTAGCATGAGTGAACTATCCTACTTCATTGGTCTCCAAGTGAAGAAAACCCCTGATGGTATCTTTATATCCCAGTCAAAATATGCTAAAGAGCTACTCAAAAGATTTGAGATAACTGATGCCTCAGCCACGAAAACACCCATGCCATCCAATATTGTAGTTGATTCTGATTAATAGGTCAAACCAGTTGATCAAAAAACATATAGGGCTATTGTTGTGTTCTTATTGTATCTTGCAGCTAGTAGGCTTGATATTATGTTTGATACTTGCATTTGTGCTAGATTCCAAGTCAGTCCTATAGAATCTCATCTTATTTTATTAAAAAGAATTTTAAGATATATAAATGGTTGTCCTAATCTAAGACTCTGGTATCCTACTGAGTTAGAATTTGAATTATCTAGATTCTCAAATGCTGACTTTGCTGGATATAGAGTTGACAGGAAAAGCACATCAAGAACTTGTCAATTCCTTGGTGATAGGCTTATGTACTTGTTTTTGCAAAAAGCAAACTTCTGTGTCAACATCAACTGCTGAAGCTGAATACATAGCAGCAGGTAGTTGTTGTTCACAAATTTTGTGGATTCAAAATTAGCTCCTGGATTATGGTTTCAACTTAAATAATTCAACTATATATTGTGATAACACCAGTTCAATTTCTATTATACAAAATTCAGTGCATCATAGTAGGACAAAACATATAGAGATTAGACATCATTTCATTAGAGATTGTGTGCACAAAAATAAAATTAAACTTGTCTTTATCTCTACTGATTTACAAAGAGCAGATATTTTCACCAAACCCTTAGATGAAAGAAACATATGTTCTTCCTAAATCAGCTAGGTATGATTAATGGAGAAGCTTTAATTTGATTTCTGTCTGTGATCGACAAACTGTTCATGTTTCTTCGAACGGAGATCGACGATCTATGAACTCTTCGTGGAGTGTTCGTCGAACGGAGATCGACAAACCTTCCTTTGCAAAACTTTTTCGTCGAATGAAGATCGATGAAATTTGTCTCAAAAAAGTTTTTTGTCGAACGAAGAATGATGAACTGTTTTCCCCCTCTTCAGACTTAGATCGACGCTTTTATTTCTTTATGAGATTTTTCGTCAAACTGAGTTCGAATTTTTTAATGTTTCGTCGGATGGAGTTTTATTTTCATCTTCTGAAAACTTATAATAGGGTTTTCATCGAACTCCATCCCGCGCTTTCCAGTTCTTGTGCACTTGATCTTTTATTTTTGCAGTCATGGAGATTTCGGCGGCGACCCTCTCTGGAATAAAATTTGATGCAGGGTTTGACATCGACATCGATTTGTTCAACCATTCCGATCAAATCTTCAAGAACATACTTCAGTTGTTTGAGACACCACAGTTGAGACAGTTCATGACTCTAAGGATCAAACTTCCAGTGCAGGAAATCAAGGAATGGGTATTCACAGCAACCTTTCCAGATCAAACCTCCATTACTGGATCAATTTCTGGACACCAGTTTTTTCTTACCCCTGCTATTCTAACTAAAGTGTTTGGATTTATTAATGGAGAAGATGATTTTGAACTATCTAGCACTGAGTTTGAGGATATGCTAGTTATAATGGGTCACTCACAGGGAAACCCTAACAAAATGCTAAAGAAGATCTTGTCTGCTGAATATAAGTTCTTAGCAGATGTAGTTGGTAAGGTAATCTTGGACAAACACTCTACCCATGACTACATAACCAAGCACCAATTCCTTCTAATGTGTACCCTGGTTAATCAAAAATCAGTGAACTGGGGAGAAATTGTGTTTGATTTGATTAAGAAGAAAATTAGTAAGAAGGATGTCAATTTTAGCAAAATTCTGGGAATCTTCTTACACGCAAAGGTTCCAAAATTATTGGCCTCCCAGACCATATTCATAAAAGCCTCTAAGAGGCTTAGCCTTCTTTGGCAGATGGGAGAGGGTCATTACCAAGCTTTCCAGGGCTTCCTCTTCCAGGATAGCTTTAGAGGACACCAGGGCTGCAATAGCCACTTCACCAACCCCTGAAGAAGCTCCTACTACTCATATTTCCTTAATCAACTCCCCTCCATCTCCACATCATCCTCATATTTCCTTCATTATCTCTCCTCCATCTCCACATCATCCAATAATTCCTTCATCAACTCCCCTTGTTGATGTTTCTACACTTCAACAATCTTCTACTTCCATCACTTCTGTATCACCATCCAGAACATCCTCACCAGTCCACATTCTTGAGGAAACACCATCTCCACCTCCGCAATCTTCTCTACCATCACATCTACCATCACATCTACCATCACATATTGATTACATTAATCCCCAATTGTCATCTCTCAATTTTGATATATTATCATCTCTATCTCCACAACCATCTCCACAACATTCCAATATTCAGGAAGATACTATACTCCCTGATATCTTTCCATCCAACATTCCAACAGACATTCCAACACCATCCATTCTACAAGCATTCACTATCTGTCCAACCTGCTTGAAAGTGAGAGTTAGACTTGATTTACTCTAGAGGGGGGGGGGGGTGAATAGAGTAATAAAAAATCTTTTTACTATTTAAGAAATAATATCAGAGTAATGTCTTGAGAGATATCAGATTAATAGTAAGCTAAAAGTTATCCTAAGTTAAGCTATTCTAATACAACACATATAACCTAATCTATCACAGACACAGCAAGAACAAAAACAAAAGGCAACCAGACAACACAAAAAAGTTTTATAGTGGTTCTCCAACCGGGTATATCCACTCTTCTACCACCCTGGTAGGAAACTACTACAGGTTTTGATCAGCTGACTGCCACCAATGAGCTTTTGATCAGGTGCTCAAAAACCAACTCAAGTCTTTTGATCAGGAGACTTGCAACCAAGGAATAACTTTTGAAGGGAGTTAAGAACCCTTTGTACAAAGAGGGGGTGAGAGAGTTATGGTGTCTTCTCTTTCTCAAAACAACTGAGAAAACTAGTGGATCTTGATGTTGTCAAAGCTCCTCCTGAGATGAAGATTTGTTCAGGAAGAGTGGAAGCTTTACAGGGTGAGTAGGTATTCTTGAAAAGATCTCCAGAAAGCTGTAGACAGATAGAAGTTGACTGTCTCTTTTTAGCTTACTGGAGGAAGAACCCTTGATGAAGACAGACAGAGCCTTTTCTTGAATAATTTTTGGTGCCTGTCTTTCTTTTTGTTCTACTATCCTTGTTGTCTGTTGTGTTTTGTTGTCGACTGAAAGAGAAGAATATCTTTTATATATCTCTGTCTAATTTCTCCTTTGAATTTGAATTGTATGCACTGAATGCTGACTGCCTGGAGAATGAAAATCCGGCTAGAGAGAATATTGCATTAATGGATTTCCCTAACTGTCCTATTAAAAAATGGCAAGTAATAATCCTGATGAATACCATAATCAATGCTGCCACTAACGGCTATTTCCGGAGAATATAAGCATTGATTATTCAGAAATTGCTGTAATAGAATAAGGACAAAAAGAAGGGAAAATTCCAAGTCTGGAACTGCACAGCAACGTCGAACAGAGAACAGAATTCGTCGACTTGAGTCCAGAGTACGTCGAGCTGAGAAATCTTGTTCGTCGACTTGGGAATCCTTGTTCGTCGACCTGAGAACTAAGTTCATCGACCTGAGAACTAAGTTCGTCGACCTGAGATCAGCTAACTGCTTTCTGTGAAGAACTTCCCATTTCTGTGCTCTAAGTTCGTCGAGCTGATAATGTAACTTCGTCAACCTGAATTCAGAGAAAGGATTGTGGACTTAATGTTTTGAAGTTGATCACCCAGAATTCGTCGACCTGAGCTCAAATAACATCGAGCTCAACTCAGATAATTTGCACTGAGTTCGTTGAGCGGAGCATGACTTTCGTCGAGCTGAGCTCGATGAACGTCGAACTCACTTTCCTAAACTTGATTTTCTTCTAAGTCTGAGTATTTTGCAGTCTTCTGTTGGCTGGTCCATGTGTGGTTGTTTCTAGGGACTTATCCTAAACTCTAGAACACAGACATGACCCTGGCTATACATGTTGGGTCAATTATCCTAGATAGTGAACCTAGCCCAAATCAAACTAGGGATCCAACACTGCTCCATGCTATCTTCTGCTATATCAGTAAGCATTCTTGAGCTCATTACCCCTACACTCAAGACACTTATAGCTGAGGCCATTGCTCTACTTGTTATTTCCATCACTACACTCTATTCAAAGCTTGCTCCTTTCTCCACTGTCCCTTCTTCTAAGGGCCTAGGTTCAGGACTCTCTGAATCCAGGCAGGGGGAGATGTTCAATGAAGAAGCTCTAGTAACTCATGAAGAACCTCCAGTAGCAAATCCAGCAACAGTAAGTCCAGCAGCAGTAGTAATTCCAGCAGAAGATGATACAGAAATGATTCCAGTCTGTGCAGAAGAAGAAGCACCAGATTTTTCTATTCCAGAAATAATCACTGTTGGTGATTTTATTCTTAATCCCACAGTTGATCTTTCCTCATTACTTTATTATTTTGATACAATTTCCAATAGCAATCTTCCAGTTTTTGATACTTATTCTAAAGCAATAGTCAGTTATATAGCACCAATAAGTCCTGAAGTATTGGAACAACTAAGGACTAGTTTTATAGTTAAAGAGAATATTATAGATCAAATAACTACTATAGAGCCAAAGGCTCTCTCACCTCCAACATTTGGTTGGGCTGAATGCCCCATGCCTAATCTTGATGATTTCTTATTTGAGGATATAGATAGAGAAATTATAGAGCGAGAAGTTCAAGTACAGCCTCAGGCTGAGGAAGAAATTGTAGTTGAACAGCCACAAGCTGAGTTAATAGATACAAGTATAATGTCACTAGCTCATCTAGTACTTTCTGAGGCAATGCTTAAATAGATTAATGCTCTTTATGATAATCTTGCAGATGAATCTGATGATGATGATGAAGAGTTAGATGACTCAGACGATTCTAGTTCTAAAAAGAGAAAACTCCAGAAGAATGTTCCCCCCAAGGCTGCTCCTAAACCCTATCCTACTGCTGATACTCCCTACTTTATTCTGCATAATATTACTCTCGCTCCAGATATTTCTCACTGGATGAGATACTCAAAGAATGAGATGAAAGCAAGGAAGAAGTGTAGGAGATACTCTCCACCACCATAATTCAGGAGTGGTCCTCCTCCTCCTCTTCGCAGCAAGATCAGCAAGAAACATTTCTCAAGTACAAAGGTCTACATCTTCTCATTCTACCAGACCATCTTACAGCAGCAGCAGACAGCAGCACAACTCCCAAGGCAGTAAACAACAACATAGGAAGCAAATTAGTCAGCAGTAGACATCTAAAGAAAGTCAGAAAGAAAAATCAAGTCTAGAAAGACCTCCCTCTCCAACATATGATCCAGAATTGGATCCTAATTCTAGAATGGTCAGGTTTAATGAGCTGATACCTCTATCTCAGATAAGGAACGTCAGGGAAGAAGGAAAAGATTCCTCTCAATTTTCTACCATGTCATCATATAGGAAGAAGGAATTGGACTAATATCAGGTAAAGAATCTTTTTAATGTTGATACTTATATGAACTTGCATCCAGAAGCAGTAGTGCCCAGAGTTGCATCTGTGAAGATTCTGGGTGTTGTAGACATGAAGATGACTCAGAGAGAAGCAGAGGATCCTAGCAGAAAGTTGATTTTCACAAAACTTGCTTCACCTTCATATGCCTCAAAAAAATCATAATCTTCTGATTTTGCATTTTTGAACTTTATTAATGATTATATATATATTCACAAGGCACATTTGTTTATATCTGATGAATGTGTTATAATTCTGTCAAATATTTTTATTGCTTTGTGATTTTGTTTATTTTTATTTTGTATAGTGACCTCACCCAAATAGGGGGAGATTGTTGGAACCATACTTGTGATTTGGGCTAGGTTCACTATTAGGATTGATGACCCACCATATATAGTCAGGGTCATAAGTTAGTTCCAGGGTTAAGGTCAATCACATATGATTAGATTACTAAAACTACCTTCAGAAGACTTCAGAGGCTCAAGACTTAAGAGACAAAGCCATTTTGAAGATTGCAGAAAAGTCGTTCGGCGATAGCTGAACTCAGTTCGACGATCGTCGATCTCAGATCGACGAACTCAGAGTTCCTTATCTGAGTTGAGCTCGATGAAAGTCCAGCTGAGATCGACGAACTATGAGCTTATATTAGAATCTCAACTCGATGAAGTGCCTTCTCAGCTCGATGAGCTTGAAGCTCAGATTGGCAAAGATATTTTCTGTTCGACGATCTTAGAGCTCAGCTCGACGAAGGAGAATTATCAGCTCAATGAACTTGGAGCTCAGACTGACAAAAACTTTACTGAGTTCGACTAACTCCATCCAGGTTCTGCTCGACTAAACTTCTCTGTAGTTTCTCAGATCGACTAAAACAACTTAATTACAAATATTAAGACAGTAATACTCTGATAATTAATGTTTAATATTCTCAAGAATATAGCTGTTTCTTGGCAGCATTAATTATGGATTTCATAGAGTTATTACTCTACAATATTTATTGGGACAGTTAGGGAAATATATTGAAGATAAAAAATAGCTGTTCCAATTTCCAAAAAATATACAGAGGGCTTCAAGGAATTCGAATTTCAAATCAACAATCAATATAAAAAAAAGAAATTTTTCAAAAGATTGCTCAGTCTTACAGTCCAGAATAATAATAACAGTTAGTCAGAATAAAAAAGAAGAGAACATATGCAACCAGAGAATAAGAAATAAATATAGAGAACATCTTGTTCATCATATTCTTCTTCAAGCCTTTTTCTTCCAGCAACACAATATTCAATCTAAGACCAAAGGCTCAATCTCTTAGAGATATTTACTGGAAGAAGAAGTGTTCATCTTTGAAGGCCTGCATACTGAAGTAAAAGTCATATCAGAGGATTGAGACAGAGAAGACAACATATTTTATTTTCTTTCACTGTGTACAGGGTTATAACTCCCTTCAAAAGTTAAACCTTTTGGTTCTCAAGTCTCCTAATCAAAAGACTTGGTTTGGTTTTTGGGCACCTGATCAAAAGCTCAAATGATTGCTAGATCTCCATTAGAAAATAGATTTTGTGGTGACAGGGAACCTGATCAAAAACCTGTGGTGAAAGGGCACCTGAACAAAAACCTGTGGTGGCAGGGCACCTGATCAAAAACCTGTAGTGGATTCCTACCATGGTGGTAGAAGAGTGGATGTACCCAGGTCTATTGGGGAACCACTATAAATATCCTTATGTCATCTGGTTGTGCTCTGCTTTTTATTTGGTGTGCTGTGATATTTATTTTCTTATATTTATAAGTATCACCTATTTTAATCCGCTGTAAAATCAACTTAAAGTTTTTAAAATACTCTATTCACCCCCCCCCCCCCTCTAAAGTTAGTTAGATCAATCCCTCACTTTCCCTCAGTATCTGAGGTATCACTTTCAAATTCATTTCAAAAAAGTGGAGCGGGACTTCATCTTCTTCTCCCGCCATTATTGTAGAGACAAAAGCTTCAATTCAACAAATCTAAAGGGTCTTTGAGTTCGATGCTGCAATCAACATCTACAACAGCAGAATCAGATGATTTCTCTAAGGAAGAAGAATTAGTCAAGGTAAGCCATAAGTGAAGTTGCCTCAAGATCCAAGCAGAGCCTAATCTGAAGGTTAATTTCAGGATCTGTGATGAAGAAATCTGTCCAGGGTTTTCTCAGGATAGAAGGAGAGGCAGAGCAGTTCAATTTTTGCTAAAATAGGTTAGCTGATTGAAGACCATATTTCTTGATCTACCCTCTTCATCTGCACGATCAAAATTAGTTTTTGAGTCGATTCCAACACAAGCATCAGATTTTGGAAGATCTTCATCCTTGTTGTTGAAAAGAAAATTAGGCTGAGATTCTCTAAGTTCAAGAAGATTTAGACTCAGAGAATCAATCTCTGGAGTTTAATATATTTAATTATCGTATTCAAATTCTATAGGATCTGTTCAAGATATGTGTTGTAATCCTAGATTATAAAGGCTAAGTGGTGGGTCTGGTGAGATCTGTATTGTAAGCCTAAGTTATAAAGGCTGAGTGTAGGATATGGGATAGATCTGAGTGGCAGGATCCAGTCTTGGATCTGTGTGTGGTAGAGCTGTGTTTCCAGCCTGTGTTGATTGGGCATTTGTGCCTGTGTTAGGTGATCAGGTGATTACTGAAGGTGGGCTGAGTTCCTGTGTTGAAAGTCTCTGTGGAGACTGTGCGATTCAGTGGGATTATGTTGTAATCTCTAAGGAGCCAAGTTATTGGAGAAGTGCTTGTCTAGCATTCTATTAGAAAGGCGGAAGGGAAAGGCTTAAAAGAATCTAAAGAAAATCAAATAAATCTTAATAACCTATTCCCCCCCCCCTCTAGGTGATTAGCTACCCTTTGTTGGGTATTGTATCCACATTAACACAGATTTGATGAAGTCACCCTTGAACTAAGATGAATTAAGTTGTATTTGATGCTTTGGTTGAGTTATGTGTTTGCAGGATTCTAATGCCAAGTGTAGACCAATATCAGTCTACAATGGGTCACTAAATACATGACCATACAATGTAATCCCTCATTGTGTGATCCAAGGTGTTGACTAATCTATAGCCTCTCTATTGGGATACACTTCATAGTCAAGCACTAGGACTAATTGGAAAAGACTTGTTGTTGGTTTCCTAAAAGAAGAAGAGATTTCTATTAAGAGAATTTACTAAGTATTTTACTCGAGTAAATGTATACCTACTCGAGTTAATTGCTTAGTTTATACTCGAGTAATAATCGTTATACTCGAGTAAGAACGTTAGAACTCGAGTAGTCAAGTAACATCTCTCGAGTAGCTAAGTTAAATACTCGAGTAGATTCCGTCTAATTCTCGAGTTTACAGGATTTCTTCTCCAGATATTTTCTAAGTAAATTACTCAAGTAGTCATATAAGTACTCGAGTAGTTTGAACCTTTTATGTCGAGTTACAGAAATCTGGGTCACGTGTAATTTATCCACACCCGAGTAATCCAAGTCATGTACTCGAGTAGTTCATCTACTACTCGAGTAGTCTATATTTTATACTCGAGTAACTATGTTTTCTTCCCTCAGAATTTTTCTAAGTCTATTACTCGAGTAGCTATTTCCATATACTCGATTAGTTCTTATTCACTCGAGTAGTTCTGTTCACCTACTCGAGTAACCCATGATTCTATTCCAGAAATTATTCTAAGTCCCTGACTCGAGTAGTTCCTCTACCTCTCGAGTAGTCAATTTCTTTTCACTTGAGTAAAATTTATTGTACTTGAGTAGTCCAACTCCACTTCACGTGTAACTATTTTAGCACTCGAGTATGTCTCTTTATACTCGAGTAGCTGCTCTTCATTTCGAGATTTACTCCAAGTATTCACTCGAGTAGTTATCTTCTGTTCACTCGAGTAGTTACATATAGTACTCGAGTAGTTGCTTCTTCACTCGAGTATATCAGCTTCACATTTTCTGAAATTTCGTTAGGTCCAGATTGACAGATTTCTTAATGAACCTTGATCTGATTGGTCCACGTGTATCTCATTAAAATCTAATTATGACTGTTATCGCAGATCCTATATAAGGTCTTGTCAAACCGACAAACCCTAAGAATCAAAAGTTTTGCAGCCGATTATTTTCTAAGTTCTCTGTTGGGTACATTGGTTAAATGTACCTGATTTGAAGAAGCCTCACCCAACTCAATGATATACATCATAATGTATTTGATGTATGTTGAGTGTACTTGTGCAGGTTATGTAATCACTAGACTGAAGCAAAAAGTTTCTAAGTCCATGTGTCGACACCCAGAGAGAAAGTGTCGACACTTAAGAAGGCTTGTGTCGACACCCAGACAAGCAGTGTCGACACTTGGAGTCATTGTGTCGACACCTGGGATGCAGAGTCGACACCAGACAGTAAGTGTCGACACTTGGAGCTATGTCGACACTCGGTAAAGAAAAGTGCAGACAGAAAGTGTCGACACAAGGAGCTGTGTCGACACCCAGTGAAGCTGAGTCTACACCAGAAAGTGTCGACACTTGGAGCTGTGTCGACACTCAGCAAAAGTCTGCAGAGACTAAGTATAAGTGTCGACACTCAACACAATGTGTCGACACTAAGCAGAAGAGTCAGCACTTGAAGTAAGTGTCGACACCCAGCACAAAGTGTCGACACTCAACAGAAGAGTCAGCATTTGAAGTATGTGTCGACACCTAAAACAATGTGTCGACACACAGCTGAAGACTCTACACTTGAAGAAAGTGTCGACACAAGGAGCTGTGTCGACACTTAGCAAAGATCAGAAAGTTCAACAAAATTATCCTAAGTACAAGTGTCGACACTAAGGGAATGTGTCGACACTCAGCTGAAGTCTCAACAAGAAGAATCAAGTGTCGACACAAGGAGCTGTGTCGACACTTAGCAAGAATCAACATAGAAGACTATGTGTCGACACCAAGAAGCAGTGTCGACACTTAACAGATTCAACACAAGAAGATGTGTCGACACAAAGGAGATGTGTCGACACTTAGAAGAATACAGCAAAAGCTAGAAGAACAAGTACTTGTGTCGACACTCAATTTCAGTGTCGACACATGAAGAAGAATCTGTGTCGAGACATACAAGAAGATGTGTCGACACCTTGTAGACTTGTGTCGACACTTACACAGCATGTGTCGACACTTGGTCTATAAGTGTCGACACTTAAAGACAGAAAGTCTCGACACTATCAGACAGTTAGAGATGTTCAAGAAACGACTGGATGACATGACAGCTGCCGTTCCAGCCGGTCTACAGCACCTGTCAGAGATAGCAGAAGTCAGTTATGGACCGGACCAGCCGGTTACCATGAAGAAGGCCTATAAATAGGCACCTACAGTTTACAGAAACTGTTGTTCAGATTGTTGTTCAAGTGGATCACATTATTGTTGAACAAGTCATTGAAGTGGTACACAAAGTATCAACATAAGAAGATCTTGCAGTCCAAGTGCAGATCTAAGAAGTTGGAGAGAGGGCTCCATCCAAGAAATCAGCCTCTGGAACTAGGCTGAGAAGAAGGATTCAGATTCATTCTGGATCTTAAGTGGCAGAGGTCAAGGAACTACTGCAGGAGGATTCAGTCTTATTCAGTTCTACTCAAGAAGCTTTGAAGAAAGCTAAGTCAGATTGAATCCAGCTGAGTTCTTCCAAGAACTCATCAAGAAACTCTCAACTCCCCTCTTTATTTCTGAGTTGTTGAGTTAATAGTTGTAATACATTTTTTATCTTGTAGGATCCATTTGATCTGAGTGAATTGTAAGCCTATAATTATAAAGGCTGAGGGTAGGGCTTGAGAGCCTGAGTGTAGGAGATTGAGATCTCTGAGTGTAGGCCTTGTTGGCTGAGTGTAGGCCTTGGTTGGCTGAGTGTAGGCCTTGGTTGGCTGAGTGTAGGCCTTGATTGGCTGAGTGTAGGCTTTGGGATAAAGCTGAGTTGTAAGGCTTTGGGCCTGAGGTGTAGGAACCAATTTGGGTTCTGAGACAGTGGAGGAGTTTGGCCGAATCTAGTACACTGCTAGATAGGCGAAGGGGGAAAGTGGATGTACCCATATCTTGGGGAACCACTATAAACCACTGTGTCTGCTGTGCTGTGAATGATATTTGATGTGTATGCTTAGTTATTGCTGTGATAAAACAGTTAGTATTCTGTGATAAAACTGTTGGCTGCCATTAAAGTTTAAAAAGGATTAGGTCACCTATTCACCCCCCCCCTCTAGGTGTTTAGGTACCATATCTTTCAAGTGGTATCAAAGCGAGGTTCCTCAAAACAAGGAATTGGGTTCCATGAAATTACCTATATGCAGAAAAGAGATCTTTGGGATCTGGAAGGAAAGGGTAAGGCTATTTATGGAGGCCTCAGACCCTAGAATCTACATCACAGTAAAAGAAGGGCCTTATGTGCCCATGAAGATTTCAGTTCTAGATGCAAATCAGAGAACTCCAAAGGATTTCTCTGAGATGACTAAGGATGAGATTGTCCTAGCTACCATGGACAAGAGGGCACAAAACATAATAGTGAGTGCCATTGATGATGCAACTTTTCAGAATCTTATACATTGTAAGACAGCCAAGGAGATGTGGGACACTCTTATAGTGTATATGGAAGGATCTGAAGAAGTAAGACAAGATAGAAAATCCTTGCTAAACCAGGAGTATGAGAGTTTTAGACAAGGTAAAGGTGATAGCATAACTGAGTGCTACAAAAAGTTCTACAGAATAGTTAATGAACTCATGTCTTATGGAAGAGAGTTCAGTAACTATGAACTAAATGACAAGTTCTTAAGGTCCCTAACCAAAGATTGGGACACCAAGATCTGTGCCATAAGAGAAATGGCTAAGTTGGGGGAAATTCCTCCTCCTACACTGTTTGGCAAGTTATTGTCATATGAGATGCAGTTGACTGTGAGAAAAGAGGAGGAGAAATCAACAAGGATTGAGCACAAGGAAGAGAACAGTTGCTTTCAAGACAGATGTCCCTAGAAAGTGCAGGAATAAATCATCAACTCCACCTCCAGAGGTAGTTGATTCAGAATCAGATGAGTCAGTCAGCACAAAGACTGAGAGCAGTGAAAGTGATGAAGACTTTGCTGCTTTCACTAGAAACTTTCAGAAGTTTTTGAAAAAGAAACAGTGGAGGTCAAGGCCTTCTACATCACAAGGAAAGGAAGACTCTTATCAGAAAAAGAGGTCTTCAAAGAATGACAAGAAAAGGACAAAGTCAAGCAAGTCAACTGGATCTAAGATAGTGTGCTATTGCTGCAATAGACAGGGCCATGTTATTGCAGATTGTCCAGAGAAGAGAAAGGAATCTGGTGACAGGAAAAAGGCTCACTTCAAAGGCAAGAAATAGAAGTCTTTTGTTGCCAAGAAGGAGAAGACTCTATCAGACATTTCTTCTTCAGAAACTGAGTCTGAGGCTGAAGCCTACATAGGGTTGTTTGCTGAAGAAGAAGAGGAAGAATTCATGCAGTTAATGGAGTCTATTCTATGAACAAGAAGACAGTCAATGCCAAGGGCTAATGGCTTTGACAGAGAGTGCCAAAATCCTGGAGCAGCCAGGACCCAGTCAGGTACAAAGTTCAAGTTTAAATTCAGTTTCTTGTTCTAGTTCAGATTCAGATTCTTCTTCATCAAGTGATGAGAATGTATCTGAGTCTGAGGATGATATTCATCAGCTTATAGATGAATATAAGGTGCTGTTGCAGGCTTACAAGAAAAGCAAGACCCTAGCCAAAAGTCAGGCAAAGGAAATTGCTATTCTTAAAGCTGCAGCAACAGATTTAGAGAAGTCTTTTGATCAAAAACTGAATGAGATAGCTAGGTTGAAGCACATAACAGTGATTCAAATGGGTACTATATCATTTAAAAATGATCAAATCAAGAGTCTGGAGAGCAATCTTCAGAAAGAGAGAGAGCTTGTTGCTAGGTTTTCTAAACCTAAGTCAGTGCTACCTTTAATTGATGAATTTGTTCATCATAAAGGCAAGGCTGGACTGGGCTTTATTAGACCTGCAAGGACTGAGCAGTCCAAGTCTAAGTCCAAGGGCAAAGCCCCAACATTCAACAAGCCTGCTGTAGACAAGACAGCCAAGGCAGTACCTAAGCAAAGGTACAACAAGTTTGAATGTTGGTGTTGTGGCAAGATTGGCCATTTTGCAGTGGACTGTTGGCACAATGTCAGTGCCAAGGTGAGTAGAAAGCTACCTGGTGGAAAGCCAGTAGGTAGTTTTGTCAGATTGCAGACTAACATGTACCAAGGACCCAAGACTTCTTTGGGTTCTAAGGTTCATTAATCTGTTTTGCAGGTGAGTCCAAGTGGCCATAACCCAACATGGTACTTGGACAGTGGATGTTCCAGACATATGACTGGAACTAGAAGATTACTAAAGGACTACATTCCAGTAAAAGATGGTCCAAAAGTAACCTTTGGTGGTTCTGAAAAAGGAATCATCAAAGGATTTGGTAACATTTCTACAAACTTAGTTACCATTACTCAAGTGGCTTATGTTAAAGGGTTGAAACACAACCTAATAAGTATAAGTCAATTAAGTGATGTAGGGTATGACATCTCATTTGTTAAAAATGGTTGTCATATCAAGAGGTCAAGTGATCAAGAGATCATTTTGACAGGTTATAGGAAAAGGAATGTCTATTGTCTAGACATTATGATTGAGAACAATGGTTCTCCAGTTTGTCTTGTAGCTGATGAGACAGTCTCTCATTGTGTCAAATGGCACAAGAGGCTAGCCCATCTTAACTACAAGACTATTAGCAAACTCTTTAGCAAAGAGTTAGTGAGGAATGGTCCTCAAGTTAAGTGTGTTAAAGATGGTATTTGCTCAGCTTGTCAAAAGGGCAAGCAGACTAAATCCACCTTTAGTAGCATAGAAAACAAAGATGCTGTGAGGTGTTTATACCTCTTGCATTTGAATCTCTTTGGTCCAATGCCAGTTCACAGCTTAGGTAGGAAGGTCTATACCCTTGTAGTTGTAGATGACTACTCAAGGTTTTCCTGGGTGTTCTTCTTAAGACAGAAATCTGAAACACCTAGTGTCTTCTATAGCTTTGTCAAGCAAATTCAGAATGAACTAAATAGTACAATGGTCAAGATTAGAAGTGACCATGGTACTGAGTTTCAGTCTGAAAGCATGACAAAACTATGTGAAGACTTTGGGATATTTCAAGAATTCTCTTCACCTAGAACACCTCAGCAAAATGGCATTGCTGAGAGGAAAAATAGGACCTTGATAGAGGCTGGTAGGACCCTATTAAGTGATACATCACTGCCAGAGTATTTCTGGGCTGAAGCAGTTAACACTGCATGCCATGTTATAAATAGGGCTACCATCACTAAAGGGCTAAACAAGACCCCCTATGAAGTTGTGAAAGGCAGGAAACCAAACCTATCCTACTTTAGGATCTTTGGTTGCAAATGCTTCATACTTAACAATGGGAAGTCTAACTTAACTAAGTTTGCTGCCAAGTCCCAAGAGGGAATTTTTGTTGGGTACAGCAATAATAGTAAGGCTTATATAGTCTACAACTTGACTACACAAGTTGTAGAAGAATCTGTGCATGTAGTTTTTGATGAGACTAAACTTATTAATAATGAGTTGTCTAGCAGTGTATGCAGCCCCACAGGTTTATCAAAGAAAATGGACAAGCTTACTATAGAAGAAGAGCCTGCTGCAAGACAGCAAGGAGAAGAGAGTAGCTGTTGTCCAGGGGGAGAACTACATGTGCCAGTTGCTGAAGAAATACAAGGTGTATAGCATGAAGCAGATGCTGAAGTGGTTCAACCAGAGGTTAGGATGCCTCCAGCTCACAGGCATCTTAGAGATCATCCAGTAGAGCTGATTATTGGAGATCCAAGACAAGGAGTTCAAACCAGGAGTAGAAACATGAATGCAGCAATCTACTCCAGCTTTCTGTCACAAGTTGAACCTAAGAAGTTTGAAGAAGTAATACAAGATCCACAATGGACTGAAGCAATGCAAGAAGAGCTTAATCAGTTCAAGAGGTGCAAGGTTTGGGAACTTGTTCCTAAACCTAAAGACCACAATGTAATAGGAACTAAGTGGATCTACAAGAATAAGATGGATGAACAAGGGGTCATCATTAAGAATAAGGCTAGACTGGTTGCTAAAGGATATAGGCAAGAAGAAGGTATTGATTTTGATCAAACCTTTGCTCCAGTAGCCAGACTGGAAGCCATAAGAATGTTCTTGGCCTATGCAACCTATCAAGGATTCAAGGTGTACCAAATGGATGTCAAGTCAGCATTCCTAAATGGTAATCTTAAAGAAGAAGTTTATGTGGAACAGCCTTGCAGGTTTTGTTGATCCAACTCTACCTCATTATGTCTATAGACTTAGGAAAGCTTTATATGGGTTAAAGCAAGCCCCTAGGGCTTGGTATGAAACCCTATCTAGTTTTCTCATTGAGAACAAGTTCTCAAGGGGGAAAATAGATAAGACTCTATTCCTTAGGGAATCTAGAGGCAAAGTCATACTAGTTCAAATATATGTAGATGACATTATATTTGGGTCTACTGAAAGCAGCCTTTGCAAAAAGTTTGCAAAACTTATGCAAGGTCAGTTTGAGATGAGTAGTATGGGAGAGCTGAAGTTTTTCTTGGGACTCCAAGTTAAACAGACTGAAAGTGGTTTGTCCATTTGTCAGTCCAAGTTCACCCTAGAACTCATAAGGAAGTATGGTATGGATTCATCCAGCACCATGAAGACTCCTATGGGGTCAAGTATGTCTCTTAGCAAGGATGATGGAGGGAAACCTGTGGATGAAACCTTGTATAGAGGGATAGTTGGCTCCCTATTATACTTGACTGCTAGTAGACCAGACATCATGTATGCTACATGTGTTTGTGCAAGGTATCAAGCCTGCCCTAAAGAGTCTCATTTGACTGCAGTCAAAAGAATATTGAGATATCTAAAGGGCACTCCCTATCTAGGCCTCTGGTACCCTAGGAATGGAGATTTTAATCTAACAGGTTATTCAGATGCAGACTTTGCAGGATGCAAAGAGGATAGAAAGAGCACTACTGGAACCTGTCAATTCCTAGGAGGGAGACTAATTTCATGGAGTAGCAAAAAGCAAACCAATATGGCTATCTCCACAGTAGAGTCAGAGTATGTGGCTGCAGGAAGTTGTTGTGCTCAACTTCTGTGGATTCAACATCAGCTAGAGGACTATGGATTTCAGGTAAGTAGAACTCCACTTTTCTGTGATTCTACAAGTGCTATTTCAATAGCTAATAACCCTGTATCCCATAGTAGGACAAAACATATTGAGATTAAATATCATTTTCTTAGGGAGCATGTAGAAAGAGAAGATATTTTGTTAGAATATGTTAAAACAGATGAACAAGTAGCTGATATGTTTACTAAGCCACTAGAAGAAACTAAGTTCAATAGATTCAAAATTGAACTAGGAATGATAAACTTAGAGTAAGTTTACAGATTTGAAAATGACTAAGTAAAAAGGTGTCAACACATAGACAAGTCTATGTTGACACAGAATAGTGGTGTCGACACTTCAGGAAAAAGGTGTCAACACATCTAGGAATGTGGTGTCGACACTTCAGAATGTTAGTGTCGACACATGTCAAGTAGGTTTCGACATGGTATGTGTCGAGATATGTTGTGTCGACACATAACCAAGTGTCGACACATAAAATCTGTTGACTAAACTTGTGTCAACACATATGTGTCGAGACATTATAAGTCAGTGTCGACACTTATTGCCAGTGTCGACACATTTTAAGTTAGCTGTCCCGCCTGTTCATCTTCAAAATCAGAAAGGTATAAATAGGGTTCTGTCTTTGTTTGTCGACACGCTTTCAAAGTTTCGAGACCAAAACTACTGTGTCGACACCTCTCTTTTCTAAAGACAAATTCTACAAACCCTAATGGCACCTAAGCTTGAGGAGAACGTTAACGAAGGCTATGAGCTTGTGCGCGGCGTGTTCGACGATGCTGATCAAGAAATCAGGGCCGTAGTAACCCTAGTCGCCGATTCAGGGTTAGAGTACTTAGTTTCTGAACCAACTAAGATATGGAAGAAGGAGGTGCTTGAATTTCTGAATGGAGCTGCAGTAGATGAATCTGGATACAAAATCAAATCCAGAGTTCATGGAGAAAAGGTTAAGGTAACCCCAAAAAGTCTGAGGAAGATTCTTCAATTGCCAAGAACTCAAGATGAAGAAGAGGTGACTGCTTCAAAGACCAGGGAAGCTCTTACCTGGTGTGGACTATATCCAAAGATGAAGATAGGATCTGTTTTCAACAGAAAAGGCATGAATAATCAAGGGAAGTTCATATCTGAGATAGTGGGAAAAGTCTTGCTCAGCAAACCTGGAGGGCATGACAGAGTGTCTGCCTATATGTTTGGAATCATGACAAGGATCATATTCACTCTGAAAACAGACTGGTCAATAGTGGTTTTTGACAAGATCAAGGAGAGCTTGAAGAAGCCCAATCTGGGCAGAATCATCAGTCTCTACCTAGCTGGTACCATACCAGAGGTAATGAATACTGCTGCAGGCAGCAAGATAAATCACATGAGGAAGATGGATCTAAGGATCTTTTCAAGATGGGACAGGGTGTTGTCCAAGGAAATGCCAACACCAGAGAAGACAGTTACTGAGAAAGTCACTCCTCCTAAGAAGAAAAGGAAGATAGCTCCTGTGGCACAAGTGTCCTCCAGCAGTTCTGGGAGTGAAGAACAGGTTGTTTTCACTCCTGATGATCATGAGGAAGTGCCTGCAGTGAAGTCTCCTGCTCCTCCAGCTGATGCTGAGATCCAGGGGGAGCTTCCTCCAGCTAGCCCCATCCACAGGGATCAAAGCCAGGGGGAGCCTCCAGTTGTGGAAGCACCATCTACACTGGACAGTGAGCAAGCCACAACCATCATTCAAGAGGTACTCACTGACCTAAAAACTTTAGAATATCTTATAGAAGATGCTGATTTGTCTGATGTTCCTCAGCAAACACAGCTGCCTAGTCAAGTTCCAGATGTTGTTAGAGAGGACACATCTGCTGTACAAGAAGAGATTCCTGCTCCAGTAGTTGAAGAACAAAGAATGTCTCCAGCTTCTTCACCTCCTGAATACACCATGGAAGATTTATTTCTAAATCTAGATCAAGCTGATTTTGACATGGACAAGGATGCTGATACAGGAGAGAATGCTGCTGCTGAGGGGGAGCAAATGCAAGTTCTGGAGGAGCCTATAAGGCAAGAAACTGAGAAGGCACAAGATGTGCAAGCTGACAAGCCTCCAAGCCCTAAGGAGAGGGTTGATATTGCCAGCACATCTGCCTCTGAAGATGAGGAGATTGCAAGGGCAAGGAAAAAGAAACTCTATGTATTCAAGAGAAGGAGCTAGAGTTACAAGAAGGCTCTGCAAACTGTAGCCCCACAGCCTATAGTTTAACAAGCTCCAACTGTTGATTATAGTGCTTTACTGATTGCACTGCAGATTAAAATGGATGAACAAAGAAAAGCCATAGAGGCTTATGTTAAAGCAGGGCACAGATCATTACAGTTTGATCTTGCCCAAGATATAAAATCTATAAGGTTTGAGATGAATCTCAACAAGAAAGAGATGACAGACTGCTTCCACAAAGGTGGAAATGCAGTGGTGTATTTGGCAACACACCAAGAGAAGATCAAGGCACAGGTGGATGATATAGCATTGAAACAAGGATATGTTCTTGAGAATCAATTAAGAATGAATGACAATTTGACTGAATCCCACAATGCTATTGTCACTGAATTAAAGAATAAGGCTGCTGAACCCTCTACATCTACTGATGCTGCTAAAGCTAAATTTGATAAAGTCTTTCAAGAGGAAATTACTGCTGTAAAGACTGCTATCCAAGCCTCCCAGAAGGTCATATCTGAACAACTTCAAAAGCTAAAACCTTACTTTAAAGATGGGATCAGGTACTTGGACAGTCAGATCAGATTTCAAAAGGATGATGTCAGAGATCACATGGCTAGAGAAGTCATAAAGGGGGAGAGAGTGTTAGTCAAGGCGAGTTCTGAGCATGCAAAATGGATATCAAATTCAATCAGGGCTACACTTGGATACCCTCCTCTGTGTGATGACCAAGATGTTGCTGAATCAGGCATTAACCCTGCCTATTTTGGAGGTGAGCAACCAGAAGTAGCTCAGGTCATTTATCCACCTCCAGACTTTGAAATGATTCAAGCAGATGTGAGCACAATGTATAGCCCACTTGAGGGCAAGGACAATGTCCACATTGACAAGGTTGTTCAACCTATATCTGAAGCTATGCAAGAGGCTCTACAAAAAGAAGAAGAGACAAGGTTGTCCAAAAAGAGGTTTAGGGAACAAGCAGAGCAAAGGCCAGACTTTGAACAGTGGAGCCCTACCTCTAGAAATATAATTTTAACTGCCTGGAAAGCTGCCAAAGACCATACTCATGACAGGAACAAGTGGTTCTCTGAAGCTGAATGGAGAAAACATGAAATAAGACAAGAAGCCATTGTTCAATTCAGAAGGAAGGCAAAGATGGGAAAGCTACCTCCTACTGCAGTGGAGCCTAGCAAGTACTTTCCTAAGCCATATCACTATTTTGAGAGGCAGAAGATCAAAGCTGAAGAGCTTAAGAAGAAGGACTTGAAAGGAAAGAAGCATGCTGATGCTGAAACTGTTGAAGCCCCTGTCAAAGCTCAAGTTCAAGCTGGCAAGGGAATAGTTATCAAGGAACCTGACCAGAACTAGATTAAGAATTTACTTGAAGATTATTTTGTAATCTGTTGAATGTAAAACATTTTTGTGAACTATTGGAAATGTATAAGACAAATGTTAGAACAATATATGATCAATATAATTCATGTTTGTTCTGTGAATATGTCTTTTTCTTAAATTGTTCTGTGTTGATGTATGTGTATACATGTGTGATTTAATACATGTTATGTTTACCCTATTATACATTATCCTGCTTTACATCATTTTGTAATTTTTATTATGAATGGTGTATATCATTGACTAAGGGTTATGACTTCTCCAAATAGGGGGAGATTGTTGGGTACATTGGTTAAATGTACCTGATTTGAAGAAGCCTCACCCAACTCAATCATATACATCATAATGTATTTGATGTATGTTGAGTTTACTTGTGCAGGTTATGTAATCACTGGACTGAAGCAAAAAGTTTCTAAGTCCATGTGTCGACACCCAGAGAGAAAGTGTCGACACTTAAGAAGGCTTGTGTCGACACTCAGACAAGCAGTGTCGACACTTGGAGTCATTGTGTCGACACCTGGGATGCAGAGTCGACACCAGACAGTCGACACTTGGAGTGTCGACACTCAGTAAAGAAAAGTGCAGACAGAAAGTGTCGACACAAGGAGCTGTGTCGACACCCAGTGAAGCTGAGTCTACACCAGAAAGTGTCGACACTTGGAGCTGTGTCGACACTCAGCAAAAGTCTGCAGAGACTAAGTACAAGTGTCGACACTCAACACAATGTGTCGACACTAAGCAGAAGAGTCAGCACTTGAAGTAAGTGTCGACACCCAGCACAAAGTGTCGACACTCAACAGAAGAGTCAGCATTTGAAGTATGTGTCGACACCTAGAACAATGTGTCGACACACAGCTGAAGACTCTACACTTGAAGAAAGTGTCGACACAAGGAGCTGTGTCGACACTTAGCAAAGATCAGAAAGTTCAACAAAATTATCCTAAGTACAAGTGTCGACACTAAGGGAATGTGTCGACACTCAGCTGAAGTCTCAACAAGAAGAATCAAGTGTCGACACAAGGAGCTGTGTCGACACTTAGCAAGAATCAACATAGAAGACTATGTGTCGACACCAAGAAGCAGTGTCGACACTTAACAGATTCAACACAAGAAGATGTGTCGACACAAAGGAGATGTGTCGACACTTAGAAGAATACAACAAAAGCTAGAAGAACAAGTACTTGTGTCGACACTCAATTTTAGTGTCGACACATGAAGAAGAATCTGTGTCGAGACATACAAGAAGATGTGTCGACACCTTGTAGACTTGTGTCGACACTTACACAGCATGTGTCGACACTTGGTCTATAAGTGTCGACACTTAAAGACAGAAAGTCTCGACACTATCAGACAGTTAGAGATTTTCAAGAAACGACTGGATGACATGACAGCTGCCGTTCCAGCCGGTCTACAGTACCTGTCAGAGATAGCAGAAGTCAGTTATGGACCGGACCAGCCGGTTACCATGAAGAAGGCCTATAAATAGGCACCTACAATTTACAGAAACTGTTGTTCAGATTGTTGTTCAAGTGGATCACAATATTGTTGAACAAGTCATTGAAGTGGTACACAAAGTATCAACACAAGAAGATCTTGCAGTCCAAGTGCAGATCTAAGAAGTTGGAGAGAGAGGGCTCCATCCAAGAAATCAGCCTCTGGAACTAGGCTGAGAAGAAGGATTCAGATTCATTCCGGATCTTAAGTGGCAGAGGTCAAGGAACTACTGCAGGAGGATTCAGTCTTATTCAGTTCTACTCAAGAAGCTTTGAAGAAAGCTAAGTCAGATTGAATCAAGCTGAGTTCTTCCAAGAACTCATCAAGAAACTCTCAACTCCCCTCTTTATTTCTGAGTTGTTGAGTTAATAGTTGTAATACATTTTTTATCTTGTAGGATCCATTGGATCTGAGTGAATTGTAAGCCTATAATTATAAAGGCTGAGGGTAGGGCTTGAGAGCCTGAGTGTAGGAGATTGAGATCTCTGAGTGTAGGCCTTGTTGGCTGAGTGTAGGCCTTGGTTGGCTGAGTGTAGGCCTTGGTTGGCTGAGTGTAGACCTTGATTGGCTGATTGTAGGCTTTGGGATAAAGCTGAGTTGTAAGGCTTTGGGCCTGAGGTGTAGGAACCAATTTGGGTTCTGAGACAGTGGAGGAGTTTGGCCGAATCTAGTACACTGCTAGATAGGCGAAGGGGGAAAGTGGATGTACCCATATCTTGGGGAACCACTATAAACCACTGTGTCTGCTGTGCTGTGAATGATATTTGCTGTGTATGCTTAGTTATTGCTGTGATAAAATAGTTAGTATTCTGTGATAAAACTGTTGGCTGCCATTAAAGTTTAAAAATGATTAGGTCACCTATTCACCCCCCCCCCCCTCTAGGTGTTTAGGTACCATATCTTTCATTCTCTGAATCTCTTTCTCTCTCCAAGATGCGAAGCCGTCGCGGCCGATCATCATCGTTCTCATCCGGCTATGGTTTTCGATTTCAGAGGATTCAGATCAAGAAGGTTTACTAATCGCGATCGTCGCTAAATTCCTCATCTTCTATCCGATCGTGTGAAGCCAAGAAAGTCCAGATCTGCTTTGCCGAGATTTTCTTCACCTCTTTGATAAAGCCGCAAAGTCTACAAGAGGAAGATCAAGGCTGATTGTTTGCAGATCTGAAAAGGATTCACTGTTTGTAATTTTTACATTTGTTCTATTTCATTCTTGTAGGAGAATTTTCTCCGAGTGTAGGAGCTTTTGTCTCCGAGATTGTAGGAAGTTTTACCTTCCGAGTGTAGATCCGTTTTGTGGATCGAGCTTGTGGGAACTTTGTTCCGAGGTGTAGTATTGGGTTTCAATCCGAGATAGTAGAGTAGCCGAGTCTAGTTTATTGCAAGATCGGTGAGGGAAAGTGGATGTACCCAAGGTTGGGGAACCACTATAAATCTTGCTTCGTCTGTGATTGATTGGTAGATAGTTCTGTGCATAGTTCTTAACTTTTTATTCCGCAAAAGACGCACATCTCACCTAGTCACCCCACTCTAGGTGATTTAGGTAGGCAACAAAACACTTTCAATTGGTATCAGAGCCAGGTTGATCAATAAAAGTTTAACACCTTGATCAGATCTGATTAGTTATCTTTTGAGATCTACCAAGCATGGATAATGGTAAAGATTTTGGCAAGCTTCCTTTGTGCACCAAGAACAACTTTCCCATGTGGAAAGAGAGAATTAAATTTTTCATGGAAGCTGTAGATCCGAGGATCTTCATGATAGTTGAAGAATGTCCTTATATTCCCATGACAATCTCCACAATAGATCCAACTAAGAAAGTTCTGAAGAAATTAATGTATCTAGACAAAGACAAGATTGCACTTGTATCCTTAGATAAGAAGGCCAAAACATAATAGCAAGTGTAGTCGATGACTCCATGCTGCAAAAGAGATGTGGCAGTCTCTAGTTACCTTGATGGAAGGTACAGAAGAAGTCAGGGATGATAGATGATCCCTTCTAAATCAAAAGTATGAAGCTTTCCATCAAGGAAACAAGGGCACCATTACTGACACATTTGAGAATTTCTTCAAGATAGTAAATGACCTAAGGGTCTATGGTAGAGTCTTCACAAACGGAGAATTGAATGACAACTTATTGAGATCCCTAACTAAGGAATGGGATAATAAGGTCTGTGCCATCAGGGAGTTTGGAAAACTAGCGGAGACAGACCAACAAAATCTCTTCGGGAAGCTTATGTTATATTAGCTTCAACTCAACACCAGAAAGGCTGAAGAAGAGAAGAGCAGGTCTGCATTCAAAGAGAAGTCTGTTGCTTTAAAGGCAGAAACCTCAAAGAAGTCAAAGGTTGTTCCTCCTGCTCCAGCATAATAAGTGAGTGAAGAAGAAACTTCGGAGCCAAGTACCTCAGGCTCTGAGCTATCTGAAGGAGAGTTCTCACTACTCTCACGTCAGTTTAAGAAATTATTGAATAAAAAGAAGCACTGTAAAGGCAAGGATGCTTCTTATAGAAGATCACGACGTGTTGGTGATCGTCAAAGAAAAGGCTCAAGTAGCCTCGACATGTATAATCCTAAACAGAATAAACATATTTCTACTGACATCATTTTCTACTGTTGTAATAAGCCAGGACATGTCATTGTTGACTGCCCCCATAAGAAGAAGGAGGGTGGAAGAAGAGAGGAAAATAAGTCCTCATACAACAAGAAAAGGACGGAGAAGAGCCTAATAGCCAAAAAGGGCAATACTCTTATTGACTCTGACTTATCTGAGTCGAGTGAAGAAGAAGAAGCCTACTTTGTGGCGTATGGCTCAGACAGATGATGAACAAGAGCTCTAGTTTACTGGGAAGGTAAACTCTCACACACCTCTTTCAGAATCTGAAGCTTCTGAGCATGATTGTGAGGACAGCTCTTCTGACGATGAGTCTGAACTCATGGCCCAGTACAAGGAGTTGATCATGGCTTAAGATAAATGTCGCCGAGTCGTGAAAACTCAGGCTAAATAGATAAAGTCTTTAAAAGCTGAAGAGAGCATCTTGAGAGAAGAAGTCGCTAAGACTTACTCACTTAAAGAAAACCTCACTAATGCTATTGAAGAATACAATAAAGCTCTTGAGCACCTTGACCTAAAAGAGAAAATCATCAAAGAGTTGGAAGAACAACTTGCTGCTAAGATGAAACTTGTTGAAAGTTTCTCGAAGCCTAAGACTGTTCTTCCATTCGTTGTTGAATTCTCAGCAAAGGCCAAGGGTGCTGGATTAGGTCATGAAGAAGCTCCTAGTAAATCTTCTAGGAGGAACAAAGCTCAAAGAAAGAATAAGGCCGCCAATAAGGCCTCGGCCAAAGAGAAGGAGAAAGCCCCTCAAGATCAGATATCGTTCAAAAAGGTCATATTTCCAACAAACGAGTTTGATCTTGACTCATCTTATGGTCACTTGTCCAGACCTACCTATGTAGAGCCAAAGACGCGCTACCAAGGATGGACTCGCCCCAGAAACTTTGGTGAGAGTGTCTTTAAGGCACCTTATGAAGAAGTCATTCTTCAGAGCTATGGCCGTTTCAATCATGGTCATAACTTCAAGAAAGCACCAAAGGTAAAGCCCGGTGTGGAAAAGCCACAGAAGGAGAAGAAATCATGTGATTGCCATCATCATGAAGCTTCTTCCTCCAAAAATGCTACCCCTGCTAGACCACAACCTCAAAAGGCCAAGCAGGAGAACATAAGGCAAAGGTACAACATGTTTGACTGTTGGTGCTGTGGCAGAATTTGTCACTTTACCATCGATTGTTGGTTTAATCCCAGATATGCTGCAACTCCTCATGTTGGAAATATGAGAAAGACCGCTCATAATGCTAACACTCATAGGGGGAGTGTTCTAACCCGAGACCAAGGACCTAAACATATTTGGGTTCCTAAGGAAAACTGATTATGATTGCAGGTATGTCCAAAGGCCACCAAAATGCCAATCTGGTATTTGGACAGTGGATGCTCTCGGCATATGACCGGGACAAGAAGCATACTTTAGAATTACTCTTCAGTCTTGAACGAACCAAAGGTCATCTTTGGAAGTTCAGACAGAGGAATCACTAAAGGCTATAGTATGATCACTAACGGTAGTGTATCTTTCTCAGATGTAGCTTATGTTGAAGGATTGGAACACAATCTTATAAGCATAAGCCAACTCTACGATAAAGGATACATAGTTGAGTTTCACGCTGATAAGTGCTTGATAAAATCTGTTGACAATATGGAAATGATTCTATCCGGCACTCTAAGCAGAAGCATATTTTGTTTGAATTTCATTTGTATAGACTCTTCTACACCAGTGTGCTTTTTAGCTAAAGATAGTGCATCTCTTGGTGACCAATGGCACAAGATACTAGCACATATTAATTCCAAAACTATTAATAAATTATTTTCAATGAACATAGTACGTGATGCTCCAAATGTCAAGTACGTCAAAGATAGACCTTGTCATGCATGTGTAAAAGGCAAGCAAACAAGGGCTACCTTTAAAAGCATTATTGGCAAGAATTCTAATAGATGTCTCCATCTACTTCATATGGACTTGTTTGGTCCACTACAAATTAGAAGTTTGGGAGGTAAGGATTATACGTTAGTAATTGTTGATGATTACTCGTGCTTTGTGTGGGTGTTCTTTCTGAAACACAAGTCAGATACCTTCGATATCGTTACTAATTTTGTCAAGCAAGTCCAGAATGAATACAACTGCTCCATAGTCAAAATCAGAAGTGACAATGGACCAGAGTTCAAGTCTGGGTCCATGACAGAAGTCTATGAAAGCTTAGGCATCTTTCATGAGTTTTCCTCTCCTCGTACTCCACAACAAAACGGAGTGGCCGAGAGAAGGAATAGAACACTCATAGAGGCTTGCAGGACCATATTGAGTGATGCTTCACTTCCGAAATACTTCTGGGCTGAAGCCATCAACACTGCATGCTACGTGCAAAATCGAGCACTCACAAACAAAAACCATGATAAGACACCTTATGAACTTTTAAAGGGCGGGAAACCAACTGTCTCATATTTTAGAATTTTTGGTTGTAAATGCTTCGTGCTCAACAATGGTAAGTATCATACTACCAAGTTCAGCGAAAATTGTTTTGAAGGTATTTTCATAGGATATAGTAGCCAGAGTAAGGCATACAAGATATTTAATAGAAAAACCTTGGTCGTAGAAGAATCAATACATGTTGTAGTTGATGAGACGAGCTTGATATAAGGCAACTCCTCTAGTGTGCTTACTGAAGATGCAGGTACAAAGCTAAAAGAACTCAGCTTAGATGAACCATCTGAATATAAAGGTGAAAAGTTCATCAAGATCACCACTCCAACCCGTATTAGAGAGGTTGATGATCCAGATGAAGAACTTGTGCAAATTGATGAAGTCACTTCGGTGATTGAAGATAATCCAGATGCAAGGACTCTAGAGCTCAGACATCTGAAGGATCACCCCATAGACCAAATCATAGGAGATCCCCGGGATGGTGTCAGAACACGTAGAGGTACAACTAATGAAAATTTATATCTAAGTTTTCTCTCACAGGTTGAACCAAAGAAGTTTGAGGAAGCGAACTCAGACGCATCGTGGATAGTGGCGATGGAAGAAGAACTAAATATGTTCAAGTGCTGCCAAGTATGGAAAATTGTTCCAAGACCCAAGGGTAAGAATGTCATCGGCACAAAATGGGTCTACAGGAATAAGATGGGCGAGGATGGAACGATCATAAAGAATAAGGCCAGACTCGTCACTAAAGGATATCATCAAAAAGAAGGAATAGACTTCTACCAGACGTACGCTCCAGTGGCAAGGCTGGAGGCCATCAGGTTATTCCTAGCATATGCTGCACTCAAAGGCTTCACCATCTATCAGATGGACGTGAAATCTGCCTTCCTTAATGGAGACATAAAAGAAGAGGTGTATGTGGAACAACCTCCAGGTTTCGTTGATTCTAACTTTCCTGATTACGTTTATTTATTGCATAAAGCTTTATATGGTCTGAAACAAGCTCCTCGAGCTTGGTATGAGACACTGTCTAGCTTTCTACTTGAGAACAAGTTCACAAGGGGAAAGATAGATAAGACATTATTTCTTAGGGAAATAAAAGGCAAGATTTTGCTAGTGTAAATCTATGTCGATGACATTATTTTTGGCTCTACTGATGACAACCTCTGCAAGAAGTTTTCAAAACTTATGCAAGGGAAGTTTGAAATGAGCAGTATGAGCGAGCTGAAGTATTTCTTAGGGCTTCAGGTGAAACAATCTGAAGATGAAATTTTCATCTCGCAGACCAAGTTCACCAAAGAGCTAATTAAGAAATTCGGAATGGAGAACGCAACCTCGATGAGGACTCCAATGGGTTCAACTATGTCTCTAGACAAGGATGAAAAAGGGAAACCTTTTGATGAAACCAAATACAGAATCATAATTGGATCCTTGCTCTACCTTACTGCTAGTAGACCTGACATAATGTTTTCAACATGTGTATATGCTAGATTCCAGGTGAACTCTAAGGAATCTCACTACGTTGCCGCAAAGCGGATCTTGAGATACCTTAAAGGTACACCAAATCTTGGCTTATGATATCTAAAAAGTAATGATAGCGGACTAATAGGTTTTTCAGATGCAGATTTTGTAGGGAGCAAAAGACGACAGGAAAAGCACTTCCAGGACTTGGCAATTCCTAGGAAGAAGGCTTATCTCCTGGAGTAGCAAGAAGCAGAACTGTATAGCAATCTCAACAGCTGAGTCAGAGTACATCTCTGCAGGCAGTTACTGTGCACAGTTGCTATGGATAAAGAATCAATTTGAGGATTAAAATATGAAGTTCCAGAACATTCCGTTGTTTTGCGACTCTTCCAGCGCAATTACAATAGCCAACAACCCAGTCTCGCACAGCCGGACAAAGCATATAGAGCTGAGGTATCACTTCATCCAGGAGCATGTGGAGCATGATGACATAGATCTCCAATATGTCTTTACCGACAGGCAGATTGCAGACATCTTCACAATGCCGTTGGACGAGACCAAGTTCTCTTTTCTTCAAAACAGAACTTGGAATGCTCAATAAGGAAGAGTAGAGAAAATGGACCCCCAAGAAAGCTCAGAGATCCCAAATCAGTCAAAAGTTGGAATTCTACAAATTTCTAACAGTTTTACTCGAGTAAGAAGTAAAGTACATGAGTAAGTAAATGACCTACTCGAGTAGTAAAATTGACCTACTCGAGTTCCCTATAACCACTCGAGTAGCAGAATGGCTTACTCGAGTAGCCAAATCACCTACTCGAGTAGTAAAACTTCACTCGAGTACCTTTGTACGTATAACTACTCGAGTGCTTCACCCAACTACTCGAGTATGTCCAGCCTATCTACTCGAGTATCTCAAATACTTCACTCGAGTAATATTATGTCTCTCGAGTATGTGTCAGCCATCTTTTCTTCCTTGATTCAAATTTTCTTATTCGCAACCCGAGGCTTATGCCGCCACGTCTAAGGTACGATTCCATCATTTATCTCCTAATTATGCATAAACCTAGGGTTATATCAATAGGAAATTCCAAGAACTTTCTACACGAAATCATTTCCTCACTCGAGTAAAGCCGACTATCATTTTTTCTTCCGTCAAGAAGTTGAAGAGCCGCGTCTTCCTCCTCCCCACCGCAGTTTTTCCAAGAACTTCTGAATCATGGCCGCTTCTTCAAAAATTGGCATCGGTTCTGAACTGGTTGCCGCCGGAATTGCAGAACTTTTAGATGATTTCCACAATCTTATGATCCTTCTTGACACCGCCGGACTTACCTTCATTCTCCAAGAACCCTGTAAAATCCTCTTTCCAGATGTTGCCGAGTTCTTCAGAAATGTCAAGGTTAAGCGACATGATGCCGTTCTCAAATCGACAGTCAGAGGAATCAAAATCAAGCTTACCAAGACATCTGTTTCTCAACATCTTCGATTGCCACTTGTAGATGAAGAAGATCATCTAGGCCCTGATGAGTCTGACAGAACATGTATGTTCTGTGGCATTTCTCCCGATAAACAATACATCAAAAGGTCTCAGCTAAATCGTGAAGGAAAATTACTTGTGGATATTATAGGGAAATTCCTCCTCTGCAAAACTAATTCTATCAGAGATATCTCTCTCTCTCATTCTTTGATATTATGCAAGCTATATTCTGCAGGAAGCAATTCCAATTTGGTATGATGATCTTGGATAAGATCAGAGAAAGCATTAAATCCCCAAATTATTCGAGAATAATCTCACTTCTCCTCCATGAAATAACCCAGAAGTCTTCAACTTATCCAAAGGGACTGTTCTTCATCACATGAAGAAAGTTTCCATATGCTCCATTCAAAGATGGAAGTGAAACTGCAGAATCCAACTCAGGCTGCCAAGGTTCAAGAGATTCCAGCCACAGAGGACAGGACCCCATCTCCCTCTCCACATCAGATTGCCAGCTCCTCTGGTGTATCTATTGAGGGGGAGCCTGCTCCTTCTGTCCCAGCAAGAATACCTACACCTCCAGCAGTTTCTCCTACACCTCAGACTCTAGAAGAAACTCCATCTGAACAACAACTTCAAGAAGCACTACTCTCAATAGAAGCTGCAATCAGTGAAATGATTTAAGAGCTGCCTGTAGATGATCCTCCTCCTCCCTCTCCAAAGGAAACCACCACTGAAATACCAAAAGAATCCACTCCTATACAATCTCCAATACATACTCCTCCACCAGCAAAGTCTCCTATTGCACACCAAGAGCAGGTTGAAACCATTTTCGTTACTGATGAGCCCTCTCCAGAACCAGCAGAAGCCCCTTTGAGAAAACTGGACTTCTCCATACCCATAGTCACTGATGACGGTGATGCCATGATTCACACTACTAGAGCAAAGAGCTCAGTCTCCATTGCATAAATTGCTCCATGGGTTGCTCCTCCTCCTCTAGTTCCCTCTACTAGTGCTCCTCCTCCTGCTGCTTCTTCCTCCAATGATTTGATGAATCTGTTTGTGCTTATGCTTCAAGAGCAAAGAACCTACTTTGATACTTCACTTAAGGCTGTTACTGACAAAGTCACTACTCTAGAGACTGAAATGAGCAGGGGATTTGCTGAAATTCAACACAATACTGAATAGCTAAGACACCTCTTCCAAATTGGTGGAAAGGCTCTAGATCACACTATTACTAGTGTTGGTCAGGTTATGGAACAAGGTGTGACTCTGGCAGGAAATAAGATTGAATTGGATAAGAGAGCTGAAGCTACTAAGATGAAGATCTGTGAAGAGGTTGGAACCTTCAAAGATGATGCCATCAAAACATAGACTGTAGAAGTCAGATAGGGGGAAAGTTTGGTGAAAGAATATTTAGAACAATCAGATGCACTCAAGCAAGAGCTTTGGGAAGCCAAAATGAAATAGATCCATGATGATGTCTTAGGATAAATTCAGAGTGTCAAATTCCATACATATGACACTACTGTCTGGATGCATAATCAAATCCTTCCTGAGTTTGCTGTTGATCCAAATATCATTCCTCATCATCTTAACCCTCTAGCTGCTGCTGCTCCTACTCCTCTTCAACAACCTACCTTCTCTCTAAGACCTGAAGGCCAAGAAGGCCCTCCTCCAGATTCTTATGCCCAACTTTCGGAGGATGACCCTGCGATATCTTTATCCAAGCTCCTCCTGAGATCCAGACTTCTAAGAAGAAAAGAAAATATGGTGATGGTGCCTCTGCTAGCAAGTCTATCCCAGTTCCAGATTCAGAAAAGAGAAAAGCTCCAGAATTTGCAGAGATCTGTTCTCCTACTTCTAAGTCCCTCATTTTGGATACTCTCAAACGTGTTATGGATTTCCATGAAAGCAGGAATATTCATTATAGCTCCCAGGAATGGGAATTATATGAGAGGTCTATGACTAAGAGGAGGATGTATGACAGAGAATTTGGTAGGAAAAACCTTGCTGCTCCTCCAAGACCTCCTAAATACTACCCCAAGTCATACAGCTATCAGAGGAGACAGCAAGAGAAGTAAGACAGGCAGCACCACCAACTCTAAGCTACAAGGATATATGAGAATGTGGAAATGATTTTTGTAGAAATTATACTCTGGAAAATCACATTTATATAATTCTATCTTTTGGTCATATTTTCCTGTTTACAATTTTATGCTTGCTTTCACTGATTTATCTATTTAACACTTTTTATGTCTATAATTCACCTTAGTGTAAAGGGTTCTGACTTATACAAATACGGGGAGATTGTTGGGTATTGTATCCACATTAACCCAGATTTGATGAAGTCACCCTTGAACAAAGATGAATTAAGTTATATTTGATGCTTTGGTTGAGTTATGTGCTTGCAGGATTCTAATGCTAAGTGTAGACCAATGTCAGTCTACAATGGGTCACTAAACACAGGACCATACAATGTAATCCCTCATTGTGTGATCCAAGGTGTTGACTCATGTGTAGCCTCTCTATTAGGATACACTTCATACTCAAGCACTTGGACTAATTGGAAAAGACTTATTGCTTGTTTCACCAAAGAAGAAGAGATTTCTATTAAGAGAATTTACTAAGTATTTTACTCGAGTAAATGTATACCTACTCGAGTGAATTGCTTAGTTTATACTCGAGTAATAATCGTTATACTCGAGTAAGGAAGTTAGAACTCAAGTAGTCAAGTAATAACTCTCGAGTAGCTAAGTTAAATACTCGAGTAGATTTCGTCTCATTCTCGAGTTTACAGGATTTCTTCTCCAGATATTTTCTAAGTAAATTACTCGAGTAGTCATATAAGTACTCAAGTAGTTTGAACCTTTTATGTCGAGTTATAGAAATCTGGGTCACGTGTAATTTCTCCTCACCCGAGTAATCCAAGCCATATACTCGAGTAGTTCATCTACTACTCGAGTAGTCTATATTTTATACTCGAGTAACTATGTTTTCTTCCCTCAGAATTTTTCTAAGTCTATTACTCGAGTAGCTATTTCCATATACTCGAGTAGTTCTTATTTACTCGAGTAGTTCAGTTCACCTACTTGAGTAACCCAGGATTCTATTCCAGAAATTATTCTAAGACCCTGACTCGAGTAGTTCCTCTACCTCTCGAGTAGTCAATTTCTTTTCACTCGAGTAAAATTTATTGTACTCGAGTAGTCCAACTCCACTTCTCGTGTAACTGTTTTAGCACTCGAGTATGTCTCTTTGTACTCAAGTAGCTGCTCTTTATTTTCAAATTTTCTCCAAGTATTCACACGAGTAGTTATCTTCTGTTCACTCGAGTAGTTACATATAATACTCGAGTAGTTGCTTCTTCACTCGAGTATATCAGCTTCACATTTTCTGAAGTTTCGTTAAGTCCAGATTGATAGATTTATTAATGAACCTTGATGTGATTGGTCCACGTGTACCTCATTAAGATCTAATTATGACTGTTATCGCAGATCCTATATAAGGTCTTGTCAAACCGACAAACCCTAAGAATCAGAAGTTTTGCAGCCGATTATTTTCTAAGTTCTCTGAATCTCTTTCTCTCTCCAAGAAGCGAAAGCCGCCGCAGCCGATCATCATTATTCTCATCCGGCTAGGGTTTTCGATTTTAGAGGATTCAGATTAAGAAGGTTTGCAGATCGTGATCGTCGCTCAATTCCTCATCTTCTATCCGATCGTGTGAAGCCAAGAAAGTCCAGATCTGCTTTGCCGAGATTTTCTTCACCTCTCTGATAAAGCCGCAAAGTCTATAAGAGGAAGATCAAAGCTGATTGTTTGCATATCTGAAAAGGATTCACTATTTGTAATTTTTACATTCGTTCTATTTCATCCTTGTAGGAGAATTTTCTCCGAGTGTAGGAGCTTTTGTCTCCGAGATAGTAGGAAGTTTTACCTTCTGAGTGTCGATCATTTTTGTGGATCGAGTTTGTAGGAACTTTGTTCCGAGGCGTAGGATTGGGTTTCAATTCGAGATAGTGGAGTAGCCGAGTCTAGTTTATTGCTAGATCGGTGAGGGAAAGTGGATGTACCTAAGGTTGGGGAACCACTATAAATCTTGCTTCGTCTGTGATTGTTTGGTAGATAGTTCTGTGCATAGTTCTTAAATTTTTATTCTGCAAAAGACGCACATCTCACCTATTCACCCCCTCTAGGTGATTTACGTAGGCAACTAAACTCTTTCACCCTTGTATTCAAAGACTTTCAACGGGCATTGCCCAGGCCCGAGCCGGCCTGAAAAATGGGCTTTACCCGGCCCGACCCGAGTATCGGGCCGGGCAATAGCACTCAAACTGGGCCCTATAAGGGACCTAGGCCTGACCTTGGCCCGGGCCGGGCCTAGTAGGTTTTTACTGGGCCAGGCTCGGGCCTGGCAATTGGGCCCAGTCCTTTTTACCATGACGGCTTGCCGCAAGCTGCGCCCGCAATATATATATATATATATATATATATATATATATATATATATATATATATATATATATATATATATATATATATATATATATATATATATATATATATATACGAGTACTCAAAATGACCGTAAAATGTTTTACATCAATATTATAATTTTATTTTGTAAACAAATATATGTGTTTACATAAAAAAAAAATTTCTCTCCATCTTTCTTCCTATCTCACTCCCTCTCTCTCCTTGTCACTCTCTCCCTCTACCCACAATCTCTCCTCCCTCTCATTCCCTCCCTCTCTCTCTCTCTCCATCTCTCTCCCTCTCTCTGTTGTCCTTCATCATGAGTAGCATTAAGAGATCTGATGGGAATGAAGCCCCATTTATAGGCTTAGGTGTGCACTTAACATCTCCCCCATGATCCCTCCTATTGTGTGTTGAGATTATATTAGCCAGTAGGACACGTGTGTGTGGGACCGCGTATTTGGCTTCCACATCGCGTTCCAGGTCTGGGTGTTGACCCCGGTGGGCCCCCTTGTGGCGGAATATTCCCGCGGTCCTATGGTTGGGGTTAATCCCACACCGCCTGTAGACTTCTCCCCTTTTTGTTCATGTACCCCGCCACCCTTCATCTCAACACCTGTGTTTTGAGATGAACTAATGGGTTGGCGGGTTCTAACTTGGTATCAGAGCAATGTTGTCCTGCTACGGGGGTGTGTTGAGATTATATTAGCCAGCAGGACACGTGTGTGTGGGACCGCGTATTTGGCTTCCCCATCGCGTTCCAGGTCTGGGTGTTGACCCCGGTGGGCCCCCTTGTGGCGGAATATCCCAGTGGTCCTGTTGTTGGGGTTAATACCACACCGCCTGCAGACTTCTCCCCTTTGTGTTCATGTACCCCGCCACCCTTCATCTCAACACCTTGGTTTGAGATGAACTAATGGGTTGGTGGGTTCTAACTTTGTGGAGAACATGGGTTTGACGTTCAACCCACTCCCCATGATCTCCACAACAATAGGAGCAATCATATGGGCCTCCCACTCAACAACTACTGTCACTACCGCCCGCCGCCGCCTACCACTGCCGCATACCGCCGCCTACCACTGCCGCCTACAACCGTCGCTGCCCATTGCCGGCCGCCACCATTGTCGGCAATAGCCGGCCGCCGCCTCCCGCCACCGCCACCACCGTCGGCGGGCCACGACCACCCGCCTCCGCCGCCGCTTGCAGGTTGGCCACCATCCGATCACTACGAGCCAAGTCCCCAAGAGCGCGGAGAAGGGAAGAATACGATCACTGCCAGCGCTCAAGCACACCAGTCACCAAGTAGCATCCAGAACTCCCTCGACGCAGCCTGTTGCCTGTTGCGAGTCAGAAATTCTCTCTCACCTCCAAGTTGTAACGAGGGGCGGCGTGTCGCCCTCGATTCTCCAAACATATTATAACCATAACCTGATAGTGGACTTTGACTGACACAGATCTGGTCACGTAATTTTTTACCAAGTTGAGGGGTTTTTCCACGTTAAAACCTCTCGTGTCAACTCTCTATTTTCATTGATTGTGTGCGCGCTCGAATGTCCCGAGAGCTAAGACAGTCCAGTTTATTCCAGACTGACCGAGACGCCGAGTTAGTCCGCAACAGTTTGGAGTCATCTATGAGAACCATGATTCCCAACATCCTTCTGAAGTCAAGATCTCACTCTTTACAACATCCAAGCTCTGCTTCAATGACAAAAAGAAGCACCCACACAACTGAAGGATCCTTCCCAGAAGGACACATTGAACCAGCACACTATCATTCTCTCATGGATGTGTCATTGACCGCTGAGTCCACTTTTGCGCCTGTCAACGCCCTCAAGGGGTGAGTTCGACAAATGGAGTAGCAGCAAACTGAAATGCTTGCTCTACTTAGGAATCTGGGAGCGCCTCCTGCTCCTCCTTTAGCACCGGTCAACCTGCCACTTCCAAATCACGGCAGGGCGCAAGAAACTCGAAGACAAGAGGTGCCTGAAGAACACTCTGAGACCGCCAGCTCCACTCACCAGGCTCATGGAGGAATCGAAACTGGGCGACACCGCCACAATTGGGGGGACGAGGCCTGACTTCCCCCTCTCGAAAGGTTCTCCTTGGAAGAAATTCCGGAGGTGATCGAAAGAGAATACCGGCAGGCCTACCGACGGGATATTCATGCTCTCCGACCACTCTTCCAAGGCTCCCCCTCACACCACAAATCCTGGCTCATCCAATTCCTAATGGTTTCAAGCTGTCAAACATTGAGACGTTTGACGGAACAGACGATCTGTTGGAACATGTCAACCACTTCACTACTATCATGAGGATCTACAATGCACCTGATCAGTTACTCTGCTAAGTGTTCCCAGCCACTCTTAAGGGGAAATCTCGCACATAGTTTCACTCCATGAGGGTGGGCACCATTCCTAACTTCACAGAGCTAACGAGACAGTTTGCGGATCAGTTTATAGCAAATCGGAGGATCGTCCGCGACCCTTCCCACTTATAAGGTATCCGCCAGAACGAAGGAGAGTATTTGATGGACTTCTTCTGTAGGTCCTCTGTAGAAGCATACCAAATCTCAGGTATCGACCCAGAACTGTTACGAAGAGTGTTCCTTGGGGTCTCCATCCTAGCGGCTTCTACTCAGCATTAATGAGGGAAAGCTTCCCTAGCTACCCCAAACTAGTACAACGCGTATAGGCGCAGATCGCAGCCAACGAGGCTATTGAAGCTCATCGTCAACAGTTCGACGGGAACCAAAAGCACAAGAGGGAGAAGGAGCCTGCCCCTCAATACCAAGAAGGAAGATTACGAGAAGAACGTCGGGACAGGCAACATAATGTGATTGTTAGAGAGATCATCTGCCTCGGGATTATACTCCCCTCAACACCACGCACACCAATGTGCTCTACGCAATCCAGAATGAGCCGGACCTGTATCAGCCTAAACAGCCGGCTCATAACCACAAGAACGACCAGTCTAAGTACTACAAGTTTCATCGAAGCACATGGCACACTATTGAAGACTGTGCCCGCTTGAAAGATAAAATTGAGCGCCTTGTTCGCATAGGGTTGCTCAAAAGATTTTTGCAGGGACGCCTACAAGACCCGCAGGATCCACCTAGGCCTCCCAAAGATCAGCAAAATACCCCGCAAGGAGGAGCCGATGGTAGGCAGATGGTCGGAAACATCGAGACCATCGTCAGATCGCCCATTCTTTCTGCACAGATACTCTTGATATGCACACTGGGCGGCATTCATGATGATAAAAAGTGTAGGCAAGACACCACCACAACTTTCGGAGATGAAGACCTTGAGGGGCTCTGAACACCTCACCAAGACCCTCTCTTAATCAGCACCGAGATTGGGGACCCCTACTATAATGTCAAGCGAATCCTCATCGACAACAGAAGCTCAGTCGATGTCCTATTCTCCTCCACCCTTCAGAATATGAAGCTTTCCAAGCAGCATTTGACACCAGCCACGGGACTAGTGTACGGATTAGATAACCATCCAGTCTAGGTACTGGGAATGATTACCCTACCAGTTACTATGGGAGAATTCCCTAGGCAAGCCACACATGAAGTCCAGTTTGTTGTGGTGGATTCAAGCTCAGCTTATAATGCAATCTTTGGAAGACCTGTCCAGACCATTTTCAAAGCCATACCCTCAATTCCCCATCTCGCGATGAAGTTCCCCACTACTGGAGGGATCAGAGTCATACACGGGAACCAGGAGGCCGCTAGAACCTGTTACTCAAAGCAAGTACAGCCCGTCAAAGCCACGGCTCTAAATATTGATGGCTTCGATTTGTGTGACGAGGCGATCCTGCAGTGGGGAATGCCTATAGAAGGATTGGTCGAAGTCCCACTCTCGCCAACTGCTCCTGCTCGAACAGTCCAACTTGGCTCCCTCCTACTACAGCAAGAAAAGGAGGAACTGACATCTTATCTCAAAAATAATAATGATATCTTTGCCTAGGCTCCTAAGGATATGTCACGCATAGATCCTCAAGTCATCCAAAATTCTCTCAACATAAACCTTACTTGTAAACCCGTCATCCAAAATAAGCAAAATTTTGCTCCGGAACGGCTCCAAGCAATTAAAGAGGAAGTACAAAAGCTCCTCGACGCCCAGTTCATCCGGGAGGTTGAGTACCCCGCCTGGCTGGCCAACGTTGTCATGGTAAAGAAGTCTTCCGAAAAGTGGAGGATGTGCGTGGACTACACCAACCTCAACCAAGCTTTCCCCAAAGATAGCTTCCCCCTTCCCAGGATCGATCAGTTAGTCTATTCGACCGTCGGGCACTAACTCCTCGGCTTCATGGATGCCTACTCCAGCTGCAACCAGATACGAATGAATCTTGCGGACGAAGAGCACACGACATTCCGAATTGACAAAGAAATCTACTGTTACAAAGTGATGCCCTTCGGGCTCAAAAATGCAGGAGAAACCTACCAGTGGCTCATGAACAAGGTTTTCAAAGAACTCATTGGCAAGTCTATGGAAGTGTATGCAGATGATATGATCGTAAAAAGCATTTGTCGAGAATACCACCTGGAAGACCTCGAAAATTGTTTCAAAATCCTCCTCCTGTACGGTATGATGCTCAACCCCTATAAATGTGAGTTCAGGGTTACGTCTGGGAAGTTCCTAGGATTCATGGTAACACAGCGGGGAATAGATGCTAACCCTGAAAATATTAATGCTCTCGAGGAAATGTCACCACCTCGCTCCATCAAAGAAGTGCAACATTTGAATGGAAGAATTACAGCACTCTCCCGGTTCTTGGCACAGACCGGAGACAAGTATCACCCGTTCTTCAGGATTCTCAGACGAGCCAGGATCGCAGGGTTCTAGTGGACGGCCGAGTATCAGGCCGCCTTCGAGTCTTTGAAGCAATACCTGGCCTCCCATCCACTTTTGCGAAAGCCTACTCTCGAAGAAACACTTTTCTTGTGGTCACTGTCACACTCGCGGAGCTAAGTTCCGTGTTAGTGAGGGATGAAGGGGGAATCCAACACCCCGTCTACTACCTCAGTAAAATCCTCACATATGCGGAAACTTGGTATCCAAGTACAGACAAGACAGCCCTAGCACTCATCTTCTCAGCTAGGAAGCTTCGTCCCTACTTTCAAGCCCATACAATCAAAGTGTTGACCAAGCTACCTCTCCATACAATCCTCTAGAAACCAGAAGCGTCTGGCCGATTGGTTAAGTGGGCGGTCGAGTTAGGCGAATTCGACATCCACTTCTTGCTGCACCCCATCATCAAGTCACAAGTCCTGACAGATTTTGTTGTTGAAAATACCCTACCAGCAGAGACAGAGAGAGCGCAAGTCGAACCCGATCAGCGATGGACTCTGTATATCGATGGAGTGTTTGGGCTCGAAGGTGCAGGACCGGGATTTCTTCTTATAGGCCCAGAGCTTATCACTTTGGATTATGGGCTCCGACTGGAGTTCTCTGCCACCAACAACGTTGCCAAGTACGAAACTTTAATTACTGGACTCAGGCTCGCCATCGACTGTCATGTCAAAGGATTGATAGTCTACTCACACTCTCAGCTCATTGTCTCCCAAGTAGAAGGGTGAAAGTTATTTAACTTTAGGTTAGTTAATCACCTAGAGGGGGGGGGGGGGGGGGGGTGAATATGTCTTTGAGCTTTTAATAAATCTTTTGGTGTTTTCAACTTATTCTATCTAGAGTTTGTCCTTAAATCCTGCAATCACAAATACAAAGAAACATACACAGCAAACAATAGAATTTATAGTGGTTCTCCAATTGGATACATCTACTTTCCCTCTCCACCTATCCATGCTGATTTGTTGGACTCGGCACAAACTCCTCCAAACTGCCCCTAAGAGCTTACACCTCAGATCCCGCAGGATCTTCAAGTCTCCTCCAAGACTCACTTCTCAGCCACAAAGGCCTACACTCAGTGGTCAGCAGATAACCTACCTCAGGCTATTAAGCCCTACACACAGACTAGGAGGACAACCCTACCTCAGATCCCAAAGGATCCTACCTCAGATCTTTACAGTTCTCCTACACTCAGTGACTCGCAAGCCATCTACCTCAGCCTTATCTCTAAGGCCTACAACTTAGGATTTTCAGCCCTACAACTTCAGGCACAAGGCCCTACTCTCAGAGTGCTGCATGATGGGCTAAAACCCGAACAGGCAAGTGTACCTGTCGAATTGTAGTATCAAGGTCGTATTTAAACACGGGGTTGTCAAGTACTGCTACTCATGCTTGAACTATTATCCTACCGAAAAAAGTGGGTTTTGAGAATTTTTAAACTAACACGAAAGACAATTTTTTAGACGAAAAACTTTATAATAAAAAGCTAGCATTCGATCGAAGATTCACCATAAAATGAAATGAGAGGGATGAAAAGGCATAGTTTTAAATTTGCAAATCATACTCGACCGTGACGGATCCGAAATTAGGAAATAATCTCGCTAGAGAATTAAATCCCCTGACTTATAGACGTTTTGACTGAAATCTCTTTCAAGTCAAGAAGGCCTAAAGCCGCATTATCGAGGTGACCCGCACTATTGGATTTGACTCCAATCCGAAAGATTTACGTCATCCTATCTCTAGGGTTGCGTTCAACTCCTTCCTTCTTTGAGTGATCTTTCACATTCATGAGCCTCTCGGCTACTCAAATATGAGATCCCAAGCCTACTACCGTATACCGGAAATACGGAGTCGACAAAATAAAAAAATCAAAGAAGGATCGAATGTAATTTAGACAAAAAAAAACTATGGAATAAAAGAAACCCTCATCTCATTTTATGGATCCTCACGATCGAACGCTAAAGAAAATTAGCTACACATAATGAAAATTGAAATCAAAGTAGGATGAAAGAAATTCATTTTCATTACTTGCAAAAATAAGAGAGAACACAATATTTAAAAAGGACAATATTGAAAGAAAAGGGTTACAATAATGAAAATACTACAACAATAACGAAAAGAAAATAACAACGCACTAACTCTTTTGCTCTCCTACAACTTAACTCCAAAACTTCCCTAAACTTCTTAACATAAATTGCTTACAAAGATAAAATTCACTCTCTCCAAAAATCTCCTTTCAAAGCATGAGACCATGGTGCCCTTTTATAGATGAGGAGGGAAGATTCTAGATGGGAATGAAGAGGAGGAGGCAAGGGGGTGGCCGACCATGTAGAGGGAGAGAAGTTCATGTATGGCATTAAATGAGGTGGAGAGAATTCATGCATGATATTTAATTAGGTGGAGAGAAAGAGGTGGGTTCAATGCATGGACTTTAAGGGAATGATTTGGAAAATATAAAATAAAAAAGGGGGAATGAATAAGAATTAAAGAAAGAGAGAGAGAGAGAGAGAGAGAGAGAGAGAGAGGGGTTGAATGTAGAATAATAAAAACAAGAAATAAAAGAGGAGGAAAGAGTGTGGCCGGCCATGGGAAGTGGGGGATTCATGCATTTGGAAATTAATGAGGAGGGGAGAGAGAGAGGATATGCATGAATGTGGATTAAATAAGGGAAAAAAAAGAAATAAAAGAGGGAGAGAAAGAGGGGTGGCCAGCCATATGAATGAGAGATTGCATGAATGCAATAAATGATGAGGGAGGGGGGAAAATGAGTGGCCGGCCACACATGGATGAAGTGGGCTGCACTATATGGGCTTGGGAAGCTTGAAGAGGGGTTGAATGCATCATGTAGGCTTCAAGGAAAAGGGTCGGGCTGCTCCAAACTTCAAGGGCTGCATGTAGGGGGCTGCATCATGTAGAGGGGCTGCACCATGTGGGCTGTTTTGGTGGAAGAGGGCTGCTCCAATTGGGTTGCATTATGTAGTGGCCGGGCTGCATCATGTGGGCTGTTTTGGTGGAAGAGGGCTGCTCCAATTTGCATGCATTTGGGTCATGATACTACAAATAACAACACAAAATAATCATTAGAAACAAAATATTTTTCATGAGCATAAAATTATAAATAAGACTAAACATCACATAGAATAATATATATATTAATAAGATTAATCAAAGCAACAAACATTAAAACTACACACAACATAAAATATAAAACACAAGATAAATTTAGAAATTATCATAACATACGAGAAATAAAACAAAACAGACATAAAATAAACAAAATTATATCTAAACTTAGGAATTTAGGTTTATAAACTATACCAAAAAACGATGAATAAAAGTAGTCATCACTGCAATACTCCTACAACTTAATACCCCTCTAGGTACCTACCTCAGTGCCCCTCCATGCACCTATAGCTCAGTGACAAGCTTGTTAAAATGTGTCATACTAATTTATAAGATGGGTGTCAGGTTTAAATGCAATGATTTATACTATACTATGTTATGTAATGAATCACGCAAGTGCAACACACCCACCCGACTCTGTGCACACAAACCTTTACTTCCCCCTTTTTAGAGCCTAACCTCCCAGGATACCTCCGTAGTGGCAAACGGAAGTGGTGGATTGGGCCTCGCCCACCTTTAAGCCGGTAATTACATTACCAGTCAGACCTATCGTACGCCTCACTGCTGGTGCACTAAGCGGAGCTCCTGCATGCTCTTTGTTGGCTGGTCCTTCGAACTTAAATTGGCGAGGTGCTAAACCACACTTGTCGAGTCAACGTATTGGCTTCGGTGCATCGACCCTCCAACACCGAAGACCCACCACCTTAGAATTTATGCACATGTAATCTTGATGTATCAACCACTGAGCCAAGGCTCCCCATACAAACACGTCCGTCACAACCAACAACCGAGCAAAAGCTCCCTGGACTATCCTGTCCGTCACAATGATCTATCGAGCCATCGGCTCGCCGGGCTAAACTGCCAATCTCCAAAACCACAGAGCCTACTACCCGTGTGAGCCAACCTAACTTCCCAAGACACCAGGGTGTGTGAACGTGGACCCCTAGTTATACTAGTTGCTCTTAAATATTGATTTTTCTTACGGTTGAGGTTAGCCCAGGACTGCCCAAGGTATTCCCGGTGAAGGGCTCTCACAGTTCACTAGGAACTACGATGGGCTGAAGCCCAAAGCTCCCTTTCGCATGACACTTACTATTATTGGTTAATGCCCGATTCCCGATCCCTTTTTAATATTACTCTGGATCTAACCCTAGTGTGTTTTGACCCTCTCTCTCTCTCCACAGGAAAGACGATCTTTTGTCGATCCCGAGCACCCCCCCCCCCCAATCCTAGTTTACCCCCCATTTTCCTCATGACAACTTGCAATGATGAACTAAATCTCATTTTACCCAAACCAGCTAACTATTAACCCCAAACCATGTGCCCAATTCAAACGCTATCACATTTTCTGCAGTTTTACTATATGCAGACCAACTTATACTATATGTTGGACATGATAGGAGGTACTCCAAATTTTCATCCACAAGCCTTCAGATATTAAATCGGGGTCTATCATGACATGATTAGCCTAGCTCCAGAAACTTATAATTTTCCTAATTAATTTGGTATTTAATTAATTTTCCCCAAAAGTTAGGCCATGGGTAATTTGAACATGAAGTACAATATATTCTCAAATAATGGCCACCCAAAAATTATAAACACTAGATAACAGAGGAATAACAGTAAATACCAAATTGCATGATTTTCCATAAATGGTTTGGCCTCTAATTAATTAATCCAATAATAAGTCATTAAGTATGGGTAAAGAAAAAAGTACTAAAGCTAATCATCAGAAAATTGTAGAAAATTACTGAATCTCAAGAATGAGCAGAAAGGGCTTCTGACCAAAAATCACATTTTATCAAGCTAAATAAGTTTCAAAATAAATTCAATTACTTTTACTTTGAATACAACACCTTGTGAACCAACCCCTATAGATTTACTTCCAAAAATTCCATAAAAAATCACAGAGCTTTTAAATGTCAGTAAAGGTCTTCTTACCGAATTTCATAAGTTTCCATTAAGTGGTTTGTTCATAAGAAATTTCTAAGTAGAAGGTGCAACTTGATGGGTTGTGAATGAAGTACCCCATATAATGATCAAAAATTCATATTAAAAATTTCTTGGGCTTGTTATAGTCTTAAAACATCGCTTGACTAAATATCATCATGATAGTGCACTTTTCAAAGGAACCCACTTGTAAACTCATCCAAACATTATGTAGTATATTTCAGTGGTTAATATGATTAAGAAAATGACCTCTACAAAAATGTTATGTTGTTCCAAAGTCATATGAGTCACTAGACATTCCCTAAGGTGTATGGACCCAAAAACTTACCCAGTGGTTTAAGTGGTATGTATGTGTCCAAATCCCACAATATCTCTCCCTAGGGATTTCCACCACCCTAGGATCACATGGACTATACTCCATACAAGGGCATATCACCCCATACCCTTCACAAATCCCCAAAGTTCAACCTTAGGGTTTGAACATGGGTCCTAGGGCAAATCCACCCCAATCCAACCCAAATTCCATGTGAGGCTGTCTAGTATCATAACAAACCAATGGCCCAAGTTTCAGCCTCTGTTGAGCTAATTTGACTACCTAAACCCACAAGGAACACTTTGACCTAAATACCCCCCTTTTGGCCAAGGCTAGGGTTTACAAAAAATTCAACACAAATCATCTCCAAATGAGATGACATTTTATCCAGAGCCTTATGATGACCCCAAGGACCACTCAACAAAATTTGGGAGGGTTTGGAGGTAATTAGGTCCCATAATTAAATTATCCTAAGACTATTAAATAATTTCAAAAACTATAGAAAAAGTATCTTCAAAAATTCCCATTTTTGGACACGACCTAGGTATTGGTAAAATTGACCCTCTGTCCAAATTTCAAATCATTTGGACATGTAGTGAAGTGGGGCACATATTTAAATCTCTGACTAGCCCTAGGTATAGACACCACCAAATTGAGTGTTGTGGTCGGACCTGAACTCCAAATTGGTCAAACTAACTTTAAGTTAAACTAGACTCTTAGGGCTAAAACTTTCATGTAGACCACTTTTACTGTACGGGAACCTAGGTATTTTTAATAATTAGAAACATTAACTGTATAATATGTGACAGAAAATCATTTAATTGAAATCATTTAATTCCTAGGAATTTAATCAAGGCGCACGAATCTTGGCGCAGAATAGGAGGCATCCGGTCATCTTCAAGCTCTAGCCAACGACCAGGATTCCCCCGACCTGGAGCTTGTTCCATCCCCATTTCCCGGCCACCCGGCCACCTCCCTTGCCAGCCACCGCCGCCACCACCTCCATCAAGGTGGTGGCTATTGCCAGGCGGCGGCATAGCCGTCGGAGAGGCGGATTCCAGCGATCCCGCAAGCACATTTTTCTCGGAAAAACTAGGAAAATGATCCCTTTGATCGGGCTCAATTGAGCCCAATTCTCATCCTAAAATATTTCTACGATCTACCTATCGATGAAGAAGCAAGGGAGGACCTGTTGGGAGAGCTGGAGGCGCGTTTATCTCCAATTTACCATGGTTGTGGTGGCGCCGATTGGGTTTATGCAACAACACAGTCAAGTGCTTTGAATCCTTCAGGTAAATGTTGTAACCTTCTCCCCTCTGCCTGGTGATGCTTTTAAGATCCCTAATTGGGGATGGGGAAGGGTGTAACTCTAATGGCCATGAATGACCATTAATGGTCATTTTTGGTTTCAACCATTTGATGGGCTGAGCCACCCCATTGGCTGGCCATCTCCTAAAAACCCCTCCCCTGCCTCCAAGGAGTAAAAGCCAATCAAGGTGGCGGGGGGGGGGGGGGGGGGGGGGGGCTGGGGGTTGAAACCTTAATGTCCATAATGGCCATTAAGCTCAATTTTCTCTCTCCTCAAAAATTGAGTAACTCCTTCCTTCTCCCTCCTACTCATCATTCTTTGAATTTGGTGGCCCCAAAATGTGTCTCTCCACTTCCTTAGACTAATGGGCCACACCACTTGTGCTTAGCCCACTTAAATTGGGCTAGGTTAACCTAAGTTGACCACTATGACCCATGAATTGACTTTGGTCAACATGACCATTTGGGTTGACCCCATGGGGTCCTTGGTGACCTATTGGCTTCCCCTAAGGTCTTGGAAGGGTTGTGTAGGGTTGACTTAGCACCTTGGTGGTCACTTGCCCCTTCATTAGGGCACTTTGACCACTTTAGGGCTAGGGTTGACTTGGATCAACTTAGCCTCTAAGGTTGACCCCAATGGGTCCTTGGTGACCTATTGACTTCACCTTAGGTCTAGGAAAACCTAGGTATGGTTGGTTTGGCACATTAGGGGCACATTGCCCTTAGATAGGGCACCTTGCCCAATTTAGGACTAAGATGATCCTAGGTCAACTTGGTCACCCTAGGTTGACTCCAATGGACCCTTAGGGCTATAATGGAGCTTGCAATAGGTTGGTTAGGTTGTGGTGGGGTCTTGGAGTCATGGTGAAGCCCCGTGATCATCCTAACTAGTGTTTAGAAACCTATTATTTGCAGACCATAGTGATCTCACCTACATTCCTAGGTACACTTGGTCTTCTTGGGCTTCCTATGGTTTTGTCATGACCTAGTCATGACAAAACCACTCCTAAGGGTCTAGTTGTCTGAGGGATGTTATAAATCCCAATACATAAACAAAAAATTTCATCCTCGAAATTCAATTTAGGCCTACGGGGTTTCAAGTATGAGAAATAAAATGTAACATCCTGAGAGGTGGTAAAGAATACCTGACTGAAACGTTCCGGGTACTTTTGTTGCATCAAATCCTGTGGCTCCCAAGTGTGCTCCTCTTGCCCATGATTCCTCCACAAGACCTTGACCAACGGGTTCTTCTTGCGTCGCAGAACCCGGATCCCAGTATCGTCTATCCAGATTGGCTCTAGGTGCACCGATCGATCAGAAGCTATATTCCTATCTGTAGTCGTAATCTGTTGCTCCGGCCGAAGTAGAGCTCTCCTCGGGGATGAGATGTAAAAGACGACTTGAAAACCTGCTAGCTCTGGCGGAAGCTCCAGTCTATAAGCCAAGGGGCTGATCCATTCCAGGATCCTGTAAGGCCCCATGTATCTCGAGCTAAGCTTCTTCCGACCACGCACCCGCGAGACTCCATGCATCGGTCGGATCTTCAAAAATACCCGGTCTCCTACCTGAAACTCTACCTTACGATGCCGAGCATCATAATACTTAGCATGCCTGCTCTGGGCCTCCAACATCCTGTCTCGTATCAATCGCACCTGAGCACCCGTATCCTCGATAAACTCTGAGCCCAATGCCTTCGGATCCTCATCCTGGATTCAAGACAAAGGAGTCCTGCATCTCCGCCCATATAAAGCCTCATAAGGGGTCATGCCGATGCTGGACTGGTGGTTGTTGTTGTACGAGAACTCGATCAATGGTAGCTGCCTCTCTCATGGCTCTCCGCAGTCCAGTATGCAAAGACACAGTAAATCCTCCAGGGTCTAATTAGTGCGCTCTGTCTGTCCATCCGTCTGGAGGTGGAAGGCGGTACTAAAAGTCAGTCATGACCCCAAATAAGCCTGAATCACCCTCCATTCCTTAGACGTGAATCATCCATCACGATCGAACATTATCGTCCTCAGCACTCCATGATATTGAATGAATTACCTGCGAAACTTCCGTACTAAGTCACCCACCGAAGCATCCTTCCTGATCGGTAGAAACCTGGCCACCTTTGTCTATCGGTCGACGATCACCCATATCGAGTCATTCCCCGCATGTGACCGAGGAAGACCATGTATGAAGTCCTTGGCAATGTTGTCAAACTTCCACTCTGGCACTGGAAGTGGCTGCAATAATCCGGCCGGGTTTCTACACTATGCCTTCACCAACTGACATGCCTCGCAGTGGGTCATGAAGTAGGTGATATCCCTTTTCATGCACGGCCAGTACATTGTCCTCTTCAGGTTGGCTGTCATCTTGGTGATGCTTGGGTGCACCGAGTACCTGCTGTAGTGAGCCTCAGTCATGATGTCCTCCCGAATTCTGCCCCCAGCCGATATGTATACTCTGCCTCTGAAGCATAGCATCCCGTCTCTCTCTATATATTCCCCAGCCATGCCTGCCTCCAAGGTCCTAAATACTGGCTCCAGCTTGTCATCCCTTCTCTGCTCAGCTCTGATACAATCCTAAATATCATCGGTGGCAACGATCGACGACAGGTACTCCTGGTATAGCTCTATGTGACCCTTGGACACCAGAGATCTTTGCATCTTCTCTAACATCTGCACCAACTCCATGGACATCAGCTGAGGTCCTGCTCCTGAGGTAGTAGCCTTCCGGCTCAGCGCATCCGCCACCATATTTGCCTTCCCTGGGTGATAGTGTATCGTGTACTCATAATCAGATAGGAACTCCACCCATTGTCTCTGTCGAACGTTCAACTACTTCAGTGTATCAACATATTTCAGATTCTTGTGATCCGAAAATATATCGCAGTACACACTATAGAGGTAATGCCTCCAGATCTTCAGAGCAATCACTATTGCTCTCATCTCCAAGTCGTGAACAGGGTAGTTCTTCTCGTGATTCTTTAGATACCATGAGGTGTATGCTATCACATGACCATGTTGCATCAGTACAACACCCATCCCCTGAAAAGATGCATCAACATACACCTGGAAGCCCTCCTTCCCAGATGGAAGGGCGAGAATAGGGGCCGACGTAAGCCGGCTCTTCAACTCTTGGAAGGCTGCCTCATACTGCTGCGTCCAAACTAACGAAGTGTCGTTCTTCATCAAAGAAGTGAGTGAGAGGGCTATCTGAGAAAATCCCTGCACAAACTTCCAGTAGTATCTGGCTAATCCCAGGAAACTTTTGACATCCGTGGTCGTCTTCAACCGAGGCCAATCTCGCACTGCCTAAATCTTTGCGGGGTCCACTGCCAGTTCCGCTCCACTAATAATATAGCCTAGAAAGGCCACCACTGTCAGCCAGAACTGGCACTTGCTGAACTTGGCATATAATTGGTGCTCCCTGAGCTTCTCTAGAGTCAAGACCAGATGTTGTGTATGCTCCTCCTTCGTCCTTGAATAGATGAGGATGTCATCTATGAATATTATGAAAAATCGGTCGAGGTACGGCTCGAACACCTGATTCATCAAGCTCATGAAAGCCGATGACGCATTCATGAGCCCGAAGGGCATCATGGTAAACTCATACATCCCGTATCTATTGTTGAAGTCTGTCTTCGGGATATCCTCCTCCTGAATGCGCAGCTGGTAGTAACATGACCTCAGTTCCAACTTTGAGAACCAGTGGGCTCCCTCCAACTGGTCAAACAACATGTTTATCCTCGGCAGAGGATATGTGTTCCGGACCATCAGCCTATTCAGATCCCTGTAGTCGATGCATAATCGGAGCGTCCCATCCTTCTTCTTGAGGAACAACACCAGAGCTCCCTATGGTGAAGAGCTTGGCCGGACAAATTCGGCTTCCACTAGCTCTTACAGCTGGCTTCCACTAGCTCTTACGGCTGGCTTCGAAACTCCACCAACTCCTTCGGGGCCATCTTATAGGGAGCTCTAGATGCCGGCTTAGCCCCCGGCACGAGCTGTATTTGGAAGTCCTTCTCCCAATGCGGGGGTAGCACTGACAGTTTCTCTGGAAACACGTCAAAAAAATCCCGTACCACCGGGATACTAAGGATGGAATCGTTTGCCTCAGCCATCTCAAATAGCACTTGATAGACCTCGTCTCCCTGCAGGTGGGCCTTGACGGCCTGTACGGATGATAACAAGAGAGGTGTGGTAAATCTAATACCTTCGATGATGACATAGGAATCCCAATGCCTCAAGGGGATCCTCTTTGACAGGCAGTCGATCTGGGCATGGTTCCAATGCAACCATGTCATGCCTAGGATCAGATCGAAGGGTGGCATCCTTAGGATCATCGTTGGTGCTTCGAATGCCTTTTCGCTGATCTCCGCCTCCAAGTTACAGTGGGCAGAGTTGAATTGCTCTGATCCGTCGGGTAAATGCACCCTCACGGTCAAGCCTGTGAATCGCTCCACGCCTTCTTGTCCTTCCACAAAGGCTTCCAACACGAATGAGTGTGAAGCACCCATATTGAATAGCGTATAAGCGGGCTTGCCGCTGACGAAGACCATGCCTGGGGTAGTTAAATATCTTAGAAATCTAGTTATGGTTTTCATTCCTAGTTCTAAAAATTCTATATCCATGAGTCTAGCGTTTTTGGAAAGAAAGGAACTTAAAATTACTGGCGTACCTTTTATCACTTGCTCCAGGTTCCGAGGTTAAGCAAGATCCAAGGCATACACTTGCCCGTTTTCCTCTCTGCGGTCTCCGCCCTGGAATCCACATCCTCGGTCGCGTCCTCGACCTCCAAACTACTGAGCAGGCGGGTCAGCCTGTGGTGCTGGTAGGGGTGCCCTCCTCATGGGGCAGTTTCTCCGGATATGCCCTACATGATGACAGTTGTAGCACTCGGGCGGGGGAAATGCCATACCCCGGGGTCTCTGTATCTCCCGCATCTGGAGAGGTTGAGGAGCCATTACCACCGGCTCCCTCGGTTCCTATCTCACCTCTTGACGAGGCTAGTCCTCTGCCATTCTCCCATCTCTCCCATCAATACTGCTGCCCATTTGCTGATCATTTATGGCTCCCCGGCGATAATCCTCAGTTGGCTTCTTTCGGCCTTGAGTCATGTGCCAATCTGCCTCAATCGTCTTTGCCATCTCCAACATCCGAGGTATAGGTCCGTCGAATACGAACAAGAGAGCCGCCCGCAATTCCTCCCGCAGACCCTTATAGAACCTCTTGATGTATTCTGCCTCATCTAGCTGATAGGAGTCCGCAAACTGGGCTAAATGATTTAACTCCCGGTGATACTCCACCACCGTCTTGTTTCCCAGCCTCAACTGCAGGAACATGTCTTCCAGCTCATCTTTTGCCGACTGTGGAACAAAGTGCTCCAACAAAGAGGCCCTGAATTCCTCCCAAGTAATGTCAGCAACCTCCTTATCTGCAAATGTTGTGTCCAGCAGTGTCTTCCACCACCTCTTGGCATGGGACTCCAAGCAAGAGACCACCAAAGGCACTCTCTACTCCAATGGGCACCGAATCCCGATCAGCATCTCGTACATGATGTTAAGCCACTCCTCTATCCGTACAGCCGACTCTGTCACCAAGTAAGATGGGGGAGAAAGTTCTCGGAAGATGCTCATCCAATTGGCCCCAGGGTTTGGCTGCGGATCCGGAACATGCTGGCCCTGAAAGCCTCCAGAATGGCTGTAAGAGTCGGCCCCACCTCCGATTGTAAAAACGAAGTGGGGGCCGGGGGAGGTGGTGTAACATTCGGAGTTTGCTGGACTCCGCCCTGTGGTGTAGGTTGTGCGGAGGCTGCGTAACAAAGACCATTTGTAAGCAATTGACCCAAACCTAGTTAATAGTGGACAATTTACACGTGATCCCCAATATGGGCACACCACTGCTTCCGCTGCTTAGTTTGTCCCCAAACTAAACTCATGCGGGGGTGACCCAGGGTTAGTGGACTGCTACTTTTTCGATCGAGGTTTTGCTCTAATACCACTTGTAAGACCCCATATTGTTTTTCTTAACTACAGAGTCTTCGACCCAGAACCACCGCTTTGTGGTGACACCATCACTCCTGGGGAAGGTCATCACTACAAAATGCCGATCCTGCCTGCTGTTGAAACCAGCTTACTGGTCCCTCCTAGAGTTTGAAATAGGATGCAGCCCACACGTACTCTCCCTACGCTACCGTCCTGATGAGAGTCAGTGTCCTGAAAACAGACCGAGGGGGCTCAGCTTGGAGGTCCCGCCTCTTACCCGGAAGAACTGAGAGTCTTCCCCTCCCTAGCCAGTGCTGAGCTAGGTGCCTGTGGGGAAAATAGTGGAATGGTTCAACAACCCTCTCAGGCACCTTATCGGTCTATTTATAGGCCTCTAAATCTGATCTGCAAATATCAATTCTAAATCCACTTAAAAAGACCAAAACACCCTGGGCTGGGTCTGCCAATAGCCAAACTCCGCTGTTCTGGAGAGCTATATGCAGGCCTCCAGGGGTGAAAATGTAAAACCATCTGGGGCACAAAGGTAAAATCCCCTTTGTGGGTAAAAAGGTAAAGACCATCTTTTTTCATGTGGCGAGTGGGGAGGGACCCGTCAAGCTTAGGGGGATCTCGCCTGTGGGCTCATCTCGCCCGCGCCCGGAGGTCTCGCCTAGCGAGATCTCGCCTAGCGAGGTCTCGCCTAAACTCATGGGCTGCCCCTTCCTTTCGAGGGGGTTGGCCTCCCCCGTCTCGCCAGCCTTCCTTCCTTGCTTTGTCGGGCTACTCGCGAGCCCAAGGTTGTATACAATCCCCGCTCTTTACGAGGTTGCCCTAACCTCGGAAAGACAGTCCAACTGTGGCTCGCGATGTTAAGATTCCTTTATGAGAATCTTGGGTGGGCCCCTCCTCCCCTCATACTGCCTATAAATATGAGGAGAAAGCCTTCATTTGGAACTCTTTTGCCTTCATCCTTTCTTTCGGAATGTCTCATAGTCAAAGTTTTCGCGAGCGTCTTGCGATTGTGCGAAGGCGGAACAAAGCCGGCACGGATGCCCTTTTTCCAGATCTGGGGCGCACTCCCCCCATAGCCTCTCCGTCCTCTCGCACAAAAAAAGCGAAAGCTGTCTATGCTCCTCTCTTGGCGGGCGCAACTTCTTCTGCTGCTCCGATAGACAACCCATTCTCTTCCTCAGGGGGGAGGCAGGTGACCACATTATCTCTCCTTTCTCTTGTTTCGCCTGTCTGACCATGCTTTCTCAGGGAAGTTTCGCTGATTCGCTGGTGCCTGCCGATCCCCCTGATAATGTAAGTCAAGTTCCTCAGCGCACAGACTCGCCCAAGGTGGCTTCTCCACCTCCCTCGTGGAGAGAAAACCTCTCGCGAGTTGTGGGGAACCCTCGAATCCCAAGTAAGATCTCTTCCCTTCTCGCCTCTTGGTTGATTCGCCTTCTTCTATTCGGCTCGCGCGGGCTCACTCTTGCTTGTGATTTCTCGCTACTTTCGCAGGCATCCATTTTGATTCCAATACTGAGGAAGCTCCCGCGTCTCCCCCCTCTCGCCTCTTCCTCATCCGGACGAGATCGAGGACTACCTGGGTGATCCCATGGACCCTCTGGAATTGAAACGGAGGACGGCCCGGATGTTCCGCAAATATACACACATAATCCGCGAGATGGAGCTCGAGAAGCAAGCCTCCGACCGGCGCATGGAGTGGATTGAAGCAGATCACCATCGCCTTTCCGCAATGGTGGAAGCGGACGGGGTGCAAGACGGGACCGACCCCCAGGCCATACTGAACGAGACGGATGAACATCTCCGTCTCGCGCGCCGCGGCGTGATCGCCGCTCGCGCCTTTCATCTTCCTGGCCGCCCGCCATGCGCGGGAGGTAAAGATGGCCGCTGGCAGTGGGTGCGGAACTAAACTGTCCCCGTCCACTCTCGCCTTCTCTGGATCTCGTCCTTGTTTAATGTCGTTGTCTTATTACTGCTATGTTGTATAAACGTATTCGGGCGAGACGTCCCCTTCTGCGGGACGGTTTATTTTTGACTTTTGGTTACACAAGGGTCGTATCATGGTGTCTTTTCATTATTGCCATGATTAGATATTACTTTATTTTATTAATCCCGTAATGATGACTTGCCTCGAAAGGGTTTCTGCGGCGCCTCCGCCTCTTGAGTTCTAGAGAGAGAGTGAGAGAGGGAGAGTGAGATAAGAGAGAGAGAGGGGGAAAGAACGAGGCGTCGGGATGTCCTCTCATTTCCCGCCGCCTTACTTTCCCGCCCTTTTCCCTACCCATTATAAATACCTTCAACCATTACCACTGCCCCTCACTATTCTAAGCTGTTCTTTTGATCCCGGTTCCCGTTTATCCTTCGTCATCTCGCGTCTCTCTCTAGGCCATCCACTCTTTCTTTTGTCGCCTTCTCGCCAATCATGGGAAAGAAGAAGACCGAAGAGGGTGAGGGACGCAGCCGCTGCGGGAAGCGTTTCGTCGACCATGACTTCCCTCTCGGCAGACTTCTAGAGGAAGACCACGCTCGCTTTGCCCGCGAGTACCTCTCTGATAGCTACCCGTCTCGCCCGCCCAAGGTGGGCGAGTGCATCAACACCTTTTATCCCAACGAGCTTGCTTTCCCGGTCTCGCACTTTGAGGCGGGGCTGAGGCTTCCCCTCTGGCCGGAGGTCAAATTGGTGCTGAAGTACTTCGGGGTCGTCCCGACCCAGTTCAACCCCAACGCCATCTCCATGTTGATCACCTTCGCCTGCTATCTGCGGCGAGAGCGTATCGAGTTTAGTCTAACTGCCTTCCGCAAGCTGTTTGTCTACCACTCCAAGGACGACGGCATTTCTTACTTCACAGGCCAAGGCCTTAAAGTATGCGAGACGCCGAACAAGAACCACCATTGGTTGACGCGGTTCGTCTTCATACGCGGGGATATTGGAGGCATCCCTCTCGCCCCGGTATCCCCCGCCGAGTGTTATTATGATACCCCCAAGGTGGGGGTGCCGAGAAAGAGCTCTGCGATTTCTTCGTGGGGAAGAATTTTGAAGTCCAATACCTGCGGCGAGACCTGGACTCGCTCCCCGCCATTTTTCCGGGTGAAGGTACACATCTATTTCCTTCTGTCCCTGTAAATTCTTACCTTCCGCTGACTGTCACTTTATCTAGGAGAAAGGACCGTCCCCGTCCATCCCCCCTACCAGAGCAATCGAACTCTCGCCTTGGCGAATATGGCGGCGGAGGCTGCGAAAGATACGCTGACCCCTGTCGCCAAGAAGAGGCCCGCGGGCGAAGGTGCCTCTCGCCTCAGCCCCAAGAAGAAGAAGAAAACCGTGTCCTTCGAGAAGGAAAAGCCGGCCAAGAGAAGAGAAGAGCTAGCGGGGTCTCTATCCCCTATCACCCTATCGTCTCCCTCGCCTCTGCGACGGCCCGTCTCGCCAGCCCGCGAGACGGTCTCTGCAGAACCATCTGCCCACGGCCGTGCTCAGCCCTCTCAGCTTACTCCTGGCGAGGCTGGCTCGTCCAGCCGCCCGGCTCCCGCCTCACACCCTAAGTATAATATGGGGCCCGTGACGGAGGATGACGCCGGCGAGCCGGTTCTGATATGGGAGCAAGACCTCAACCGCGTGTCGGTGTCCACACTTCTCCCTTCCTGGAAAGAACAGGACCATCCCACCAGCCACGCCTTCTCCCTAGGTTTTGGGCTTTATGGCGGTCTTGGCTCCGAACCTGCTGACAACGGGGCATCGCGGGACCTCATTCTAAAAAGCGCCCACTCGCAGTTTCGCTCCCTGGAGCTCGCGCACCGCGTCTCGCGCCGTCTTGTCTTCAACAACAGGAAGTGGAAAGAGGCAGAGGCCGGTCTCGCCGCGGAGCGCGAGAAGTCCATTGACCTGGAGAAGCAGTTGCATGTTGCCGACAACCTCCTTGCATAGAGCCAGGGCGGCGTGGTAAGTTTCCTTATCTTTGCCTTGCTAGCTTTACCCTTGCTCCTTGTAGTCCCTTACTTTCCCCCCTCCCGCAGGATGCCGAGACGGCCAACAGGATGTGCTTGCGCATTGAGGAGCTGGAGGGGGAAAACAAGAAGCTGAAAGCCGAGAACCTTCGCCTCCGGAGCAGCGCGACACCCCCACCGGATCAGTTTCCCGTTCCTTCTCGATATTCTGTGGATGAGGTGGAGGCCATCTGTCGGGGCTCAAATATCAAGACGGCGGAGGTTGTCCTCAAGATGATGAAGGAGCTGGGAGTGGTGCGCGCCGATGCGGAGACGGTGACCGTCCGCGACCTAGTCTCGCGCTTGTTCGACGAGTCGGACGACAGCGCCTCCTCTGACAACGAGTAGTGCACCATCCCCTGCAATGTCTTCCTCTCGACCTCTTCTTTTCGTCTAACTCTTATGATTTTGGCTCACTTTCTTAAAAGGAGAGCGAGGTGTCCCCGCCTTATTAATTTTTTGTTTAAAACTTTTGATATACTAACTGCCGCTTCCCTCCTTGGGGCGCTTTGTGTAATAGTTAGCCAGGAGGCCACTTTTTAGATGTTATTTTAATTGCCACCTTGATCATCCACCTTCTCGCTTAGCTACTAGCCAAAGGTGTAAAACTATCTTTTGGGACGCTGTTTAATTACTACTTTTATTGCCTGCAGTCTCGCTTAAAAGCCAGTGCGAGTCACCCTTTATCGCTTTTTGCCCGCCTTGATTACCTCCGTTAGCGCTGCGCCGCGAGATCATCTCGCGCCGGAATCCCTGGGTCCGGCCGTCTCGCCCAGCCGGTTTCGGCCACTTCAGCTCACTTGAGCCTGGGATGAGGAAAATCCTCCCGCCAGTTGTGAGACCACCTATGGCGAGTGCCGGCCAGGGACCTTCTTCCCCGGCCCAATTCCTGGTCCCTCTCTATTTTAGGGACTATCACCCTTTTGATGAGTCATGGATTTTTCCCCACGCGAATTCTTACCCTCAGACTTGTCCCCTCAAGTGAGTACCACCCTTCCGAAACACCCTCAACCACCGAGTGAGCCTACAACCCTGCCAGCTAGATGGGAGCCTGGTCAGCGGGTCTGCTCGGGGTCTCCTCTCCCAAACCACCACCAACCACCGAGTGAGCCTACAGCCCTGCTAGCTAGATGGGAGCCTGGTCAGCGGGTCTGCTCGGGGTCTCCTCTCCCAAACACCACCAACCACCGAGTGAGCCTACAGCCCTGCCAGCTAGATGGGAGCCTGGTCAGTGGGTCTGCTCGGGGTCTCCTCTCCCAAACACCACCAACCACTGAGTGAGCCTACAGCCCTGCCAGCTAGATGGGAGCCTGGTCAGCGGGTCTGCTCGGGGTCTCCTCTCCCAAACACCACCAACCACCGAGTGAGCCTACAGCCCTGCCAGTTAGATGGGAGCCTGGTTAGCGGGTCTGCTCGGGGTCTCCTCTCCAAAACACCACCAACCACCGAGTGAGCCTACAGCCCTGCCAGCTAGATGGGAGCCTGGTCAGCGGGTCTGCTCGGGGTCTCCTCTCCAAACACCACCAACCACCGAGTGAGCCTACAGCCCTGCCAGCTGGGAGCCTGGTCAGCGGGTCTGCTCGGGGTCTCCTCTCCAAAACACCACCAACCACCGAGTGAGCCTACAGCCCTGCCAGCTAGATGGGAGCCTGGTCAGCGGGTCTGCTCGGGGTCTCCTCTCCAAACACCACCAACCACCGAGTGAGCCTACAGCCCTGCCAGCTAGATGGGAGCCTGGTCAGCGGGTCTGCTCGGGGTCTCCTCTCCAAAACACCACCAACCACCGAGTGAGCCTACAGCCCTGCCAGCTAGATGGGAGCCTGGTCAGCGGGTCTGCTCGGGGTCTCCTCTCCAAAACACCACCAACCACCGAGTGAGCCTACAGCCCTGCCAGCTAGATGGGAGCCTAGTCAGCGGGTCTGCTCGGGGTCTCCTCTCCAAAACACCACCAACCACCGAGTGAGCCTACAGCCCTGCCAGCTAGATGGGAGCCTGGTCAGCGGGTCTGCTCGGGGTGTCCTCTCCAAAACACCACCAACCACCGAGTGAGCCTACAGCCCTGCCAGCTAGATGGGAGCCTGGTCAGCGGGTCTACTCGGGGTCTCCTCTCCAAAACACCACCAACCACCGAGTGAGCCTACAGCCCTGCCAGCTAGATGGGTGCCTGGTCAGCGGGTCTGCTCGGGGTCTCCTCTCCAAACACCACCAACCACCGAGTGAGCCTACAGCCCTGCCAGCTAGATGGGAGCCTGGTCAGCGGGTCTGCTCGGGGTCTCCTCTCCAAAACACCATCAACCACCGAGTGAGCCTACAGCCCTGCCAGCTAGATGGGAGCCTGGTCAGCGGGTCTGCTCGGGGTCTCCTCTACCAAACACCACCAACCACCGAGTGAGCCTACAGCCCTGCCAGCTAGATGGGAGCCTGGTCAGCGGGTCCGCTCGGTGTCTCCTCTCCAAAACACCACCAACCACCGAGTGAGCCTACAAACCTGCCAGCTAGATGGGAGCCTGGTCAGCGAGTCTGCTCGGGGTCTCCTCTCCAAAACACCACTAACCACCGAGTGAGCCTACAGCCCTACCAGCTAGATGGGAGCCTGGTCAGCGGGTCTGCTCAGGGTCTCCTCTTCAAAACACCACCAACCACCGAGTGAGCCTACAGCCCTGCCAGCTAGATGGGAGCCTGGTCAGCGGGTCTGCTCGGGGTCTCCTCTCCAAAACACCACCAACCACCGAGTGAGCCTACAGCCCTGCCAGCTAGATGGGAGCCTGGTCAGCGGGTCTGCTCGGGTTCTCCTCTCCAAAACACCACCAACCACCGAGTGAGCCTACAGCCCTGCCAGCTAGATGGGAGCCTGGTCAGCGGGTCTGATCGGGGTTGTTTCTACAAATCATCTCACCTCTAGTGCCTCACAAAGGTCCCCCGCACTTTCATCGCATCAAGAAAGCACATCAGGATGGTAAGCATTACACATTAATTAAAAAAAGGTGCGATGGAATAGAATGCTATGGATAAAATCTCTTCAAATCGTCACCACTCCGGGCTTGCTCGAGAGATACCCCGTCCACATCCTGGAGGTGGTACCCTCCTGACTTTAAGACTTCTTTTATTACAAAAGGACCCTCCCAATAGGGGTTAAGTTTTCCTACAGAGGCTCCTCTACCCGCCGCATCAACCTTTTTTAGGACCAAATCTCCTTTCACAAACTGTTTTACCCTTACATGTTTGTCGAAGTACCTCGCCATCCGGCGCTTGACCTCCTCCTGCCGGACCATGGCAAAATCCCGGAGCTCCTCCACGAGATCCAATGAAAGTCTCTGTTCTTCTTCGTTCTCTGCTCTCCATCCTTCGGTTCCTTCCCTTGCTGCCGCTACTCTTGGTGATGTGACCTCAAACTCGACAGTTATGACGGCCTCTGAGCCATGAGAGAGCTTGAATGGGGTCTCCCCCATGGCCGTGTTTGGTGTGGTCCTCAAGGCCCATAGTACTGAAGGCAGTTGCTCGACCCAGCTTCCTCTCAAATTTTCCACCTTTTTCTTCAATAGATTGACAATAACCTTATTAGCCGCTTCGACCTGTCCGTTACTCAGTGGGTGATGAACAGAGGCAAAGCGGAGGTCTATCCCCAAACGAATGCAGAAGTCCACGAACTCCCTGCTTGCAAACTGTGGTCCGTTATCTGTCACAATGGCTAGGGGCAACCCATGCTGGCAGATGATCTCCCCCCATACGAAGTTCTTGACAACCTGCGAGATTACCTTGGCTAATGCTTTCACCTCCAGCCACTTCGAAAAGTAGTCCACCATGACTATCAGGAATTTCCTTTGGCCACTCGCTTAGGGGAAGGGGCCCACCAGATCTAGTCCCCATATAGCGAATGGCCAGGGAGCTGTGATGGTCCGCAACCTCTGGGCCGGAAGGAGCTGAAGGGGGGCAAATTCCTGACACTTTGGACACTTTTTCGCGTATTCCTCTGCATCTCTCCGGAGGGTGGGCCAAAAGTACCCCTGCCTCAGCACCCTCCCTTCTAAAGTCCGGCTCCCCGAGTGACTCCCACATTCTCCCGAGTGAATCTCTTGCAGAACCTTGGGAGCCTCCTCCTCTGACACACATCTGGCCAGCAGACCCGACAAGGTTTTGCGATATAGAACTCCATCCTTCGGCAGGTAGTACGCCGATTTGTATCTGGTATGCCTCTTGTCGAGTTCCATTGCGGGTAACTGCCCTGATGCCAAAAAGGTGATAAAGGGGTCCATCCACGACCTATGATGGCATATTTCCATAAGCTCCCCTTCCTCTATAGACGGTCTGAAGAGTTCCATCACCGTTCCCCCGGCTTGAGGGCCATGTTTGGCGAGTTGGTCAACCTGAGTGCTCTCTTCCCTCGGAACGTGCCGAATGGAGAAGCTTCGGAACTGCCCTATGACGTCTTTGACCTTTCCCAGATATAACTGGAGGGTGGGCTCCCTTGCTTCGAACTCTCCTTTGATCTGGCCTACCACCACCATGGAGTCTGTCGAGGCCTCAATGTCTTGTATGCCCAGCTCCCGGGCTAACCTGAGTCCCGCAATGACCGCCTCATATTCCGCTTGGTTGTTGGTGATTGCGAAATGGATCTTCAAGGCATGTTCAATCTGGGTCCCTTCCGGGCTAATCAAGACCACTCCTCCTCCAAAGGAACTTCTCCCTGACGCTCCATCTGCTATCATCTTCCAGGTTGCCCGGGGGGACGCCTCCGTTTCCTGGACCACCACTATATAGTCCACCAGGAAATTGGCCACCGCCTGTGCCTTTATGGAGAGCCGAGGGACGAAGGCGAGATCGAATTCACTGAGTTCTATTGACCATTTTGCTAACCTCCACGAATGCTCTACCCCCTCCAGGATGCGACGGAGGGGGTGATCCGTTACCACTTGTATGGAGTGAGCCTGAAAATACAGCCGGAGCTTTCAGGCCGAGATGATGAGGGCAAATGCTAACTTCTCAAGAATGGGGTACCCGAGCTCCGCTTTTTTCAGGACCCTGCTCACGTAATAGATCGGAAATTGTTTCTTCCCTTCTTCTCTCACAAGAACCGAGCTCACCGCCACAGCACCTACCGCCAAATATAGAAATAAGACCTCTGCTTCCCTTGGTCCCTGGAGTAAGGGCGCCTGGGTAAGCTGTTGTTTTATGGCCTGAAAAGCCGCCTCACATTCCGAGGTCCACTCGAATCTCTTGCCTCCTCGCAGCGTTCGGAAAAAGGGCGAGCACCTCTCCCCCGCTCGAGAGAGGAACCTGCTTAGCCCGGCCAACTTGCCGGTGAGGCGCTGGACTTCCTTAACATTCCTAGGGGACTCCAATTCTAGGATCGCTCTTACTTTTTCGGGGTTGGGCTCCACTCCAGATGGAGTGAGTAGGTGTCCCAGGAATTTTCCCCTGCTAGCACCAAAAACGCACTTCAGGGGGTTGAGTCTCATTTTATACTCCCTTAGGGTTTCAAAGGTCTCTTCCAGATCTAGGATATAAGCCCCGAGGTCCTTACTTTTGATCATCAAGTCATCTACGTAAACCTCGAGATTCCTTCCTCTCTGTTCTCGGAAAATCCGATCCATCATCCTTTGATAGGTCGCGCCCGGATTTTTCAAACCGAAAGGCATCATATTAAAGCAGAAGCATTCATCCTCCGTGACGAAGGTGACGTCCTTAACGTCCGGAGGATGCATGCGTATTTGATGGTACCCAGAAAACGCATCCAAGAAACTCATAAAGGGGAAACCGACAGCTGAGTCAACCAGCGCGTCGATTCGGGGCAGCGGGTAACAATCCTTGGGGCATGCTTTATTTAAAAGAGAAAAATCTACGCACATTCTCCACTTACCCTCCCATTTTTTGACCATTACAACATTACTCACCCACCCCGGATACTTACAGGCGGACACAAACCCCGCCTTAAGCAATTTTTCCACTTCCTCTCTAATAGGTCCGGCCATCTTGGAAGCGATGGCCCTCTTCTTTTGTTGTATGGGGCGAGTGTTGGGGTCTAGATTGAGGCGGTGACAGGCGACGTCTGCATCGACCCCCGGCAAGTCCGCGGCGCTCCACGCGAAGATGTCAATATTTTTCTGCACGCAGGTCCTGATCTTCTCCCGGTCCTCCGGGGTGAGCTCGCCACTGATTTTTATCCTTTCTTCCCGGCCTTCCTTGGTGCGTATTTCTACCTCCAGGACCTCCACAGCCGCTTTCAGTCTTGATGGCTCTTCCTCTCCTTCCTGCTCTGCCTGCACATCCTTCTCCTTGGTTTTTCCTTCTACGCTGGCCATCATCCTCTCTTCCCCTGGCTGCTCCGCCTCCCACTCGCTTGCCTCCTCTTCCTCATGTCGTGAGGCCCTTCTCTTTCCTGGCCGGACCTCCTCCCCGGACGGCCCTTCTCTTTCCTGGCCGGACCTCCTCCCCGGACGGCCCTCCCTCTTCTTCCCTCTGCCTTCTCTCTCTCCTCCCCACCTCTCCTTTCAGGTCCTCTCCCCCTGCTGCATCCGTCTTTTCGCCCTCCTTTCAAGCCACTTCCAGCCTCTCCACCATGTCCCAGTTCCTCACCATTACTCCCTCTCCCTCCGCTCTTTCCTTCTCCTTTTCTTCTACCACCACCATCTCCCCGAACTCCTCTCCCGCCATTTTTGGCTCCCCCGCAATGCCTCCCACCATTACTACTTCTTCTTCTCCTCCAGCATCTTCCTCCTCTCTTTGCTCTTCCCCATCTCCCTGTTCTTGTTGTAACTGCTCCATCCACTTTCCCAACTCCTCCGCGTCTCCCCGCCAGGAGATGGTGTTCACTGCCGTCACGTAGCATTCCCTAGCGGCCTTTGGATCCCCTCGTACCCTGATTTGGGTACCTCCTGAATTCAGCTTCAAGCACTGGTGAAACGATGATGGAACGCACCTGAAAGCGCTGATTAAGGGGCGTCCAAATATAGTGTTGTAACTACTGGGGGCGTCCACTATGACAAAGCGGCAATTCCGGGACAGCCCTCCCAGGGTCACCTGAAGTCCCACTCCCCCCTCGACTTCTTTCCTTTCCCCTGAGAACCCAAACAGCGGTCCGTCCGCCGCCAGCACCCTCCGGGCTTCCACCCTCATTGCATTGAATGCCTTCTTGAAAATCACGTTCACTGAGCTCCCATTGTCTACCAGGATCCGCGACACTGTGAAGTTTTCGATGGCGGTTCGTATCACAAGTGCGTCACAGAAGGGGTCCTCATGGTCAGGCATGTCTTTTCTTGAAAAGGTAATCTTCTCATCTGGAGGGGGGGATTGCGAAGTTGAGGCGACGCTTCGACGGTACATAGTGTGAAGGCTCGCCTTTCGAGCCGCCTCTATCCCCACCCCCCCATTGATCACTCCAATTCCCCCGCGGTCTCCTTCATCTGCTCGATCCACGCAGTGATCCTATTCTCCAGTAACTGTTACTTCCTCTATCCTCACCGGCCTGGGCTGCTCTCCCGCCCCTCGAGTTCTCCTGACCTCTAAGAAATCTGGGCAGGTAGCTGTTGCGTGACCTTCCTCCTCGTGGAGGTCACAATATGGCAATGCCACCTCCCCCCCCCCTGTCTTCCTTCCCGAGGGTTCCTCCTTCTTCCTGCTCCTGCTCCTCTTCCTCTCTCCCGACCCCTTCCTCTGCCTCGGCCGATGGCCATTGCCTATTGCGGAGGGGGTAGGGGTGGTCTATGACCGTATCCCCACCCCTGCTGGTGGAACCTTCCCGGTCCTCCCTGTTGGTTCCTTCCCCCTTGGGGAAATCCCCTACCTTGTCCTGGGGCTGGGCCTCCCTGCTGTCTCCACCCCAGCTCCGGATACGCCTGCGCCCTTGGTTCCTCTCTTCTCCTTGCCTCCGGTTGCCTCCCACCTGACTCCCTCGACTCTACCTCAGTAAGCCTTGCGAGCTTCTTTGCAAAAGCTGGGTTCGCCGCCTCCATCGCTATTTCCTTCGCCGCCTTCTCCATCAATCCCTCAAAGGACAGCGACGCCTTCCGGGTGAGGCTCATCTTGAAGAATCCTTACCGCAGTCCCACCGTGAAGGCCATCTAGAGGGCAAACCCTGGCACCTCTTGTATATCCACAATCTCTTCTTGAAACCTGTCCACGTACTGAGCCAGCGATTCCTCCGCCTTCTGCTTAATTAAGAAGATCGACTCCGGGTTCTTTTTTCTTTTCTTAGATGTGGAGAACCGGAGCTGGAAACTCCTACTTAAGTCCTCGAAGCAGTATATCGAGCCGGTCGGGAGTTGATGGAACCAGTCCCTAGCTTTGTCCTTTAGGGTGATTGCAAAAAGGCGGCACTTAAACGCGTCTGTCATGGGTCTGATCCAGACAGCGTCTTCGAACCACTGCAAGTGGTGGAGAGGATCATCCTTCCTTACGTAGTAGTTCATCTCGGGCTCTCGGAAGCCCTCTGGGACGGGAGCGTACAGGATCAGCTCGCAAAAAGGGGACCCTCTCGCCGTAGGTCTCACTGTCCCTACTCGCGCGACGACCTCTCCTGGCGAGATGGCACTCGTCGGGCTTGGGAACAGCTCCCTTCCCGGCATGTCTCTCCCGCTCCCTTCCATCATCACCTCCTTTCCCGGCCTTCTCCCCGGGGCATCCTCTCCTACTCGCGCCGAGACGAGTTCTTCCTGAGTCGCGAGAGCTGTCACTGGAGGCAGTGGGGTTGAACAGTCTCCCTGCCGCGAGATCCCTTGCAGTAGATCCATGATCCCCTTGATCGAAGCCATAAACTCCGCTCTCCCTACAAATCCCCCATGGTTATCCGACTCCCCTCCTTCTCCTTCTCCGTGATCTCCCGCCATGTGGTTGCTCAAGGTTCTTCTCTGAGGGCTGCGATCCACGCTCACCGCACCAAAAATGTTGAAACCAGCTTACTGGTCCCTCCTAGAGTTCGAAACAGGATGCAGCCCACACGTACTCTCCCTGCGCTACCATCCTGATGAGAGTCAGTGACCTGAAAACAGACCGAGGGGGCTCAGCTTGGAGGTCCCGCCTCTTACCCGGAAGAACTGAGAGTCTTCCCCTCCCTAGCCAGTGCTGAGCTAGGTGCCTGTGGGGAAAATAGTGGAAAGGTTCAACAACCCTCTCAGGCACCTTATCGGTCTATTTATAGGCCTCCGAATCTGATCTGCAAATATCAATTCTAAATCCACTTAAAAAGACCAAAACACCCTGGGCTGGGTCTGCCAATAGCCAAACTCCGCTATTCTGGAGAGCTATATGCAGGCCTCCATGGGTGAAAATGTAAAACCATCTGGGGCACAAAGGTAAAATCCCCCTTGTGGGTAAAAAGGTAAAGACCATCTTTTTTCATGTGGCGAGTGGGGAGTGACCCGTCAAGCTTAGGGGGATCTCGCCTGTGGGCTCATCTCGCCCGCGCCCGGAGGTCTCGCCTAGCGAGGTCTCGCCTAAACTCATGGGCTGCCCCTTCCTTTCGAGGGGGTTGGCATCCCCCGTCTCGCCAGCCTTCCTTCCTTGCTTTTGTCGGGCTACTCGCGAGCCCAAGGTTGTACACCTGCCATATCGATCACAGAATACTAGCGAAAGTATGAGACTACATGAAATTAGAACTCTAACACATGTCCACAATAATCACATATATAGTAAATATTCCTCCATTAAAGGTGAGTCAACAACTATAATAATAAAAGTACTGGAAATAGGGCTCATGCCCGATACATCAAGGTCCTCACTTCAAGTTACTCATCGCGGAAGTAAATCTACAACAACTACTAGCAAACGTGACTCACTGTCACAGCTGTCTGAACTCTGGTGCTAGACTGTCCCGTCTCCAAGCTTGCCGACCTCCGGGGCTGTACCTCCAATCTGGGCTCCACGATCCCCTAAAATGATTTGGTCTGAAAACCGTTAGTCTAAAAGACTAAGTCCTATCATCCCATACCCCTCCCCCCATGGCTCCTAGGCACCGAGCAGGGAGAAGGAAAGGAAAGGTAATGAAGGTGGAGAATAAACAAGGCAGGTAACGGTGAAACTATTCTATCAGTTATTTATAATGTATTTACAGCTAATGAAGGAAGGTACAAGCTATTAGTAAGGTAGAAAGTAAAGCAGAGCAGTAAATATATGAAAGGTAAACTAAGAAACAAGTAACCTTAACTTATATGAATGCTCATACAAACTTATAAGTTAAGGGATCTTTTACAAAGCTCTCACCGTATAAAAAGTCCCATACCGATTTATACGTTGGGGTGTCGGTTTTCAAGCAAGTAATATATATATATATATATATATATATATATATATATATCCATAGTATAATAACCTTAGCTTATAAGCACGCTCATGCAAGCTTATAAACTAAGGGGTCGTTTTGCAAGGCCTATAGTATAAAATGTCCCATACCAATTTATGCGATGGGTGTCAGGTTTAAATGCAATAATTTATGTTATGCTATGTTATGCCATGAATCACGCAAGTGCAACACACCCACCCGACTCTGTGCATAAAGACCTTTAGTTCACCCTTTCTGGAGCCTAACCTCCCAGGATACCTCCGTAGTGGCAAACGGAAGCGGTGAGTTGGGCCTCACCCACCTCTAAACCGGTAATTGCACTACCAGTCAGACCTATCGTAAGCCTCAACGGTGCTGCACTAAGCGGAGCTCCAGCATACTCTTTGTCAGCTGGTCCTCCAGACTTAAATTAGCGAAGTGCTAAAACACACTTGCCGAGTCAACGTATTGGCGTCGGTGCATCGACCCTCCAACATCGAAGACCCACCACCTTAGAATTTATGCACATGCAATCTTGATGTATCAACCACCGAGACAAGGCTTTCCTGACTAACAAGTCCGTCACAACCAACCACCGAGCAAAAGATCCCCGGACTATCCTATCCATCACAATGATCTGCCGAGCCATCGGCTCGTCGGGCTAACCTACCCATCACCAAAACCACCGAGCCTACCGCATGTGTGAGCCAACCTAACTTCCCGAGACACCGAGGTGTATGAAAGTGAACCCCTAGTTATACTAGTTGCTCTTAAACATTGTTTTTTCTTACGGTTGAGGTTAGCCCAGGACTGCCCAAGGTATTCCCGGTGAAGGGCTCTCACAGGGCACTGGGAACTACGATGGGCTGAAGCCCAAAGCTCCCTTTCGCAAGGCACTTACTGTTATTGGTTAATGCCCGATTACCGATCCCTTTTAAATATTACTTTGGATCTAACCCTTGTGTATTTTGACCCCCCCTCTCTCTCTCTCTCTCTTTATAGGAAAGACGATCTTTCGTCGATCCCGAGCACCCCCCAATCCTAGTCTACCCCGCATTTTCCTCATCACAACTTCCAATGATGAACTCAATCTCATTTTACCCAATCCAACTAACTATTAGTGCCAACTCATATGCCCAATTCAAACGCTATCACATTTTCTTCAGTTTTACTATATGATGACCAACTCATACTATATGTTGTACATGATAGGAGGTACTCCAAATTTTTCATCCATAAGCCTTAATATATTTAATGGGGGTCTATAATGACATGATTAGCCTATCTCCAGAAACTTATAATTTTCCTAATTAATTTGTATTTAATTAATTTTCCCCAAAGTTAGGCCATGGGTAATTTGAACATGAAGTATAATATATTCTCAAATAATGGCCACCCAAAAATTATGAACACTAGATAATAGAGGAATAACAGTAAATACCAAATTTCATAATTTTCCATAAATGGTTTGGCCTCTAATTAACTAATCCAATAATAAGCCATTAAGTATGGGTAAAGGGTAAAGTACTAAAGCTAATCATCAGAAAATTGTAGAAAAATTACTGAATCTCAATGATGACCAGAAAAGGCCTCTAACCAAAAAACACATTTTTATCAAGCTTAATAAGTTTCAAAATAAATTCAATTACTTTTACATAGAAAACAACACCTTGTGAACCAACCCCTACAGATAGACTTCCAAAAATTCCATAAAAATTCACAGAGCTTTTAAATGTCAATAAAGGTCTTCTTACCAAATTTTATAAGTTTCCATTGAGTAGTTTATTCATAACAAACTTCTAAGTAGAAGGTGCAACTTGATGGGTTGTGAATGAAGTACCCCATATAATTATCAAAAATTCATATTAAAAATTTCTAAGGCTTGTTATAGTCTTAAAACATAGCTTGACTAAATATCATCCAAACCCAAGTTTAGGAAGTCACATAATAAAATTCTTCAACATAACTCATAATAGTCCACTTTTCAAAGGAACTCACTTGTAAACTCATCCAAACATTATGTAGTATATTTCAGTGGTTAATATGATTAAGAAAATGACCTCTACCAAAATGTCATACTGTTCCAAAGTTATATGAGCCACTAGACATTCCCTAAGGTGTATGGACCCAAAAATATACCCAGTGGTTTAAGTGGTGTGTATGTGTCCAAATCCCACCATATCTCTCCCTAGGGCTTTCCACCACCCTAGGATCACATGGACTATACTCCATACAATGGCATATCACCCCATACCCTTCACAAATCCCCAAAGTTCAACCTTAGGGTTTGAACTAGGGTCCTAGGGCAAATCCACCCCAATCCACCCCAAATTCCATGTGAGGGTGTCTAGTATCATAACAAACTAGTGGCCCAAGTTTCAGCCTCTATTGAGGTGATTTGACTACTTAAACCCACAAGGAACACTTTGACCTAAAAACCCTCCTTTTGGCCAAGGCTACGGTTTACAAAAATTCCACCCAAATCATATCCAAATGAGATAAAATTTTATCCAAAGCCTTATGACGACCCTAAGGACCACTCAACAAAAATTGGGAGAGTTTGGAGGTCATTAGGTCCCCTAATTAAATTATCCTAGGACTATTAAATAATTTCAAAAACTATATAAAAAGTATCTCCAAAAAGTTTCATTTTTGGACATGAACTAGGTATTGTAAAATTGACTCCCTTACCATATTTTAGATCATTTAGACATGTGGTGAAGTGGGGGGCACATTTAAATCTCTGACTAGCCCTAGATATAGACCCCACCAAAATGAGTGTTGTGGTCGGACCTGAAGTCCAAATAGGTTCAAACCAATTTTAAATTAAACTAGAATATTAGGGATACAACTTTCATGTAGACCACTTTTACTGTAGGGTAACATAGGTATTTTTAATAATTAGAAACATTAACTGTATAATATGTGACAGAAAATTATTTAATTGAAATCATTTAATTCCTAGGAATTTAATCAAGGTGCACGAATCTTGGCGTAGAATAGGCGGCATCCAGTCATCTTTAAGTTTCAGCCTACGACCAGGATTCCCCTGACCTGGAGCTTGTTTCATCCCCATTTCCCAGCCACCCGACCACCTCCCTGGCCGGACACCGCCGCCACCACCTCCGTCGAGGTGGTGGTTATCGCCAGGTGGCGGCACATCCGCCGGATGGGCGGATTCCGGCGATCCCGCAAGCACATTTTTCTCGGAAAACCCAGGAAAATGATCCCCTTGATCGGGCTCAAATGAGCCCAATTCTCATCCTAAAAGATTTCTACGATCTACCCATGGATGAAGGAGCAAGGGGGGACCTGTTGGGAGGGCTGGAGGCGCGTTGATCTCTGATTTGACATGGTGGTGGCGTCGATCGGGTTTCTGCAACAACACAGTCAAGTACTTCGAATCCTTCAGGTAAAGGTTGTAACCTTCTCCCCTCTGCCTAGTGATGCTTTTAAGATCCCTAATTGGGGATGTGGAAAGGTGTAAATCCAATGTCCATGAATGGCCATTAATGGTTATTTTCGATTTTAGCCATTTGAAGGGCTAAACCACCCCATTGGTCGGCCACCTCCTGAAAACCCCTCCCCTGCTTCCAATGAGTAAAAGCCCATCAAGATGGGGGGGGGGGTGAAACCTCCATGTCCATAATGGCCATTAAGCTCTATTTTCTCTCCTTAAAAATTGATTAACTCCTTCCTTCTCTCTTCTAGTCATCATTCTCTAAATTTGGTGGCCCCAAAATATGTCTCTCCACTTCCTTAGATTAATGGGCCACACCACTTGGGCTTAGCCCATTTGAATTGGGATATGTTAATCTAAGTTGACCACTTTGATCAATGAGTTGACTTTGGTCAACATAACCATTTGGGTTGACCCCAAGGGGTCCTTGGTGAACTCTTGGCTTCCCCTAAGGTCTTGGAAGGGTTGTGTATGGTTGACTTGGCACCTTTTTGGTCACTTGCCCCTTAATTAGAGCACTTTGACCACTTTAGGGCTAGGGTTGACTTGGGTCAACTTAGCCTCTAAGGTTTACCCCAATGGGTCCTTGGTGACCCATTGACTTCACTTTAGGTCTAGGAAGACCTAGGTAGGGTTAGTTTGGCACATTAGGGGCACATTGCCCTTAGTTAGGGCACTTTGCCCAATTTAGACTAGGATGATCCTAGGTCAACTTGGCCATCCTAAGTTGACTACAATGGACCCTTAGGGCCTTAATGGACCTTGTAATAGGTTGGTGAGGTTGTGGTGGGGTCTTGGAGTGATGGTGAAGCCCCATGATCATCCTAACTAGTGTTTAGAACCTACTATTTGCATACCATAGTGATCTCATCTACATTCCTAGGTCCACTTGGTCTTCTTGGGCTTCCTAGGGTTTTGTCATGACCTAGTCATGACAAAACCACTCCTAGGGGTCTAGTTGTCTGAGGGATGTTACAATTAAGCCCTACAGCTCAGATCCTCACATGGATCCTACCTCAGTACCCGAACAGGGCACCTACCTCAGTGACAAATTTGTCACGTACAGCTTAGGCACAAAGTGCCCTACACTCAGCTTCAGGAAACCTGAATCCTATAGGAAATAAAACAGTAATTGAAGGAAATGAAATAACTAACTCAGAGAATTAACTCTGAGTCAACTTTGCTGAACTGAGCAGATTTCAGTTCAGATCACCTCCTGTTGAAGGAATCAGCCTTCATCTACAACTATCACTTGTATACTGCTGTACTGATGAGCAGCTTCCACCTTGTTGAGAGATCAATCAGTTAAACTGTTCTGTAGAGAATGGCATTGCTGAGCTTGAAGAGCTTCAGCTATCCTACTTTGCCTTCAGGCTATCTTGGCCGGACTTTAGCTTTCAAGCTTGATCGGAAGTAAATGTACAGCCACCTCTTTTAATTTCTCTTTCTGTTCGTTTGATTCATTAAACCTAATCCTTTACAATTCCCCCTTTTATATGCGTTGATTTGAATCAACGACACTATAGTATGTGGGCCCACCAAGGATTGGTGAGTGCCAACACCATCAAGAAGTGACGAAACATCTTTCGGCGCTGTAGCAGCTTTACCCCAACGGCTTCCTGCAATTTTGACATTGATGACGTTAGCAGTGATCATCAACATCTGGACTTAGAAAATTTTCCTGAATCCCAATAAGCATTGAGTGATGTTGAGACACTCAACGCCATCAGCCTTGGCTTTGGGTGCTTCTGGACTTAGAACATTCCCTGGCTTTAGTCTTGAAGTTAATGTTGAATCCACATCAACTGAGCACAACAGCTTTCAGCTGAATTATACTCTAACTCTATTGTTTAGATTGCTACACTTGTTGGTTTCTTGCTACTCCAAGAGACAAACCTTCCACCTAGAAATTGACAAGAGCCTGAAGTGCTCTTCATGTCCTCCTTGCAGCCTGCAAAATCTGCATTTGAATAACCAGTTAGTTCAAATTCCCCATTCCTGGGGTACCATAGGCCAAGGTCTGGGGTGCCCATAAGATATCTCAATGTTCTTTTCACTGTAGTATAGTGAGACTCTTTAGGGCAGGCCTGATACCTAGCACAGACACATGTTGCATACATAATGTCAGGCCTACTTGCTGTGAGGTAGAGAAGGGAGCCAACTATACCTCTATGCAAAGTTTGATCAACAGGCTTCCCTGGATCATCTTTGCCTATAATCATACTTGAGCTCATGGGAGTTCTTATGGCAGAATAATTCTCCCTTCCATATTTCTTGATTATCTCCCTGGTGAATTTTGACTGGGATATGGAAAGAACATCATCAGTCTATTTTACTTGTAGTCCCAAGAAAAACTTCAATTCACCAATACTACTCATCTCAAACTTCCCCTGCATAAGTTTTGCAAACTTCCTGCAGATGTTGTCATCAATAGAGCCAAATATTATAGCATCAACATAAATCTGGACTAGGATGATCTTGCACTTAGATTCCCTTACAAATAGGGTCTTGTATATCTTCCCCCTTGAGAATTTGTTCTCAATGAGGAAGGTAGATAATGTCGCATACCATGCTCTTGGGGCTTGGTTGAGCCCATAAAAAGCTTTCCTAAGTCTATATACAGCAGTAGGAGAGTTAGAGTTAATAAAACCTGGAGGCTCCTCTACATAAACTTCTTCCTTCAAGTCTCCATTCAGGAATGCTGACTTGACATCCATCTGGAATACCTTGAATCCCTAAAAGGCTGCAAATTCAAGGAACAGTCTAATTGCTTCCAACCTTGCAACTAGGGAAATGGTTTGATCATAATCAATCTCTTCTTCCTATCTATACCCTTTGGCCACCAGTCTAGATTTATTCTTGATTATAATGTCATTTTCATCAAGTTTATTTCTGAAAATTAACTTGACTCCAATAACACTGAGTCCATTTGGTCTGGGAATCAGCTTCCAGACCTTGCACCTTTTGAACTCGTTTAGTTCTTCCTGCATTGCACCAATCCAGAATGGGTGTTGATTTGCTTCTTCAAATTTCTTGGTCTCTTCTTGTGATAGGAACCTAGAATAGAGTGATGTGTTCAGAATCCTGCTTCTGGTCTGTACATCTTGGCTAGCCTCACCTATTATCTGCTCTGGAGGATGATCTCTAAGATATTTGACTGTTGGGGGAAGACTGACTAATTCCTGATGATTATCATTTTCTGCAGCAGGTTGGTCTTCATTTCCAGCTTGATTTTCCTGTGCTTCCTCTGGACAGCATCCCTCACCACAATCTTCTTGCAAAGCTGTATCTTTATCTTTGATGGAGAGCTTTTCCATCATGACATTTGTTCCTGCAGAGCTAGGCAAAGAGCTTGACAGCTCACTATCAATCATGCATGAATCATCAAACACTACGTGGACAGACTCTTCTACAACTTGATTTGTCAAGTTATAGACTCAATATGCCCTATTATTATTGTTGTACCCAACAAATATCCTCTCATGGGATTTAGCAGCAAACTTAGTCATTTTTGACTTACCATTGTCCAAGATGAAACACTTGCAACTAAAGATCCTGAAGTAGGAAATGTTTGATTTTCTGCCCTTCAAGATCTCATAGGGAGTCTTCTTGTGGCCTTTAGTGATAGAAGCCCTATTGAGCAAATGACATGCAGTGTTAACTGCCTCAGCCCAGAAATATCCAGGGAGAGAAGTGTCACTAATAGTGTTATCTCAGCTTTTATGAGAGTCCTATTTTTCCTCCCAGCTAACCCATTTTGCTGGGCTGTTCTTAGAGAGGAGAACTCTTGATGAATCCCTTGCTCTCCAAGAATGTAGTCATAACAACAGACTGAAACTCAGTTCCATGATCACTTCTCATTCAGACCACAGAGCATGCAAGCACATTCTAAATTTGCCTGATAAAATTTGTGAAGACTTCAAGGGTTTCATACTTTCTTCTAAGGAAGAACACCAAAGTAAACCTGGAATAGTCATCAACCACCACAAGGGTGTAGACCTTCCTACCTATACTATGAATAAGCATAGTACCAAACAAGTCCATATATAGGAGATTCAAGCATCTCACAGAGTCCTTGACCCCAATGCTCTTAAAAGAGGTCTTAGTCTGCTTACCCTTTTGGCAAGCAACACAGATACCCTCCTTAGAGCATTTTATTTTGGGACCATTACTAACAAGCTCATCACTGAAGAGCTGACCAATGGTCTTATAATTCAAATATGCCAGTATCATGTGCCACTGGGCACAATATGAGACTTTCTCATCGGCAACTAAGCATATAGGGGAACTATTTTCTAAGCAAGAAAAATTCAAGCAATAAACATTCTCACTCCTAGTGCCTGTTAAGATGACACTTTGGTCACTTAACCTCTTGATGTGGCACTTATCCTTGTGGAAGGAAATGTCATAATAAAGAACACATTGTTGGCTTATGCTTCTGAGGTTGTGTTGCAACCCCTCCACATAAGCCACCTTTGTGATGGTGATTATGCCATTTGAGATATTACCATAGCCTCTTGTTATCCCCTTGTATGAGCCTCCAAAAATGACCTTGGGTCCATTCTTTACTAGAGAGTACTCCTTTAATAGCTCCTTTATTCCAGTCATGTGCCTGGAACATCCACTGTTCAAGTACCATTTAGGGGATTTGGTACTTGAACTAACCTGAAAAGAATGCAAGTCTCCTTACCTTAGGACCCCAATTTCTGTTGGGTCTGAGGTTCACATTAGCCTTGAAATAATCATGCCTTCCTGCACAACTCCTAACAGATTGGCAACCTCTGGACACCGAGGGATTGTGCTAGCAATCTACAACATAGTGGCCCACTTTGCCACAACACAAGCACGCATAGATATTATATCTCCTTTTCTGTTTGGGACCAGCATTTGGCTGTACTAATTCCTGAACAGTAGGGAGATGTGCTGCACTATACTTCTGCCTTCATTCAGCAGTAATTTGACTGAAGGACAGTTTTCAGCTTGCTATGTTGGTCTTCTCTGAGAACTACCAGCTACATGTCTCTTTTCAGCTAACATGCATTTGATAGCATCTGAGATGGCCATTCCAGCCCTGCCAGAAGATTCACCTTGATTCACAACTTTTATTGGATGATTTAGAATTTTAGCAACAGTAAAGTCTTTGAGTTTTGGGGCTGGAGCACCAAAACAAATGGTCCAGGATGGGCTATTTGGATTTCCTCATGGGCAGCCTTAAAGGCTTTCACATGGATGTTCCTTCCACCATAGTTGGGGCCATAGTGGCCCATACCAGTGGATCTATCGTTCTCCCAGTGACCATAACAGCTTTCATGGTCATACCTATTAGAAGGACACAACACTCTCTGAAAAGGAATTTGAGACAGTAAGGCTAGAGGCACTACTGGTGCCTTCCCTTTTCCCTTTCCTCTTGGATTGGAAGGTCTAGCAGGTCCCTTAAATCTCAACCCTTTCTTACCAGCTTGGGTAAGGTGGGTATCAATTAAGGGTAGCACAGTGCTTGGCTTAGAAAATTTTGTCAGCAGCAATTTCTCATTTAAGAGATCATTTTCAAGTTCCTAGATAAGTTTCTCATTTGATACTCTTACCACAGAATCACTGTCAATGATTTCCTTGAGCTGGCCTGCATGTGCAGCCATATCAGTGAGGGCTTTTTCTTGGTCTTCACACTTGCTTTTAAGACTAAGAAGCTCTTTTGCCCGCCTATTTCCAAGTAGCTTGCATTTCATGAAATGCCTCAAGAAGTTCTCCATACTTGGCAATTATGGAGTTTACATCATCCTCAGAGTCTGAATCACCTTCATCTCTTGATGATTGAGCTTCAGAGACTGAGTCAGCCTCATGACTAGAAATAAGAGAATGTTGTTTAGCATGTACTTGAGACTGACCAGGCTGATCCTGGATGCTTTCTTCATCTATCATTTCCATTAGTCCATGGCACCGAGCATCACCTTATTCATCTTCATACACCTCTGAGTCACTCTCTGGATGTCATAGAGGGGCCCTGATCCCTATTCTAGCAGCAGGAAACTCTTTAGATTCCTCTTCAGCAACAGCAATAAGCCCAATGTAGGCTTCATCTTCTTCACTGTCTGGCTCAGAGGAAGAGTCAGACCAGGTCTTCTACTTCTTGGCCACTAGGGACTTCTCTTTCTTCTTTACCTTGTGGTGCTTCTTCACACTTTATTCTCTCCTCTTTACTAGGCAGTCAGCAATTACATTCACAGGTTTGCTGCAGCAAAAACAAATAATGTTAGAGGCAGATTGTTTATTAGAGTTAGGAGCATACCTATCCTCCTTAGAGGATTTTCTTCTATGCTGAGAGGAGGAAGAAGGCCTTATGTTCTTCTAATGCCTCTTCGTCATGAATTTCTGAAACTGTCAGGAGAAGGCTGCGAGGTCCTCATCAAATGTATGGTTGTCAGATGAGCTGGACCTGGAGCTCTAAGATTCTGACAAAGCAGTTCTCCTTACTGGAGAGATCTTCCTTCTGCTCTTAATTGAAGCTTCAGCTTTGAAAGCCACAGATTTCTCCTTGCTCTATGACTTGTTACCCTTCTCTTCTTCTTCCTTCCTTGCAGCAAGCTGCATCTCATATGACAGTAGCTTTTCAAACAGGGTTAGAGGTGGTGTGTTTGCTAGTCTACCCATCTCCCTGATGGCACAAATCTTTGTGTCTCAATCCTTGGTGAGGGACCTGAAAAATTTGTCACTCAGCTCACAGGTAATAAAGACCCTTCCATAAGTTCTCAGTTCATTAACAGTTCTGAAAAATCTTTCAAAACTTTCAGCAATGCCCTCAGACTTTCCTTGTTTGAAGGCCTCATACTCCTAGTTGAGCATGGATTTCATGTCATCCCTCATATCTTTTGAACCCTCCATGAACACCACTAGGGTGTTCCACATCTCCTTAGAGGTATTGTAGTGCACCAAATTCTGGAAAGTAGGATCATCTACTACACTAGCAATAATATTTTGAGCTCTCTTGTCCATGGAGGCAAGGAGGACCTCATCTTTGTTCATTTTTTCATATGATTTAGGAGTCTGGATGTTGGCATCCAGAACAGAGATCTTCATGGGGATGAAGGGTCTCTCTTTGACTGTGATGAAGATCCAAGGGTCAGCAGCATCCATGAACATCCTGACCATTTCCTCCCAAAGCCCTAACCCTTCCTTTCTGCAGATTGACAACTTCATAACTCCTAATTCCTTGTAGTTTACACCAGACCCCATTTCTTATCTTTTAGCTAACCTTGGAGGTATACTCAGATTGTTAAATCCTTTTTTTTAGCAACCTCCCTCTGATACCACTTGAAAGTTATTTAACTTTAGGTTAGCTAATCACCTAGAGGGGGGTGAATAGGTCTTTGAGCTTTTAATAAATCTTTTGTTGTTTTCAACTTGTTCTATCTAGAGCTTGTCCTTAAATCCAGTAATCATAAAGACAAACAAATACACACAGCAAATAACAGAATTTATAGTGGTTCCCCAATTGGGTACATCCACTTTCTCTCTCTACATATCCAAGCTTATTTATTGGAATCGGCACAAACTCCTCCAAACTGCCCCAAAGAGCTTACACCTCAGATCCCGCAGGATCTTCAAGTCTCCTCCAAGACTCACTTCTCATTCACAAGGGCCTACACTCAGTGGTCAGCAGACAACCTACCTCAGGCTATTAAGCCCTACACTCAGGCTAGGAGGACAGCCCTACCTCAGATCCCAAAGGATCCTACCTTAGAGCTCTGCAGTGCTCCTACACTCAGTGAACCGCAAGCCACCTACCTCAACCTTATCTCTAAGGCCTACAGCTCAGGATTTTCAGCCCTATAAATTTAGGCACGAGGCCCTACTCTCAGAGTGATGCAGCACTCCTACAACTCAGTACCCCTCCAGGTACCTACATTAGTGCCCCTCCAGGCACCTACAGCTCAGTGAAAAGCTTGTCACCACCTCAGGCATAAAGGCCCTAAACTCAGAGAGCAACACTCTCCTACCTCAGGCACTTAAGCCCTACAGCTCAGATCCTCACTTGGATCCTACCTCAGTGCCCCAACAGGGCACCTACCCCAGTGACAAATTTATCACCTACAGCTCAGGCATAAAGTGCCCTACACTTAGATTCAGGAAACCTGAATCCTACAAGAAATAAAACAGTAATTGAAGAAAATTAAATAACTTACTCAGAGAATTAACTCTAAGTCAACTTTGTTGGACTGAGCAGATTTCAGTCCAGCTCACCCGCTCTAGAAGCAATCAGCCTTCTTCTACAGCTATCACTTTTATACTGCTGCACTGATGAGCAGCTTTGTTGGAGCCCCAGTTAGGATTTGGGCAAGGATCACTATTAGGTTTGCTTAGAATGACCCACCATGTATAGTCATGGGTCATAGGATCTCTTCCAGGCTTGGTCATTCAGAAGGTTTCTCCAGTATTGCTGAAAGAAGTCCAAGGAATGCAGTTAAGACAAAGGCATAAAATCAGATCGACGATCGTCGAACGCAGTTCGACGAACGGCGATCTCCGGTCGACGAATTCTGAGTTGCTTCTCTGAACTTAGGTCGACGATCTCAAGACTTTAGCATGGCTGTGTCGACACCTAGACGATTAGTGTCGACACACACAGAAACATCTGTCGATACAACTATCTGTCGACTCCATCACAGTAATCTGTGTCGACACCCAGAGGATTTGTGTCGACACAAAAGAACTCAGGTCGACGATTGGTGGACAATACTTGCTCAGCTCGACGAAATCAGCAAGTTAGTTTCTCAGCTCGATGAAATAGAAACTGAGCTCGACGAACTGCAAGCTCCGGTCGACGAACGTAGCCAAGATATTCAGCTTGACGAATCTAGCTGAGTTCGACGAATGTCGAACTCAGGTCGACGATTGATGAACTCGACGAATGTTCAGGTCGACGATTTTTGAGCAATCAGTAACAGTTGGCAGAATTAATTGAGGATTAATTGTAGTCAACATTTCCAGTGAAAATAGCCGTTCAAACGGATAGTTACAGCAGAATTAAGTCCGGATCAATTTCCAAAGCAATTACTACACTCGGGAATGTTCCTTCCTCCATCAAGTTTAAGGAATTCAAATACAGTGCTTTGCATACTCACAGTAACAAGAGAAAACAGAGAAGAGAACAGTGAATAGAACAAGAGAAAACAGAGAAGAGAACAGTGAACAGAACAAGAGAAAACAGAGAAGAGAACAGTGAACAGAACAAGAGAAAACAGAGAAGAGAACAGTGAACAGAACAAGAGAAAACAGAGAAGAGAACAGTGAACATAACAAGAGAAGAAGGTTTTCTACAGAGAAGGAAGAACTCTGCATCAATCAGAACAATCATCAGTGTTCTTTATTGGCTCCAGGCTTCAAGAGACAACCATTCAATATCAGTCTAAGAAGCTTGCTGGAGACATCATCACCTAGAAGACCTATCACCCTGTAGCAGAGCTCCAGTTTTCCCTGAGCCATTCTATATATCAAGGGGAGCCTTTGCTAACATCAATATCCACATAGTCTTCTCAGTTGCTTTTGAGAAAGAGAAGACTTCCATCATCTCTCCCCCCTTCCTGTGTAAAGGGTTGTCATCTCCCTTCAAAAGTGATTCCTGGTTGCAAGTCTCCTTACCAAAAGACTTGAGGTTTGGTTTTTGGGGACCTGATCAAAACCCATTGGTGTCAGGAACCTGATCAAAAACCTGAGTGGATTCCTACCAGGGTGGTAGAAGAGTGGACTACCCAGATTTGGGGAACCACTATAAAATTCCTTGTGTTTTTTGTGTTGCTTGATCTCTTTCTGCATTTCTTATTTTATAATTTGTGCTGTGATATTTATAACTCTAATTATCTTAAGACCTCTCACTTTCAATTTGTATCAGAGCGAGGTTGGTTAAAATACCAGACCACAGGTTGGTTAAACTCCACACCTTTCGAGGTTGGTTAAAATACCATACCTTATTGGTTGCACAGGCTAACACCTGAACCACAAAGATCCTTTGATAGATCTTAAGTATCTTTTGAGTTATCATGGCACAAATTGCAGATTTTTCAAGCACCAGACTGCCCATGTGCAATCTAAATATGTTTGCACTATGGAAGACAAGAATTAGATTTTATATGGACTGCATTGATGAAAACATCTTCAAATCTGTTTTGTCAGGTCCTGCTTCACCTCAGCAAACATCAAGTCCAAATGCTGTTCCATCATTCCAATGGACAGATGCCCAGAAAAAGATAAAGATTGCTGATGCACAAGCAATGAACATTCTGGCTCAATCAATGTCTGATGGCATTTTTGAAGAAATTGTTGAATGTTCATCTATAAAAGAGATGTGGGACTCCATCACAGCAATGGCTGCTGTATCAGCAAAAGAAAGCATAATTGAAGCTGAATCCTAGAGTGATGAAAAGAAGCAAGAGCAAAATAATTTTGCCTAATGGCAATAGATGCTTCTCGCAGCAGCTATACTGAAGAATATAAAGAATCGGAGTATGAATCAGATGAAGAGGACCAGGTTATTTCTTCCCTTGACTCTTCTTCAGCTAAACTTAACACTGATTTCCTTTTATCACATGAAAATCATCAGAAAATCTTAGTTCAAAATATTTCGTTGAACGGAGATCGACGACATCAATACTATTCGTCGAACTCAGATCGACGATCGCTGAACAAAGATTTTGTTTTCAACTGTTCTGGAATCTATGATCGACGAAATCAATACTATTCGTCGAACAGAGATCGACGAAAATGGATCACAGAACACAACTATTATCATTCTGTAAACAGAGATCAACAATCTCAATATCATTCGTCAAACTCAGCTCGACGAAAGTACTTTAATTCGTCGAACTCAGAATTTCAAAACATCAATTTTTATTCTTTTATTTCTGATTATTTTAAAAGAGAACCAGAACCCAAGGTTATCTGGGTCTAGAACTCCTAACATCTCCTTGCAGGAAAAGAATTCAGTCCAGCAAATATACAGGATATTAGTGGCTGAATACTTTGTGCAAGACCATGCATATAGCGGGAGATGCATGTAAATGAAGCTGCAGAAATTCCAGCAGTAGCAGCAGTTTGTGGGAATTGTAGCAGCAGCAGCAACAACAAATTATCATGCTACAGATTTGGGCAAGGATCAACAACAACAGCAATAGTAGTAGTCCTTGATCCAGATTTAGGGGGAGATTGTATTTAATTGCCTTGTATTTTACTTACTTTTGATGTAAATAGTGTCCTTACCCAAATATGGGGAGATTGTTGGAACCCCAGTTAGGATTTGGGCAAGGATCACTATTAGGTTTGCTTATAATGACCCACCATGTATAGTCATGGGTCATAGGATCTCTTCCAGGCTTGGTCATTCAGAAGGTTTCTCCAGTAATTGCTGAAAGAAGTCCAAGGAATGCAGTTAAGACAAAGGCAGAAAATCAGATCGACGATCGTCGAACGCAGTTCGACGAACGGCGATCTCCGGTCGACAAATTCTGAGTTGCTTCTCTGAACTCAGGTCGACGATCTCAAGACTTCAGCATGGCTGTGTCGACACCCAGATGATTAGTGTCGACACACACAGAAACATCTGTCGACACAACTATCTATCGACTCCATCACAGTAATCTGTGTCGACACCCAGAGGATTTGTGTCGACACAAAAGAACTCAGGTCGACGATTGGTGGACAACACTTGCTCAGCTCGACGAAATCAGCAAGTCATTTTCTCAGCTCGATGAAATAGAAACTGAGCTCGATGAACTGCAAGCTCCGGTCGACGAACGCAGGCAAGATATTCAGCTCGACGAATCTAGCTGAGTTCGACGAATGTCGAACTCAGGTCGACGATTGATGAACTCGACGAATGTTCAAGTCGACGATTTCTGAGCAATCAGTAACAGTTGGCAGAATTAATTGAGGATTAATTGTAGTCAACATTTCCAGTGAAAATAGCCGTTCAAACGGACAGTTACAGCAGAATTAAGTCCGGATCAATTTCCAAAGCAATTACTACACTCGGGAATGTTCCTTCTGCCATCAAGTTTAAGGAATTCAAATACAGTGCTTTACATACTCACAATAACAAGAGAAAACAGAGAAGAGAACAGTGAACAGAATAAGAGAAAATAGAGAAGAGAACAGTGAACAGAACAAGAGAAAATAGAGAAGAGAACAGTGAACAGAACAGGAGAAAACAGAGAAGAGAATAGTGAACAGAACAAGAGAAGAAGGTTTTCTACAGAGAATGAAGAACTCTGCATCAATCAGAACAATCATCAGTGTTCTTCATTGGCTCCAGGCTTCAAGAGACAACCATTCAATATCAGTCTAAGAAGCTTGCTGGAGACATCATCACCTAGAAGACCTATCACCCTGTAGAAGAGCTCCAGTTTTCCCTGAACCATTCTATATCTCAGGGGGAGCCTTTGCTAACATCAATATCCACATAGTCTTCTTTGTTGCTTTTGAGAAAGAGAAGACTTACATCATCTCTCCCCCACTTCCTGTATAAAGGGTTGTCATCTCCCTTCAAAAGTGATTCCTGGTTGCAAGTCTCCTTACCAAAAGACTTGAGGTTTGGTTTTTGGGGACCTGATCAAAACCCATTGGTGTTAGGCACCTGATCAAAAACCTGAGTGGATTCCTACCAGGGTGGTAGAAGAGTGGACTGCCTAGATTTGGGGAACCACTATAAAATTCCTTGTGTTTTCTGTGTTGCTTGATCTCTTTCTACATTTCTTATTTATAATTTGTGTTGTGATATTTATAACTCTAATTAGCTTAAGACCTCTCACTTTCAAGCTTCCGCCTTACTGAGAGATGAATCCATTAAACTGTTCTGTAGAGAACAACCTTGCTGAGCATGAAGAGCTTCAGCTACCCTTATTTGCCTTCAGGCTATCTTGGCTGGACTTTAGCTTTCAAGCTTGATTAGAAGTAAATGTCCAGCCGTCTCTTTCAATTTCTCTTTATGTTCGTTTGATTCCTTCACCCTGATCATTTACTATTTCTCCTTTTATATGCGTTGATTTGAATCAACGACACCATAGTATGTGGGCCCACCAAGGATTGGTGAGCACCAACACCATCAGAAAGAGACGAAACTTCTTTCGGCGCTGTAGCAGCTTTCCCGCAATGGATTCCTGCAATTTTGAGTTTGATGACGTCAGTAGTGGTCTTCAATATCTCGACTTAGAAAATTTTCCTGAGTCCCAATAAGCGTTGAGTGATGTTGAGACACTCAATGCCATCATCCTGGCTCCCAGCGCTTCTAGACTTAGAACATTCCCTGGCTTTGTCTCAATGGTTTTGTCTCAGAGGTCTCAGCGGTTTTTCATTATTAGCTGAGACAAGCCTTTGTCTCAGCGCTTTCCTCTTATCCGTTGTCTCGGCGATTTTTGCACTTTAACTATCTCAGCGATTTTGTCTCAGCAGCCTCAGTGGTTTTTCATTTATCTGCTGAGATAATTCTTTGTTGTAGCGCTTTCCTTTTCATTAGGAGCGTTGAGTGAACTTGCTTCACTCAACGCTTCTGGACTTAGAAAAATTCCAGCTAATTGTGTTCTCAGCTGTTTATCTCTTGACTGTCTCAGCACTTCCAGCTTTATTTAGAAGCATTGATTGAACTTGCTTCACTCAACGCTTCTAGACTTAGAAAATTTTCAGCTAACTTTGTTTCTACTATCTCAGCTATCTCAACGCCATCTTCTCAGTTGTCTCAGCTATCTCAACGCCATCTTCTTAGCTGTCTCAGCTGTCTCAATGCCATCTTCTCAGTTGTCTTCAGCTATCTCAAAGCTATCTTCCCAGCTATCTCAGCTATCTAGTGATCTCAATGCCTTCTTCTCAGCGGTCTTAGCGCTTATGCCTTAGATAGATTTTTTGTCTTTAGCTTGACAAGCTTTGAGCTAAGCTCGATGAACCACAAACTGAGCTCGATGAACTTTGATCTTCTCAGCACTCTCAGCGCTTTTTGCCTTAGTCAATTTTCTCTTGCTTTAGCTTGACATTCATTGGGCTGAGCTCGACAAAATGTAACCTGAGCTCGATGAACTTCGAGCTAAGTCCGACGAATTTTGTATCCTGATTTCTTAAGCTTATGTTGAGTTGAGGTCGACGATCAGCAAGCTGATTTCAATGAACACTGAGCTGAGTTCCACGAAACTTGAGTTTACTGCCCAACTCATTTTTCTTTAATTGTCCAATCATAGACTACCTGCATGCATGAACTAAAGCACATATCAAAAACATTAATGTGTGTATGTGATTGACCCTGTTTGACTTCTTACAAATCTGGGATATTGGGATCAATAGACCCAACAAAGGGGACTACGAAGTGAAAAACGAGCAGCTAGCCCAGTACCTCCCACTTGTGAAGTCCCTCCTGCTCAGGATACCGTAAGTTCAGATCCTTCACATCCCCAGGGAATAGAATTCCCGGGCAGATGCTCTGTCAAAACTAGCCACATCACCTTCTCAGTATCAGTCAAGGAGACGTTAAGTAGAAGAAATTGTCTTTCCTAGTGTCCAAGGACTATAGGAGGTTGTAGAGATCGACGAGCTGGAAGAATCTTGGGTTAGTCCACTGGTTACCTACTTAAAGTACCAGCAGCATCCAGAAGACCCAACAGAAGCATGCAAGGATGCAGGAAGCCAACTTTGTGTTGATCAATGGAGAGTTGTACAAACGGTCCTTCTCGGGTCCATATCTAGAGTGTTTAGCGGAGAGAGACGCTGAGTATACTCTGTGTGAATTCCATGAAGGGGGATGCGGTGAGCACTTAGTTGGGAAGGCCTTGGCGCAAAAAGTCCTACGTCAAGGTTTCTACTGGCCCACTATAAGGAAGGAAGCAGCCGACTTCGTCCAACGGTGTAAGAGTTGTCAGCTGCACATCAACGTCTCGCGGTAATCTCATGTTGCCTTCTCCACGCTACATGGAGAATGGTCGTTCATACAGTGGGGAATAGACTTTCTTGGCCTTCCACCTCAAGCTTCAGGGCAAAGGAATTTCCTCATAATGGCCGTTGACTATTTCACTAAATGGGTGGAAGCGAAGCCGCTGTCCAAGATCACCGAAGAGAATGCAAAGAAATTTGTGTGGAATAACATCGTTTTCCTTTTTGGAATCTCTGCAATCATCGTCACCGACAACAGTACTCAGTTCACAGGAAGGTCTTTCACGAAGCTATATAAAGATCTAAAGATCGAGTTGCGATATACGGCTGTGTCACATCCATAAACCAATGGGTAGTTCGAGGTGACCAACCGTACCATCTTAAAAGGGTTGAAGGCGCGACTTCAATATGCTTGGGGAAGTGGGTTGATGCACTCCCCAATGTGCTATGGGCATACCGAACAACCGAGAGAACTTCGACTGGAGAAACGCCGTACAATATCTGCTTCGACACCGAAGCCATCATCCTGGTCAACATTGGCGTTCCAAGCCCCCGAGTTTCCAACTTCAACCTCGAGAAGAATGATGAAGCACTCAGAGGCAATTTGGATTTGAACCACAAAGTCTACGTAGAGGCAGCCCTCCACGCTGCGGCCTACCAACAACGTACTGCTCGATACTGCAATCACAAGATGAGACCCCGACTGATCAATGTCGGGAACTTGGTCCTCCGCACCGTAGAGGCCGCTGGAAAAGGGACGCAAGGATACAAGCTCTCTTCTACATGGGAAGGTCCCTTTGTCATTGTTGAAATTTGTGAAGTGGAAGTGGATGATGGGACAGGCCGGGCGGCCTGGGCGGACAGAATTGGCGGACTGGGCGGACTGGGCGGACTGAAGCCTAGTGATTAAGTCTAGTGGAAGCCGGCTGATCTGAGTGGGTTGTATGCAAGTAGTCTGCGGACTGTGCAGCCTGGTATCTACAGATAGGGCGTTGGCTGATTGATTTAGCCAAGGATCGGCCTGAGCGGATAGGGGCTTGCGGACTGGTGCTTTGCTCAGTGGCCATGGTGCAAGCTTGTGCATTGGCAGTTTGGCTCATGTTCGCAGGAAGCTTGCGGACTGGCGTGTCTGCGGTTGTGCTGTTGCGGACTGGGCTTAGAGCTTGGCTGAGGCCTTGTCGAGCTCTGGTGGTACAGCAGGTGCTTTGCTGTGGAGGTCGTTGGCGGACTGGTGTATGGAGTCCGGGAGGTGGCCGTTGCTTGGGGCAGGTGTGCGAGTAGCTTACGGACTGCTGGCAGTCTGTGTGCTAGGGTTTTTAGCGGACGGAGCTATGTCCTCCATGCTCGCATTGGCCTTTGATGGTTTTGGACTTGGTCACACTCTGTGCCAAGACCATGGTGTCCGCCGTATCCGCCAAGTCCGCTGTTGACCGGGCGGATTGTTGCTTTTTTCTTTTCATCGTGGACTTGTGGCGGATTGTGGGTTGAGTCTTGCGGACTGCCTCGGGTTTGTGCGGACAGACATTGAAGGGGGTTGCTGTCACGCAGTGGTCAGAGGCTTTGTGGGCTGATGCCTTGTCCGCATAGCTTGGGCGGACTGATGAGGGTTCGCCAAAGTTGCCTTGCTCCTGGCAGTTTTCCTTGGTATCCAGCTAAGTCCTTGCGGACTCGGCGGATGGTGTTTTGCTATCACGTGGGATAGGGCGGTGTCGCTATCTCTAGGGCGGTGACCACACTCCTCACCTTGTCTATAAATAGGACCCCCGGACACATCTACAGTAACTGAGTGAACAGTAAGTTGGGTTCGGCGAAGTGTTGCGGTCTCAGTTTTCTGTCCGCGCGGATTGATTCAGAGTTAATGGTGTGCTGTGTGCAGGTCATGCGGGTAGCTTCAAGGAGCCAGGAGTTTGGCTGTGACTTCGGTCAAGTACATGGAAGTTTTGCGGTCTCTGCGGATTCAGCAGGAGGTCGCTCTGCGGCTTGTCAGCACTGTTTGAACTTTGCCAGCTTCAATTACCTGTCCGCCGGCTTCAGGCGGGTAGGCGGTTTGTTCCTCAGTTCATCTTCAGCAGGAGGCGAATAACGGTGTGTCCGCGCGGCCTCGCGCCTTCGGCGGACTCCGTGGCTATTCGGCGGATTGCAACTTAAGTTCAGGCAATCTCAGCGGACTCGGCGACCTCGGCGACCTCGGCGGTCTCGGCGGATTCCGGTGTTGTCCGCCCGGCTTGTTTTTTGGTGCTTTCCATGGTCAGCTGTTTATAATAGCGAAATCATGTCTCGCTATGTATACCTCGCTTTGTAAAGAAGTTGAATGAATATAAGATCTGCTTGTTCTTCCATGTGCTTGGTGTGTTGAGCCTGTTTCCTGAGTTTCCGCTAGATCAACGTGTGAACTGGGTAGTCCCGAAGATATTAATTTGGCATTTGGGCTATCTTGCTGACCACCTTGAGAAAATTTAACATGGTATCAGAGTGAGGTTCAGTTGCTTTAACGGTCGTCAACCAGTATTGTGCTCTGTGTCTGAGTGGTGATCAACCTGTGTTGGTGTTATGTGCTTCTGAAGGCTTATCCAAGCAGGTGTTGCAATGGAAGGGAGCTTTGCAAGGGGTCTTGGCATTGAACTCTTAACGCCGACTAACTTCAAAAAGTGGAAGTCGTGCATGAAGAGTTATCTTCTTGGCGAGGAGCTGTGGGAAGTCGTCGGTGGTGACAATAGACAGGAAGTGACTGCTGCGTTCGGTACTGCTGAGCAGGTTAGGCTCTGGAGGAAAACAAATGCTAAGGCGGAGTTTATCCTCAAGAGGTCCGTGTCACCAGAACTGTTTGATCACTTCATTGGATGTGAGTCGGCTGCTGATATTTGGACAACCATTGATGAGTTGTTCAATAGGAAGAATGTGGCGTGGCTTCCGTTTCTGGAGAATGAGTTGGCTAGAACAACTCAAGGATACCTTTCCATCTCGAAGTACTTCTTAAAGATGAAGAGCTTGTGTACTGAGCTGTCGGCACTGGATCCTGATGAGCCTATCTCTGAGGCTAAGTTGAAAAGGCACATTATCCGCAGCTTGCGGAAGGAGTATGTGGCCTTTTTGACGTCTGTTCAAGGGTGGGCTACTCAGCCATCTTTGCTGGAGCTGGAGAATCTGCTTGCATCGCAGGAGAGCTTGGCAAGGCAGATGGCTGGAGTGAATATTAATCAGGAAGGCAGCGAAGCTCTCTTCTTAGGCAAGAAGAAAGGATGGGAAGGGAAAAAGAAGAAGAAGGTGCAGGTCGCTGGTGAGAAGGAGACTTCAACTTCATATCAGCCGGAGAGATCACTATGTCTTTAGGAAACCTATTTTTGACCTCTTGTATAGATCTAAAGGTCAACTAGAATTGAGTCTAAGGGTTAGTAGTTAGGTTTGGAAGCTGCCCTCAAGACCAAGGATTTTCAATTTGGAGACTAAGTCATATCGTCGAGCTTAGTACGACGATGAATCGACGATCGTCTAGCTCAACTTCGACAGATCGTCGAACTCCATTCGACGATCGCTGAGCTCAACTTCAACAAATCGTCGAACTCCATTCGACGATTGTCAAGCTCAGTTCGACAATCTTGACTCCATTGTTGATTCTCTATCTCTGAGCTCAGTTCGACGATAGTTGAGCTCAGATCGACGATCTCTGTTGCTGTATAAGTACAAATCGCTGAGCTCAGTTCGACGATAGTGGAACTCAGTTCGACGTTTTTCTGAAGAGTTGAATGATTTTCAAGATTCAAATTCAGGACAGTTAAGGAGTTATTCAGCAATTAATTCAGAAGATTTTCTAGCCGTTTTCATTTATTCTGGACCAAGTTTCAAGGAATTATCAAGGAATGTTTCTTTGGACTTTCCTCCAGAAGACATTTGCAATTAAGGAAGTCAATTAATGACAGGCTAACTGCTATTCTTGACCAGAGAATAAAACTCAAGATTTTTGATCTCTGAGATTATAATCAGTATACACAGAACAAAATATTCTCTGTGACAATATCTTTCTCAACAACAATCTCTCAAGAGAAAAAGAAAGAAAGCTGTAGACATTCTCTGTCAAAAAGAATTCATACAAGAGCACACACCAAAGGAGATCAACAAATCTGAAATCTTCAGATCACCTTTGATTCAAGTGTTCAAGGCCAACATCACTCAAAGACTCCAGACACCTAACATTTCAGCTGTTGCTGAAATCATCATTTGCTGGAGATCAACTTCTGAAGGCCTATCACCCTACAGCAAAGCTTCATTTCCTGAACATCTCAAGAACTCAGGGGGAGCTTTGACAACATCAAAATCCACATAGTATTCTCAGCTGCTTTGAGAAAGAGAAGACTTCCATCATTCTCTCATCCCCATCTCTGTAAATGGTTTTTCAAACTCCCTTCAAAGTTTGTGCTTGGTTTTTGAGCACCTTATCAAAAGCTCATTGGTGGCAAGACACCTGATCAAAAAATTTGATTTGGTTTTTGAGCACCTTATCAAAAGCTCATTGGTGCCCAGGACACCTGATCAACTCATCCTGTAGTGGATTCCTACCTAGGGTGGTAGAAGAGTGGATGTACCCAAATTTAGTGGAACCACTATAGCTCCTTGTGTCTTCTGGCTTACTTGTCTTTATTTTTATTTCTGGCTGTGATTGATTTGTGATTAGTTAGGATTTGTGATTAGTTTCTTTTGTAGGTTGTAATTAGTTATCTGCTGTGCTTAGGTTTATTATTTGCTTCCCTGTTCACTCAGATTACAACAATTGTTGTAAAAAGTTTTTAAGCACCATACTCTATTCACCCCCCCCCCCCCCCTCTAGAGTATATCAGATCTAGCTGCACTTTCATTAATCAGGAAGGCAGCGAAGCTCTCTTCTCAGGCAAGAAGAAAGGATGGGAAGGGAAAAAGAAGAAGAAGGTGCAGGTCGCTGGTGAGAAGGAGACTTCAACTTCATATCAGCCGGAGAGGAGCAATGCTTCTAAGGACTGGAAGAAGAATCTGAAGTGCTACCGGTGTCATCAGCGAGGGCACTTCAAGCGGGACTGCAAGGTCAAACTGTAGCCTGGGCATACTGCGGGAAAGGAGGAAGCTTGCTCGATAAGTGAAGAAGCAGGATGGGCAGAGCTTTCATGACAGGCACTTGTGTCCGGGCCTTGTCTGCTGAGGACTTCAACGGCGAGTGGATCGTGGAATCCGGGTGTGGTCATCACCTCACCGGAGACAAGTCGAAGTTCACCTCCATGCAAGCCTACTCAGGTAATGAAGCTATTATCACTGCTGATAATACTGTTTATGCAGTAGAGAAAGAGGGGGTCGTGTCTTTGGGTAGTGATCAGGGGCCACTCATGTTAAGGAGTGTGTATCATGTGCCGGGCATGAAGAAGAACCTCTTCTCGGTGACCAATGCGGTGGATGCTGGTTATCACGTTCTGTTTGGGCCAACAGACGTGAGGTTCCTTCGCAACGTATCAACGGTTAAGGCTGATGTTGCTCATGTTGGAAGGAGGGTGAAGAACTTGTTTGTTCTTTCCACCAATTCTTATGTTGATCGTATGAGGGCCAATGATAGCGTTGCTATCTGACATGAGAGGCTGGGGCATGTTTGCATGGACAAGCTGAAGGCGATGGATAGTAGAAGTTTGGTGAAAGGGTTGCCTAAGTTGTCCTCCTTTGGTGATGGGCATGTTTGCGCGGGATGTCAATACGGTAAGGCACATCGCCTTCCGTTTGATAAGTCACAAACAAGGAGCAAGCAACCATTGGAGTGCATTCATGGCGACTTGATGGGACCGACGGTTACTGCCAGCCTTGGTGGAAGCAGATACATGCTTGTCTTGGTTGATGACTACTCAAGATATACTTGGGTGTACTTCTTAAAGGAGAAGTCAGAAGCCTTCCGTTTGTTTGTGGAGTTTAAGGAGTTGGTAGAAGGCCGGCTTGGCTTGCGGATTAAGAAGCTTAGAACTAATAACGGGGGTGAGTTTGTTTCCTCCGAGTTTTCTAACTTCTGCAGGAAGCACGGGATCCAACGGGAGCTTACTTGTGCTCACACTCCACAACAAAATGGGGTAGCGGAGCGGAAGATCTGTCATCTGACGGAGACCTGCAAATGCTAGCTTCATGCGAAATATATCCCAAGGTCTTTTGGGCGGAGGGGATGTCTTGTACTGCTTATGTCATCAACAGGATGCCACTCAGCCCTATCAACATGAAGACTCCTTTTGAGCTATTGCTGAAGGAGAAGCTGAGTGTTGGACACCTTAGGGTGTTCGGTTCAACTTGCTACGTGCATGTCTCGGATGCTTCACGGACTAAGATGGATGCGAATGCAAGGAAGCTTGTCTTTGTTGGCTACGATGAGCGGAAGAAGGGATGGAAATGCATGGATCCTGTGACGAAGAAGTTCGTGGTGTCAAGAGACGTTGTCTTTGACGAGCTGACGTCATATGGAGGTGGCTCAGTTGAGCTAACCGGAAGTAGCAAGGTTGATGATGCACCGGTAGTGGCTGCTGAAGGCTTGGAAGAGGAGCTTGTTGACGGTTTCACCACCCTCCTGTTGCTTCTAAAGCTTCTGGAGGGCTTGAGCCTTCTGGCTCCAAGAGGCAGGGGGAGCACTGCTCAAAGCTTGCCCCAGGTAGGAGTTGAGCCCGAAGAAGCAATGGAAGCAGTGAGCAAGGAGCCGACCCTTCGGAGATCGAAGAGGGTTGTTAAGCCACCGGCTCGGTACTGTGATGGGAATGCAGTGAGCTTTGTCTCCTGCTTCTTTGCAGGTCCTCTGGATGAGCGAGAGCCCGCAACCTTCAACAAGGCCACTGGAGTTAAGGAGTGGGAAGATGCCATGAAGGAAGAGATTGATGCTCTTAAGAAGAATGAAACCTGGGACCTTGTGCCCAAGGTTGATGGCATTACTCCGGTTACTTGCAAATGAGTGTATAAGTTGAAGAAGAAGGCTGATGGGAGCATTGATAGGTTCAAAGCTCGCCTGGTCGCTAGAGGATTCTCACAGCAGTATGGAGAAGACTATGAGGAGACGTTTAGTCCGGTTGCGAAGATGACTTCAGTTAGAGTGGTGATCGCCTTGGCTGCTAGCAAGGGATGGAGGTTGTGGCAACTCGATGTGAAGAATGCCTTTCTTTACGGAGAGATTGACAAGGACATCTTCATGGATCAACCGCTCGGTTTCGTTTCTGAAGATCATCCGGACTATGTCTGCAAACTCAGGAAGGCTCTCTATGGGTTGAAGCAAGTTCCTAGAGCGTGGTATGGGAAGATTGCAGAGTACTTGCAATTCTGTGGATACCTTGCTTCCAACTTGGATTCAAGCTTATTCGTCAAGAAGAAGGGGGAGCTTCAAGTCTTTGTCCTGCTGTATGTGGATGACATGATCATCACAGGGAATTCGGAGGGGGAAGTAGCAAGGCTCAGGGCATAGCTTGCTATACGCTTCGAGATGAAAGACTTGGGTGAGCTTCTTCACTTTCTTGGTCTTGAGGTGGAGAGGAAGGAGTGCGGGATTCTCATTTGCCAGAAAGGGTATGCAGATCGCATTGTGAAGCGGTTCGGCATGGGCGAAGGGAAGAAGTGCTCTACTCCACTGGAACCTGGGCTGAAACTTTGACGAGATGAGGGAAGGGTTCTTGTTTATCCCTTGGTGTTCAGGGATCTTGTTGGGAGCTTAATTTACCTGACGATTACAAGGCCGGACATTGCTTATGCTGTTGGTCGAGTAAGTCGGTTCATGGCTGAACCAAGGGAATCTCATCTAGCGGTGGCGAAGGGTATTCTGAAGTATGTCAAGGTGACTTCTGACATGGGACTCCTCTATGGAAGGGACTCGGAGTTTGCATTGCTTGGGTACACGGATGCTGACTATGGCGGTGATTCGGATGATCGAAGGTCTACTTCAGGTTATGTGTTCACTTGTGGATCAGCTAGCATCTCGTGGTGTAGCAAGAAGCAGGACTCGGTGTCCGTCTCAACTATGGAGGCAGAGTATAAGGCTTTGGCCTTGGCTGCTCGGGAAGTCATCTGGTTGAGGAGGCTGATAGAGGATGTTCATGAAGAAGTGCAAGGACCAACTTTACTCCGGGTTGACAATGAGAGTGCTATCAAGCTGGTAAACAATCCAGTGTGTCACGCCAGGACCAAGCACATTGAGATCGATCACCACTTCATCAGGGAGAAGGTGTTGGAGGGATCTCTGTTGGTCGGGCATGTACGGAGTGAAGATAATCTTGCTGACATCTTCACGAAGCCACTGTCGAAGGGGCCCTTTGAGCAGTTGCGCAGCTTGCTGGGCTTGAACACCACTTCTCACTTCAAGGGGGAGTGTTGAAATTTGTGAAGTGGAAGTGGATGATGGGACAGGCCGGGCGGCCTGGGCAGACAGAATTGGCATACTGGGCGGACTGCAGCCTAGTGATTAAGTCTAGTGGAAGCCGGCTGATCTGAGCGGGTTGTATGCAAGTAGTCAGCGGACTGTGCGGCCTGGTATCTGCGGATAGGGCGTTGGCTGATTGATTTAGCCAAGGAGCGGCCTGAGCGGATAGGGGCTTGCGGACTGGTGCTTTGCTCAGTGGCCATGGTGCAAGCTTGTGCATTGGCGGTTTGGCTCATGTTTGCGGGAAGCTTGCGGACTGGCGTGTCCGCAGTTGTGCTATTGCGGACTGGGCTTAGAGCTTGGCTGAGGCATTGTCGAGCTCTGGTAGTATAGTAGGTGCTTTGCTGTGGAGGTCGTTGGCGGACTGGTGTATGGAGTCCGGGAGGTGGCCGTTGCTTGGGGCAGGTGTGCGAGTAGCATGCGGACTGCTGGCGGTCTGTGTGCTAGGGTGTTTGGCGGACAGAGCTATGTATGCCATGCTCGCATTGTCCTTTGATGGTTTTGGACTTGGTCACACTCTTTGCCAAGACCATGGTGTCCGCCGTATCCGCCAAGTCTGTTGTTGACCGGGCGGACTGTTGCTTTTTTGCTTTTGGTCATGGACTTGTGGCGGATTGTGGGTTGAGTCTTGCAGACTGCCTCGGGTTTGTACGGACAGCCATTGAAGGGGGTTGCTGTCCTGCAGTGGTCGGAGGCTTTGTGGGCTGATGCCTTGTCCGCATAGCTTGGGCGGGCTGATGAGGGTTCACCAAAGTTGCCTTGCTCCTGGCGGTTTTCCTTAGTATCCGGCTAAGTCCTTGCGGACTCGACGAACGGTATTTTGTTATCGCACGGGCTAGGGCGGTGTCGCTATCGCTAGGGCGGTGACCACACTCCTCACCTCGTCTATAAATAGGACCCCCCGGCACATCTACAGTAACTGAATGAACAGTAAGTTGGGTTCGGCGAAGTGTTGCGGTCTCAGTTTTCTGTCCGCACGGATTGATTCAGAGTTAACGGTGTGTTGTGTGCAGGTCGCGCGGGTAGCTTCAAGGAGCCAGGAGTTTGGCTGTGACTTCGGTCAAGTACTTGGAAGTTGTGCGGTCTGTTGGAACAGGAGGTTCTGATTCGGTTGGTCTAGGATCACTTTAGGCTGATTAGTTTGACCCAAAATGTATAGTTAGGGGTATAGGGTTCTCCAAGTATTCCTCAGAAAGAATCCCAGAAGGTGTGCAGAAGAATTCCAGGGAGAAAATCATTTTAAAGTTCAGAATTTTTAACTCTCAGAACTAGTCGACGGAGTTCAACTTTTGCAGTCCAGAGATAGTCGAACGGAGTTCAACTATTGCAGTCCAGAGATAGTCGAACGGAGTTCAAACTATTGCAGTCCAGAGATAGTCAAACGGAGTTCAACTATTGCAGTCCAGAGATAGTCGAACGGAGTTCAACTATTGCAGTCCAGAGATAGTCGAACGGAGTTCAACTATTGCAGTCCAGAGATAGTCGAACGGAGTTAAACTATTGCAGTCCAGAGATAGTCGAACGGAGTTCAACTATTGCAGTCCAGAAATAGTCGAACTGAGTTCAACTATAGTCGAACGGAGTTCAACTATAGTCGAACGGAGTTCAACTATTTCTGTGTTCAGCTCTAAGAGAACAGATAACTCAGATGCAGGTCAACTATAGTCGAACGAGAGTTCAACGATAGTCGATCGGAGTTCAAATATAGTCGAACGCAGATTGGAGAAGCTTTTTAGATTAAATTTTGGTGATTTCCTGTGCAGTTATTGGAGACAGCTGGCTAGAGTTATTCAAGGCTTAATTAAAGGAATTTACAGCTAATATATTTAATGCTAAATATTCTTATGAATACAGCCGTTGGGAGGCTGCATTAAATATGAATCAATTCAGAGGTTTATTGTCAGTTACCTTTCCAAGACAGTTTCCTTTCTTGAAAATGTCTCTGCCGCATCAAACAAGAATTCAAATGACTTTCCTCAGCCCAGTGGATACATATATATATTTTATACAGAAGATAGAAAAGATATATAGCAGAGAGGCTCAAAATAACAACAAGAGACAGAGAGAGAAAAAGCTTTCAAGAGACAACATATTCAGATTGTCTACAGAGCTTGCTGGAGATTTTCATCTAGTTGAAGGCCTACACCCTTGAAGCAAAGCTTCCACTCCTGAATATTCTACATCTCAGGGGGAGCTTTGACAACATCACTGAATCCACATAGTCTTCTCAGTTGCTTGAGAAAGAGAAGACTTCCATCACTCTCTCTCATCCCCTCCTCTGTAAAGGGTTTTTCAAACTCCCTTCAAAGTTTGTGTTTGGTTTCTGAGACCTTATCAAAACTCAGTGGTGGCAAGACACCTGATCAAAAATCTGGTTTGGTGTTTGAGCACCTTATCAAAAGCTCATTGGTGCCCAGGACACCTGATCAACTCATCCTGCAGTGGATTCCTACCAGGGTGGTAGAAGAGTGGATTACCCAGATTTGGGGAACACTATAAATTTCCTTGTGTCGTCTTGTTTGCTTGCTCTGTTTTCTTCCTTATGTGCTTTGAATTTTATTTCATTTTTATTTTCTAAAAACTCTTAAGCATATCAGATCTATCACCTCACTTTCAATTGGTATCAGAGCCAGGTTGGTTAAACATACCACACCTTGGTGGTTGTAAAGGCTAACACCTGAATCAAAAGATCCTTGATAGATCTTATTGTTCTTAAGGGTTTTTCATGGCACAAAATGAAGAATGGTCAGCACTGGACCTCCTAAGTGCAATCGGGACAAGCTTGCACTATAGAAGGCAAGGATTAGGCTTTTTATGAACTCTATTGATGAAGCCATTTATAATTCTATTTTGTCAGGTCCCTTTACACCATCTGCAGCTACAGAAGCTCAAAAACAGCTTAAGATGGCTGATGCACAAGCAATGAACATTCTTGCAGAATCAATGTCTGATGAAATTTTCCAAGAGATTGCTGAATGTTCATCTGCAAAGGAAATTGGGACTCTCTCACAGTAATGGCTGCTGGATCAGCAAAGAAAGAACATCAAATGCTGATTCCTGGAGTAACTCTGAAGCTTCATCTTGCACAACTGAGGATGAAGAAGAAAGCAATAGCAAGAGAATTTTGTCTAATGGCAATAGATGCATCTTGCAAAAGGTATGATGAAGATAAAGAATCTGAATCAGATGATGATGAAGATCAGGTTTATCTCTACCTTGACTTTTCATCAGAAGAACTTAAAACAGATTTTAAATTATTATGTAAAGATCTGATTCAATCTAAGAAGGAAAAAATAAAACTTCTTAGAGAGAAAGTAAATAAACTTTCTTCTAAAAACATAAAATTCAATGAAGATTAGAAATTACTTTAAATCATATAGCCTCATTAAAATCAGTTAAAGATTTTCATAACAAAGATTTTAAATCATTTCATAATCAAAAATTTAAAAATCCTTATACCCAGTGGTTCATCCCTTCTAGGAAACTTCATCCACTTGGCTATAAAGATTTCCCTGTATATTACTTTACTTCAAATTATTATTAGGAAAGAAAAATAGACCCAAGGCAAATCTGGGTCCAGAATTCCTAACATCTCCTTTCAGGAAAATTGTTCAGGAATATTGAATCTCAGAATGAAAATGAAGTGCGCTCACATTAGATTCTATTGGCGGTTTGAGATTATTCAGGCAGATTCTCAGAATGAAATAGTAACCCAAAGAGTTGGAACCAGTTCTGGTCACCTTTATTAGTTTCTATGCAGGGCTGGCCTCCTTAAAGTGAGTTATGATTGGTATTTCTTTTATTTGTCCAGAGATAGTCCCTTTTTAACAAAGCAGTCCCATAGTCGAACTATTGCTTTAGTAGTTACTATTTCCCAGAGAGTCGAAGATTTCAACTTT